>VXBL01007667.1:227494-262144 GCA_013400195.1 Aramus guarauna | reverse complement strand
AAAAAAAAAAAAAAAGGAGCACTCAACCTTTAAAAATAGAAACAAAAATGAGTTCAGCACTGGCCAAGATGTGGGCCTTTTCCACCTCTGAGATAAGATCCAGCCCAGCAACAGCAGCAGCACTCCTCTCAGAGGGGACAGGCTGTAAACGGAAGCAGGAGGTGAGGAAGCAAAGGTTCTGCTGAAAGCGTAAGGAGGCTGCCAACTACAGCGGTGTTTTGTGATGTTGATGCGCACCACACTACTGTGAAAAGAATGGAATTGCATTTCCTTGCCGTTTCAGTCCGTTCTGTAACTCACTCTTACCAACTGATGGCTGACTGTATCCAAAGAAAATCTACCACACTCTCCAGTAGTATTTTCAGAGCATGAGCACAACAGCAAAAGAATTTTTTTTTTTTGCAAATATTCAGCACCAGACATTTAAGTTCGTACTCGAGGCACGTATATGCATTATACTTGCAATCCATGTAAAAGCAGTCATTTTCTTCAACAGCAGCAGCTTTCACAGCTTCAAATCCACATTTGCAATCAACTATGCTAAACCTAGTGTTTGTAAATTCAAACTAAAGGAAGGTTTATAGAAAACTAAAATCGTATACTTTAATCTGACTTTAATCAATGACAATAAAGTGCTTACCACAACCATGGCATCATCCCTTAAGAGTTTTCGCTCTAGTTTTGGCACCGTGCTAAGAACAAGAACTGCGTAAACCCACAGGCATAAAGCACTTGCACTTTTAAACAATATTCTGTTGGAAAAACAGTGACTGGATTTCCTGGTTTGTTTTGCAATTTTTTCATCCTACATCACTTCTGAGATAATCAAATAGAACAAAACACTGAAATGTTTTGCAGGGGAAAAAGCATAATGTCTAGAAATCACAAGGGATGGTATTGTAGATGCCGTAACATTCACGATATATTTCTTTTGCATTTCTGAAGACAGATGACTTAGACACACTGAGCTGCACCCTCCTTATAGATTTAAGAGCTGTGAGATCTATCTTCCTCCAGTTTCCCTCATCCACTTTCATATTTTTCTGTCTCAAATTCCAACACTTACAAACTTTTATTTCAATATGAGAATACAGTCTGACACCTCAGAACCCACTTAATAGTCTTTAGTGAAGCACATGTGTGAGATATGCTAAGTCTTTTGTGTCCTGATAAACAAGAAATGTCCAACTGGCCCTTACTATTTCAAACCCTATTTGTCTGATCATTTAGCAGTATGTTACCTAGAAAATGAAAAAAGAGAAGGTATGGAGTCATGCAATCTTTCCACAATATTCCCCATCAAGCAAGTACTTAAAATGAAGTCACATGTCTACTCCCTATGTAAGTGAACAGACTATGTACGAGATTTTGAATAGCAAATAATTTACAGAACTCCACAGATGCTATAGTATAGAATACTATGGCTTAACACCATTAGCCTGTCCATAATACTACTGAAAAGAGAAATTAAGTAGCCCAGAAGCAGCTTCTGCATATCACTCGATTCTTCAGTGCCCTCCTATAAAGCTTATATGCTGTAAGACAGATCAGATATAACAGAGAGTGGCGCAAGAATGAATTTGACTGGAATTAGCTGGCAACCTGATGAGAGGCACAGCAGGCTGCCCTGAAAGCAGGAAAAGATGATTTAAGGAGAAAAAAAANACGGAAAAAAAGATTTAAAGGAAAAAAAAAAAAAAAAAAGGGAGGGGGAAAAAAAAAAAAAAAAAAAAAAAGGCAAGTTTCCCTGTTAGGTTTTTGCTGTGCACCTCACCTGCTCTGGAAGTAGTTTGCTAGCTCTGACGCTTCATGGTTCAAGCTCCTCAGGTGAACGATTAAATTTCCAGAGTTGGTGAACATGGCGCCACATGTTTTGCACTCGTAAATCCGAGGCTTGCGGATAATATGCCGGGAAACCCGCATGTGGTGTTTATATTCCCCGAAGGAAGTGAAAGTGGCACTACATATCTGGCACCGGAAACAGCGTTTACCTTCGTGCTTCAGGCGATGCATCTTTAGCGAGTAAGCTCGGGTGAACTTTTTCCCACAGCGGTCACACTGAAATGGTTTAATGCCTGCAGAAGAGAGAGCAGAAAAACATTCACCTTTTGTAATGAGAGGTCACTGGCAAAATCCTTCCAGACTTCTAACAGCAAAAGGACAGCAGCTGTGGCCAGTCACAGCAAGGTGCTGTTTTAGGAAGAAATTCTCTGGTTAACTTTCGAATGGCAAAAACAACTATAACAGAGCTACGCTTTCTCAGAACCAACTGCCAATAAATTTCGTAACAATGTGACCTGTCCATAAAGCTTACACATCATCTTCCCCACAGTTTAAAATGAACATAACCCCCCATGGATTATACAATGGTTCAGATCCTGAGCAAGAGCCAAAAAGTATCCGATGCAGTAGTCATCTCAAACCATCTCTGAACTCCTTTGATCTCGGGAGATTCTTGTGCCAGACTGGTTCCCAACAATGCAATTATCAGACTACCCTTAATTGCAATGCCTTTTTCTGGCTGCCTTTGGCCTCAGAGAAGTGTTCTGGCAGGGCGACTGCATGCACAAGGATGCCCCTGTAATGCAGCAGGAATGGTGATAAAAGGCTGAAGTAGCAGCCTTTATATTGCGTGGGAACCTTTCTATAGGAGAATTTTCAGGAACTTTGCATGACAGACAGCTCTCTAAGACAGTTTAGGTTCATGCCTCTTGTTTTTTTCTCCTATTAATTTAGAAAATCTCTTACTAGTTCATTTCTTAGGTTTTTGTTTTTTTTTTTTTTTTTTTTTACAGGCACTAATAAAACCCTAAGACATATGAGCTCTGCAACATGTTGCAGTGGCTGAGAGCATGTAATCACACCCAAACAGAACTATTACAACATAAAAGACTGAATCATCAAAAAGTTAAGATTTAATAAAAAGTCTGAACTCCAGAAAGTGTGGAAATCCAAACATGAGGCCAAGAATCTGGAATATGGAGCTCTATTCATAACAGGGTTGTCAAGGAATAAAAAAGGTTTTTTCAAAAGGCTGAATGTGCATCAGTCCAAGCTGTTAATTCCACCAGTCTTTCACTCTGCTTTCCTTATGTTCAAAGCGGGAGCTGAACTTTTAATTGGGGCTTTTATACAGAGAAAGCTGTAGTTAAGGTTACACTGAAACTCCTCGTTAAGCATGTGAAAACAAGTTAATATACTAGAATATTGTCTTGCAGAGCTAAAACTTTGCATGCTTTCGTACTGTCCGAGGGCAGCTATTTCCTCTGATAGTTAGGAAAATCTCTTCAGCCATTTTGCTTACGTGAAAACACTTTCAACATTTACAAGTTTTGAGAGTTTCTTTTGCACGCTAATTACACTAAAACAGCTATTCAAATCTCTCCCAGCTCTGCCAGTTGACCGGCCAGAGATGCTTTGCTGAAGCCTGTCTGTCTGCTGTCAGTTAAGACTTCAGCAACTGGCTTGGGACCTGATTTCGCACCTGATAAAAAAGCAAACTCCGTGGGCTTAAGTGTTAAATACAGATTATTACTGCTGGCCTCAACACAGTATGGTCATTTTGCTTGAAGGGATTTGACAAATAATTGCTGACAGTAAAAAAAGTACACCTTGACAATTGTGGTTGCTCTGCCCAAAAATTGTACAGCATCTGCCTGTAAGTAAGAGTCAAGCTCAAACCAGGAGATGCTAAACCATGAGGCTTAGAGCTCAAGTGCAACAACCCTTTAATATTCCCTTAATTCGCTAAGAAGTCAATGCTATTGCCCGATAATGCTGACAAGTCTTGAGAAACACTGATAGAAAAGACATTAGGAGCTCATACTCAGATGAGACATCATAATGAATGCAACAGTTTGGGGATCAAGACTCAGAGGAGGCATTCACACAAACCTCTTGCTACCTGTACTATCTGTAGTAGTGTAAATTGATTATCAAACCAATTCATTTGTCCTGCAATCCCTCCAAAAATTCTGAGATCCAAAGGCATACAACATTCTTCAATGCAAGGACATAAGATAATATTTTCTGTATTATCTGCAAGTCTCCTTTAAAACACAGCAGACAATTACAATATGTAAGAGGAAGAATTTCAATCCCCATCGCTTCTTTAGCATAATAAAAAAGCCAAGTGTCCTTTATTTCATCTCAAATCTTTATCGTGAAAAGAACTTATTCTAATGAGTTTCAGGCAATCAGATTTTTTTTTTCAGTCCACACAAACGCTAATCACCCATGAGTAGAGCTATCAGTCAGATTTGATGTATCAAAACAAGCCTTCAATGAGACATACCTCTACCCAATCTTTCTGAAATCAATTCTCAAGCACTTGGCAGGTGATTAAAAAAGAATCGCATTATTATATTCCCTGCGCAGCAAGCAAACCTCTGTGAGCCTGTAAATTAGTAGTTGTTGGAAACAGTAACGTTTCTTACCTGAGTGGATAAGCATGTGTTGTTTTAAATTCTGAATGCGAGTGAACCGGACCCCGCAGGTTGGACACTGAAAAGGTCTGTCTGGACCATTTGGGCTGGGTCTCTCTGTGCTGCTGGTAGAAGGAGCAATGTAGAGTTGGTAGGGATACTGAACGTTCTCCAAACTACAAAGAAAAAATTCACTGATTTACAAGCAAGCTAAAGGAAAAAAATAAGAAGCCTTGCCCGTGGAGAGCTGAACCTTGAACACATTTGGATGGCCTTTCACATTTCTGTTGAGATCCGTATTTATGCTGGAAATCTCTGCCTCCATAGCAATACATTTGACCTGCATCTGAAGTCTTCTAGTTACCAAATTTGCACATCTGAACAAAACCAGAGAATAACCTCTAGCTTCTGTTTCTTTGGGCAATGGGTCTGAGCACCGGCTGCAAACTGAACTTTATTTTCCAGGCATGGGTGTTTTCTCAAGCATATCGATAATTTACCATCAGCCAACAGTCCCTGAGGAAGAATTTAAAGAACTGAGCAAATCGGAAAGCAAAGGAGTATTTCGCAGCTTCAGTGATATTAGAAATGAAATTAAAGCCGATTCATTTCCATTTTAATCCAAGTTCAGCGAACAAACATGAGTATCTACAAATACATATTTGTAAGTTTAAAATATTAATCTAATTAATCAACACGTGCTCCTGGTCTGATTCAACCGGCTCTGTGAGAATAGCTCAAGCGCTGTATTTTAAAAACAGCACACAGATTATAATAAAGGAACAATTTAACTTTCAAATTTATTTAAAACTGACTAATTGCTCCTACATAGCCTCTAGCTGCAAACTGTTTAAGGGAACTGCAGTGTTATAATCCAAGTCCTCTGGCAAGGAACTTGCTTTGCTAAAGGGCATAGTGAAACAAAAACAAATCTCCTGGTACAAACATAATAACAATAGGGGTTTGTACTTACCTGGGGTTTCCCTTTCCTGAGCGTTAAGGACTATATTTTTTGTTGAAATAGACATTTCAGCTTGCTCACAGCCTGATGGCAGATCAGACGTCACTGGCAGCAGGGAACTGCTCTGTCCCTGAATACTCCGTAGCCAGAACAATGCAATTTTAGTTTTACTAAACTGTAATGTCTGAAATGTATTGAGAAAAGAGTACGACGACGTCTCCTGTTGCGCACAGTGAGAAAGTCTTCCTAACTGAACAAATCCTTTTGCTGGTCTGCTTTCATCTGGAGCCCAGATTGTTGGTTTCAAGGTTAGGCCAAATTTGTGGACTTCTAACGCTCACAGGAATGAAACGTGCACTTTGCACAAATACATTTTCCTACGCATCGTACAAAAATCCACAGACCAGATCAGCACAGGAGAACAAGAACTAGGAACACCTCTTTAAAATAGATACCTTAATTGTCTTTTATCTACTCTGGAAATGAATGTCAATACAACTGTGAGAACTGCGTATCTGAATTCTGAGTACAATGATGGGTCTCAGTGGCAAAAGTTGTAAAATTTATCTGGAGAGAGAGAGAGCACCAGGCATCTCTCAATATACACAAGATGAAGAGAGTTTCCTGCAGGAGTTTATATCAGTCTGTAAAACCAATAAGGATTTCTAGTCTCACATGAAACTGGAATAATATTTGCTCTAAGGAAGAAATTTTATTGTGCTTCACTGCTTTTTATATACAGTAGGATCCTAGCGAGCTGTGGAAAAGATAGACACTGACAGACTTGTTGATCTTTGTTCAAAAGAATATTTGCAAGAGGGGAGTTACCAGCTCATATCCTGGACCTGGCAGAAGGTAGTTCACTGCCACTTAAGGGTCTACAAAAGCCAACTGATGGCTCACCAAATGCACTTGAAATGGATGGGGTTATTTTTAAATATAGGTTCTGATTTGTCTAACCAAATCTCTGCCAAACTCTGGTACTCCTGCTCTTCTTTGTGAGCAGATCACTAGATAAAGAACAGATTTTACTCTATTCAGACATGGAAAGAGTTGGTATGACCATACACTTTACGCTTTACTAATGAAAACTCCATCAACACAGACTAACAGACAAGTCTGTTATCCAAAAATAAATATTAAAAAACCCCAAGAACAACATTGCGAAAGAAGCATAAGGCACATAAGTCCAGCTGCCACAATAACCTAATAATCAAATAGCCAAACTGACTTCAGCCCAGGATGGACAACTTTCTCCTCATCTGGTATCTGACAAATGCCATGCAGTCTGGCCAAGGAGCAAATCTCTTCCTCGCGCTCAGCTGACTGGAGAATTCACAATTAAAATCTTCACAGCTCTGTGCCAACAGAAAGGACAGCTGCAATGCAGGGGTGATAAAGGGATGACTGGCTGGGCAGCAAGAACTCCTGCTCTTAGACATACATATAGATATACACGTGTGCTCACATAAGAATTACATTTTGGGTGGGTTTTGAGACAACATTTAACTGGCTTTATAGGGAACTTCATATTCTGGTAATGTGTTTCTTAGGTCCTTCCTCCCTCATTTCTGTGTTAGGGGATTGTGAGGAGGCAAAAGCGCATTGTGCTCCTAGAGCTTTCTAGGGAGACACTCAAACTAGGGCAGAAATTAGGAACCACAGCTCTCCTTTTGTTTTCAGCTTTTGCGGGCTAGCTCATGCTCAAAGCCTGTACTGGTGCCAGCTTCTTTGCAATTGAAACAGAAAGGAGAAGTGCTATGGGGACAATCTCCCAAGAAGAAATTTAAAATAAAGTTTGTTTTCCTGGAAAAGGCTGCTTAAAGCAGATAAAATGGGAATCGCGAGGCTCTCCAGCTACCAGTGACTGGCACGTCTGTCTTTTTCCATCCTTACGCTGCAGGCAGGCTGAAAAACCTATTGGTGACATAACTGCAGACCCTAGCACAATGGAGAAATTACATGTGAAACACAATCACATTTTCTCTCCCCTACTTCTTTTTCCCTGTATATACTCAATTTTTTTGAGACTTGCAATTTGTGATAAATGCGGCATTTAACAGTTAAGATTTGTCTAACATCTCAGAGAATTTCTGTAACAGCTAGATAAAGAGATAGGTTTAAAATGTTTTCACTGTACTGCTAAAATATTCTACTTGCAATTTTTTTCTTCTTTTCACCAAGAGATTATGTACATATTCAACTATGTAGAACTAAACTCTGACAAATGTGAACGCCAAAATGCTCAGTGAGCCTGGAAATCTTCTCTATTTGTAAATAACAATTATTTTACAGAAGTGGAGGTTCTCATTATATTGGATCAGAGAGATCTTTTATAATTGAGCCTTTGCAACTCCTTTTTAAATGCAGCCATGAACTGATAGACTGACTGTTAAAGCACCCAAGGCTGTATTAGAGATCTATCCTAGAAAAGAGTATTGCAATCCAAATGTGAAATACCAGGGAAAGAATATAGCAGACTTCACTGTGAAACAGTAGTTTTAATACTTAGTTGATTCCTGTGTGCCTATTAAGCTGACAACAATTACATGTGACCTGCTGTTTATGGAAGACATATTATGGAGGAGGATCAATTAATTATGTTAATTATTTTACACACAAACTCAAGAGATAAGATATCATACATTTTGAAATAGTTGTGATTCTTTCCACAGTGATAAGGACGTCATAGTGAAAAACTTTTAGATGGAATGGTCGTCTTCTGTTTTATAGATAGAAACATTTATATGTTTGGGGGTTTTTCAGTAAGTTTGCATTGTCCACTCACAACTGATTTTGGCATTTTGAGAATCTCTGCTAATAAAGCATTGTACAATCTGGATTTAAATTAAAGGTGCATTAAAGAAAATACCAAACAAAAAGTGAGGGAAATCTTCTCCATTCATATGATTTATTGTTCATGTTTTCATTTGATTCAGCTAGAGCTAAATATTTGATTTTATTCAGAATTCTGTCTTATCTCATTTAATGCATCCAAACCCCAAAAGGCATATACAGGCACGCACGTAAAAGAAAACTTCTTAGGACTTGAAAGCACCATTTTACACATTTAACTGATTCACTGAATAATTACAGACTTGGCACTTCCAATCAAATTTATAAAATAAACCACTTGGTAGAAAATTTTAGTTCTGGAGTTTAAAGTTTTCATAAATTCCCAAAACTATTAGTTCCCTTTTTGCTTATATAAACAATGTGCACATTTCTAGTTCATTTTGCTGATGCTTCAGTTTCTCTGAGACTAATTATTTTCAAATTTGAGCATAAGCTAAGACAAATATTCTTTCCTTCTCTGCAAGGAAGAGATCTTTTAGTGGGAATTTTCAGTGTTTTAAAAGGATTTTATATATTTTGAATTTTCTATGCAGTTTGTGCTGAAGCTCTGCAATTTTACAGGAAATTTCTGAAATAATCCACTGCTGAAAAGATGACTTTAGAATGATAGCTTTAGAAACCTGGATTAGTTCTAATGCAAGATGTGCTCCTACTATCAATTCAAACCCTAAGTGCTGAGTATTATTTTTATACCGAGGTTTGTTAGCAGATAAGATAAAATCTTCTCTGTCATACACAAAAATCTTATCTAGGTAGTTATTTTCCCTTCAGATTTAATCCTACAATGGGACAGGTTTTAGATGGAAATGTCAGGAAAGATTTTATGAGCTATGAAAATGCACCTCTTGATAGTTATCTCTATGGGGAGTTTCACTTGACACAGTTTCTGGAACAACTCCCAAAGGTTCACACTTTTTTCCTCAGACCCACTTGTCTAACAAAACACTATGCAGAAGCTACCTTGTCAATACTTTAAAAATTTTACTTGGAAAGGGAATCTACATGCCATACTTGACACGTACCACAAAAGCAAAGAAACAAGCTTCAAACCAGTTGTGTGTACCCTTGTATGCCACTTGCAGGTACATCACTCTAACAGAACTACGATTCATCTTCGACAAACAGACCCATTTTAGTTCAGCCTTCTCTGCCAGCTTTCCCTTATAAGGGATTCCCTTAATAAATCACACATCTCAGCACAGCAAAGGGCCGCTAAATATTTACAGTAAGTGACACACAGCATCTTGGTAAGAAGCTACACGCAGAAAGTGTGGGAGAAAAAATTTAAGGCTGCTCTGCCTGGTCTGTGGTTTATGGCGATAGCAATGTCTGGCGAAGCCAAGACAAGGTACTTGTTTTCATTTTGTTGCTTTTGTGGCTTTACATCAGCTTTAGCATGCATGCAACTACCACACCTGTTTCGCAGTAAAGATTTTTAAATTTATTTATCTGTTAATAAAGAGCAGTGATGAAGAAACAGAAAAACGGGAGTCTCTTTCTTCACCAGTGTCGTCTGGGAATAGACAGGAAATGAAAAGCAACAGGTAAGCAAATTCTGACTTTCATCGCCTGCATTCTTCTGAAGCATCTGATCCTTCAGGCACTGATTGTACTTTGATCAACACAGAGAAGTAGATGTACAAACAACGAAACATTCTGGGATTAAGGTTGGGTAGGTTAATTACAGCACAGCACTTGCTGCAGAACAGTTTGCACACTACATTGGTACGTACCGATCATCATCATCTGCATGAGCGTTAGTGCCAGAGGTACTTTGGAGTGTGGGTAATCCCTCCGTAACCCCCTCATCTATTGAGCCTAGGCAAAGAAAAAAGGGTAATTTAATGCAAATAAGTGTTCAAAAAGGGGGTGAGGGGCAGGTAAATACAAATAAAGCTTGCTTTCCCAAATCTCTGAGAGACACTGTTTCCTGGGTGATAAGATACTAGAATTGTCTTGGGAAAATCATATAGAAAACCCAGAAGCAAGGTGTTTCAACCCAACTTCTCCTCTGCACAGATTATCTAGTAAATGGACAACTCAATAAAGGGCAAATATTTGGCACATCTAGAAAATGGAAAGAATCTATGTTACATACAGCCAGAGTTTCTGAAACACATCCATTGTAAAGCAGAAATGTTACCTTCACCTAAAGGGACTATTTCATCAATTTTCAAGACTTCTTGAGCAATAAAGAGTTCAATTCTGCTACTCTACATCACTTTTATGTTCCACATCTTCCATATATATATATATTTGTTGATAATGCCTTCATTTATTGATAAGATGCTGAGACAGGAAGAGCCCTCTGAGAAATTAGAAATGCAACACCAGAGACCAAACATCTGTAAGAGAAACGTACACACAAGACCATTCCAGAGCTTTGTTCAGTGCACCGACGTTCAAGCAAATGTAGCTCACGTGAGTTGTGGAAACAGAATCTAAGGTAAATGCAGCACTAAAGCAAAACTACAACTTCATCTCATGTGTCTGACTGTTGCTCAGATGGCCTCTCGCATCACCACTTGGGAGTTTGGTGTTCAATCCTTGTTTAGGCATATTAAGCAAGGTTATTTTGGCCTGATGTCATCATAAGAGAGAAGGAAGTTGGCAGTACAGTACTAAAACAACTCAAAGAACTGGTACCCGCCCTCTGCCAACCATACCCCTTGATAAAAAAAAATAAAAAAATCCACAGTTTCAGTTAGGCATAACCATTTAGATAAACCATGTTTGGTATACTAAGCTGAGTATAGAGAGCAGACTGGGTCTCCTCACATCTCCTTTTCCTCTGATGGTGTCTATGGGTGCAATGGGAGATGATAAAAAGGAATGAAGGAACTCCACCAAATTTCAAAAGGATCAGAGTTGCTGTCGTTCCTCTCCAAAACAGGGGTTCCCAAACCATGACATATGTACAATTAGTATCCCGAAAGATGCTTGGAAATGGTGCTAGGAGCTACTCTCATTGCTATAGTAAAAATAATTCTGCTTTCTAAAAGAGGTGCGCATGAGTAATCTGAATTTGGGAGCCCTTCTCTAAAGCTCACTAGGAAAATCAAGTGTCATTAGGTCTACAATGATGAGTGTCAGACAAAACGGAAAACCAAAGAGAAGGAACAAAGACATGGAAAGAGCAGCAGAAAATGTGCTTATTTTGTCAAAAAGAGTAAGTGTACTGTCTCCAAAAAAGGCTGTCCCAATAAAGGACAGTGTGTTCTACAAAACCTTACTGAAGCGAAAGATTATTGTCTTAACGGGACCCCATGTTAAGGTGCCTGTGATGGGAGGAAACTTGCATCTCTAGCAGCTTCAAAATAACACTAGCAGAATCAAAATTTATAATTTTGTTACAAGCTGACAAACTATGTTTGGGAAATTCAGCAAGTATGCAATCTATAAAGTTACAAAAGTTAATCGTGTTTTGATTTATCCTTCTTTCTCCAGAAATTCTTAACCGAAACTCTACTGAAAAATAAGGCCAATTGCTTTTAGGTTTAATTTTATGCCTTCACCTCTCAAATGGAAACACTGTTAATGAGTTATGAAAATATCTTCTCAGACATAGCTATTGTTGTAACCATAATGACTTATTTATCAAGGCCTTGCTTCACGTCTCCTTCCGTATTATAAAGTGCTTCCAAATACAATAAATTGCAAATGAACAATTCTTGAAATTGCCCAAAGAGTGAATAAGAGCTTTTTGCAATATCAGAGTGAGAGGCAGGAATGCTTTTATAAATGCACTATAAAACATTGAGATAAATATATGCAATTATACGAGGAAAATACATTCAGGGAAGAGAAAGCTTCACTTTATAACACATCCAGCTGCCTCCATTTACTGTTCTTACATTACTGCATAAGGAAATACATCTTTGGGAGGTAAAAAGTGCTTTCTAGCTACAGAGTGTGCCTTATCGTATATTAGGTACATATGAACTGTGCTCAAAAGCAAGAGCACTGTTTCTCTGTACAGCAAAATGTGAATCAAAACTATTATGAGGATAGTTAATAACGTTACGCAAAGACCATTAAATAATAATTCAAACGCATTCAAAGACAAAGAACAGATTTGTACTTTGAAGACTTTGTCCCAGCACATTTTTCTTCTCTCTGTGGCTGTTTTAAGGAAGAACATGCTGTACTAACATCCTCCCTAACAGACATTTAAGTTTAAATATTATAATCACTAAAGCCTAAGACTCTCTGCCCCATGCTGTACAAAACGGCCAGGTACTTGACCTCAGCGGTACAAAACCTAGAATAGGAAATAGAAAATGGAAAACTTTCCCAAAAACATCATGTGGCTTCAAAACAGATACCTTTTGAAGACAGATGTGCAAAGCTGCTTGTCAACAGAAATCATTTCAGGAAACTGGCTAAAGCAAGAACAGAATTCAGTAAGGTGCCTAGCTATTGGAGTATGCTTCAAAGTATTTTTTGTTTAACACTAAGAGACTCTTAAAAAGGAGATTTTACAGCATTCGGTGCACCCTTCTCTCTACAATTCAGTCCTAGTCTCACATTCTCATGTCCCAGTGCATTCAAGCCACTTTTGAGTATGCGATTTTTCTGGTATTTCTAACTCCAAGAGATGTCCCTCAAAAACTTCTGCAGATTGTGTGCTACTCATCTGTAATCTAGACTTTACACCCAGTTTGTTCTTTTAAGCTGCTTGGCTATGATATTTATAGTTGGTAAAACCCCTTCCTTTCACTTGATGCACTATGTTTAACTTTCCCTAATCATTATTTCTACTTGTTCTTTTTTGTCTGTGATGGCACAATTATGTTGATGAAATAATTTACATCTCTTATCACATGGGCCTGGCAAGACCTTTCCAAAGTTCCTACTATAATGAATTAAAAACTGTGTCAACCTAAACCTGTTATTGAACAAGGACCACTTTTCCTGAAGACTACCCAGTAAACAAATTGCTTCTTTTAGTTTCTAATCTATGCACTACATTTAAAGATTTATATTTAAACTGATATTAAGTCTGCTTCTCAGAAAAGGTAAACAGCCTTGTCTCCAGTAAATAAAACATTTTCATTTGGAAAAAGCATTAGCATTCTAAAATATCAACACATGAGCTATACAAACTGTCGAACAAAACCGACAACATAAAGTCTTGAAGGATGGGATAAATGGAAAATATTTTCATTTCTTTTTAGTGAGTATTACCTGAATAGTTTAACAACCCTGATTATATATTGCAACCCTGGAATGGTCAGGCTGATCTAACACTCACTTTCTTCAGAGAAGGCACAGTATTATGCTGACCAAACAAAACAAATAATGTAGGCTACATTTATTTACTTTGTTGCAGTTTATTTATTTAATTAACTGAAGCAGCCTTTCATGTATACATTATTTGAATGAAGCAGACCAGTACATTTGCCATTCTTACGGTCTTCAAACAAAACAGGCTTTATTAAAAATCTTTCAGTAAACAAACTCTACTGAGCACAGGTCAAGCCACTTAACCGAAAGCAAAATAGCTGACTTAGGCAAAATTTTGCTAATTAAACTAGAAATATTGCAAAACCTCTACATCCTGACTTACTACAAGCCGTTCAATGCACTCTGAGCAGAAAGGAAAAAAGGGATTGTTACAGTAACCTTTAAGTATTAGCTATTAATAAACAACAGCCTGCTAGAAAAACCCAAAATTGGCTTCAAATTGTCTTTCATGGAAAAAAGGTTTCTCTTAGAAATTGGCAGTATTTGAAGAAGCAACTTGAGAACCAAATCCCACAGAAATGGAAAGATTCTCAATATTATGACTGTGTGGTTTTGTTTTCGTCTGGGGCATTAAGATGACAGCGTTTTACCACTTATTTTGCAAATCTTCTTACAAAGGCTCTCTGTCATGATTATACAAGATTTTATGTCTGATGCAAAGCACCATTCTATCCCTCTGTGGCTACAGCAACAAGTCTTTCAGATTTGGTGTTGCAGCTCAGCTGAGATCATGCCTTTTGGCACTAAGGAAAACAGAATTATTTTCCCCAGTCAAGCAGCCTGAGGTAAAAAGGGGTTATCAATCTCTACTGAATAAGGAGGTCTACCAACAGGCTTACCTTTCTTCGCTGCCTTCTGCAAAGTTATTTAAAGAGCTCCAAGTCCCGTCCCCGCATTGGGGATTATATGTAACATTTCATAGAATCATAGAATCATCTAGGTTGGAAAAGACCTTTAAGATCATCAAGTCCAATCGCTAACCATATAAACTGCATAGGCTCACCATCACCCTTGACAAAATGGTAAGGGAAGAATAACATAAATTAAGTTGATTAACTTCCAATTTGCCTTCCTTACATGTTTAATCACGCTACAATGCTATGTACTTCCTAAAACAGAGGGGGGAAAAAAGGCAGTTTCACAAATTTAAAGCATGAAAAACTACGAATCAGATTTCCTCCAATAAAACCACAAGTGCACACACGCCTATTTGTACACATATCTAACCCCAGAAATGGTCATACCTATAGAGGAAGACTGTGGGCTGATCAGGAGATCTTCCTGCACTTGCTCGCTTCCTGGGACTGTCTGTTGATCGCTCAGAGAGCTCTGGGATGCGCTAACAGGCTGCGACACTTCCTCATGAACCTCCTCGTCGCTTAACCTTTCCACTTTGACACGCACGTCTTCTTCAATCACGAGGGGAGAACTGGCTTTTGTGCTCTCACAAGTCACGTAATCTGCAATTCTTCTGTTGGACTCAGAGGGCCCAGGCATTTCCAAAGTCCTAGAGCTCTCCGCCTGCTTCACCTTCTCAGACTGAAGTCTTCGATCAATTCCAAAAGGAAAAGTCCAGGGAAAAGCTAAGGACGAGTCCACGGGCTGATTTCTGGACTCCGGGTAAGAAGCTGAAGGATTCAGCACTTGGGGTGAACTTGTTTGTGTGTTACACTTAAGGGGGCTCTCGGGAGACATAACTATGTAGCTTTTGCGCTTTCTTCGCGACTCTCGACAAACAGGAATGGTTCTTTCCACTACACTGCACTCAGAAGAAACTGGAGAGAGACTGCCGTCTCGAGAAGTAAAATTGCAGTTTGCGCTGTTCTCCTGTCCTGCATCCAGCACCTTCTCTTGCTGGCTGTTGGGCGTATTCCATAAAATGCTGGACTTCATGAATTCTGAGCACGTGCTAGCGACGCTGAACATCTGCATGTAGCTGGCTGCAGCCAACACATCAATAATGTTTTCTGTATTAATAGATAGTGTTGCTGTGTAAGCATATTCCAGAAGAGGTATAAAACCAGTCACTGTCACATGGTGCAGGTCTAACACGCTCTTGCTCTCATCTTCTGCTTGGCCCACGAGTTTTGAACGGAAGAAGTCGCTGCAAGCTGCCAAAACCACCTTGTGCGCCCTAAAGATTTTGTCCTGGACGCGGATGGTGATATCACAAAAATGTCCATCATTGCGCAGCATGTTCAGCTTTCCCAGCATCTCCTGACTGTGAGCAGGGGAATTATGAGTGAATGTTTTAACACCCATTTTTTCACCTTTCTGCTAGCGTTCTTTCCACATACGAGAGATCACAGGTATCCTAAAACAAAGAGGAAAACTGTCATTTTCATCTCTGAAAGCAAAAGTGAAGCGGTTTCATGATTTTAACACTCTGCAGGAAGAAAATTCAGACAAATTCTCTAGGGTCAGGTTTTTCTAGGACCCAGACTGTGCAATGGACTAACTCCACAGAAATGCAATTACCTACTTACAATTTTCAAAAACACAGATCAAATTATTTGCAATCTATCCTCAATATCGTCTTCCACATTTCTGCTACTGCCTACTCAAAACAAACTCCTAACACCATTTCGGGAAAAACAAATCTCTGTACTACTAAATAGAAAGCATTTTTGAAACTATCATCGGTGTAAGAAACCTGTATTTTTATTTTCTGGAAACTACTGCTGACGGTTCTTAAACCTGACAGATGTTGTCAAATGTTTCTTTTAAGTGGAAAAGACATTAGCTTGGTTCCACTTGCAAGTGTGTAGGAGCAAGCAAATCTCCCAGAGAAAGGATTTAATACCAGAAAAGCTTTAGAGAAACTACAGCACGAATTTTCAGAGGACAGAGTTCAAGCTAGTAAACATAAAGTAACAGTTGCCAATAGCTCTGCTTTCCTGCTGTACTGCAGGTACTGATTGCCTAAAGCTGCTTTTAATAAATAGTTTTGAATTAGGATGAGAAGTTATTGAAAATTCCTTCCAAAAATCCATGAATTATAAACCTCAAAGGAAAGTTAAAGTTTAAATGAAATACATCTAAATTGATTTTATATATGTGGTAGATAATACAAGGAGGGCAACTTCTTTCTTCTGAAAAATACAGAACTGCCTTCCTGGGGACCACTTCTCTCCTACATGTAGGTGTAAATGCACATTTTTTGTGCAAGGTCCTGAAGGAGCAGAAGGGACTGTATGCTCTGGCCTGTCTGCAAGCTTTAAGGCTGCAGCAGTATCTGAAAACTCAACATCTCTGATTTGAGGAGGATGAAGCTGATCCACGATTCACTCCCTGTGCAATACGCAGGGAAAAAGAGACACTGCCAAGCTAGGTGCAGTATGCCCAGACATCCTCTGCCCCCACAGTGGAACTTCTGCGGCCACCAAGGGTCTCTACTTGCAGAGAGCAGAGCATCTCCGAACAAGGAAAATCAGTTCCTGGGTTTTCTCCAATTATTTCTGAATTATTTCACTGTAAAGGAAACATAAGCCACAATGTTTCACCTTCTTAAGGCCCCCCCAAGCTTCCATGAAAAAGTCTTCTGTGTTCCACGACTCACACAATTAACATGATATAGAAATACCATCTCGGTAAAGTCGGTGGTTAAACATCAACAACATAATTGGATCTGATTATTTCCTGGAGTCAGCCAGCTTCTTCACATCATCCTTCTCCTTTCCCTTACACGTATGCAAAAACACAACCACGCTTGCAAATTGCTCATGTGGAGCTTTGCAGATACAAAGAGCACTGCAAGTTTGGAACAACTTCCCACAAATCTCACCAGTCTTAGCACATATTTAAATGGCAGCTGACAGAGCCTACCTTGTTCTACAGACATTTACGCTTGGCTTCTTCTTGTTCCTATGATTTCACTTTTGATACTGCAAACCCGTTCAGGCAGAGGAAAAATATCTGTTCGAGAGAACAGATTAACTAATGCTTAACAATATATATAAAGTCTGAGTGAAACTGTAAGGGCCATTTGGATTTAAAATGAAATTTCACACTACTGCAGAGGAAGAAGTTAAGCACAAGCAAAACACTCCCTTCAGTGAAAGAAAACATATCGACCTCAGGAGGCATCTGAAGACCCAGACTGTTTGTTCTCCAGCATGAATCAAACGAAAAGCATATTTAATTGATCTCAGACCAAAACACTACAATAAAATCTTGTAACAGCATATTCTGAAATGGCCTTGGGATACCCTTCCTTCTGAATTCCCAGTCGCTACAGCAATTCCTTGGCACGTTAGGAGTTCAGAAGTACTTCTGTTCAGCAACTGGCTACAAAAAGAATAATACATTTGCAAGGACTATCAACGGTATACCTGGTATTTAGAAATAGTACCAATACATAATTATAAACAAGGAGAAAAATCTAAGCAAGCTATACTGCCAATTCTTATACGCCCAAAAGACTAACTAATTTTCTTTCTTTGTTCATCTGAACGAGTAACACTCGTTCCCTCCAGTCTCTAAGCGTGAGAGCTCTATTCTGCTACCCTGCTCTGAACCATTCCTTGTCCTGCTTCCCCCTTCCTGCCCACCTCTCCCCTCTTCTGGCTTCCTTTCCCCTTCTCCTTTCATCTTTGGCTTCCTTGACCTTGATCTGGTTACAGAATTTAAAATAAAATAGCGGAAGTCAGTGAAGTGCAATAAATTGATTTAAATTTATTACAGGAGCGGCGTGCCTGCCATGAATGTGGGATATTGCTCTGTTAAGTCACTTCTGTGAAATGACCTTCCTCCTCATTGCACTGGCACCACCATTCAAACAAGTGGCTCCTACACGGGCTTCAGCGTCGACAAAGGACGTACGCATATGCATGATATTTTCAGAAAAATCACAAGGGGTGGGCTGAGGAGGGGGAACAATAGCAGTTCTTTACAGTTAATGAGGTAGTAAAAACGTCAAATATTTTTAGAAGGTAATTTAAACAATATGAAAATATTTTCCGCATGAAAAGATGAGCATGCTAAAGCTCAGCCAGGTTATAAAATGCTTCAATTCTCTTTGTTAATCTTTTAGCGGCATAGGGCACTTTTATAGCTGCACTAAGTCACAGTGATGAAAGAGAGTAAAGGGCTGCAACGTTACAACTTCACCTCAAGTTTAACGTCTTTGGATCATCACTATTTTGAAATGACATTTTGTCACGTCTTATTACTGATTATTAGACAGTCCATGACAGCAGCTTTTAGACCGTAAGGCATAGGGTGCTACATTCAGGAGTGAATAAAGAACCATAAACTAGAATTAAATATCCACAGTACCTTGGGAGCGTTTGGGGTGAGGAGATCAAGGTGCACACATAAACTAAGTGCTAAGTGAGTTGGAGCTGGAAAAGCTGTTCCTCTTCGAGCGACAAACCATCAGCAATTCTCTAAGCAGGGACCAGGGTTGGTATCAAAGAAATGGTGGTTTGCTTTTCCTTCCCAGCTGCTGGCAGCATGGCTCCTCCTCCCCACAATCCCCATGCACACACTTATGCTCTGGCCCACAACACATTTGAATATTTCAAAGTTCAAGAGAAACACAGTGAAATTTAAAGACACTTTCAGAAGTTTTAAACATATTCTCAGTGAGACACTTCCACCTGTATTTATTTTTTTCTCCACCATTTACCACTGAAGGTAAGTGCTACCATACAAAAGACTTTGTACAATTAATTTGAAAATTAGTTCCTTTTTTTTTTTCTTTTTTAAATCCTAGGAGCACTAATGTAGACCTGACCTTTAAGCAGTTCAAAGTAATTTAGCTCGTTCTTACTGTTTCAAGACTACTGAAAAACAAGTTTTGGCAACAGTTACCATACCATACACTGTTTTGGGACAATGATTAAACACATGTCAAGTTGCTCTACTTCAAAACAGTAAAGGTGAAAGTGTACACTAAGTTGTCTAAATGGAAAAAAAACTGTAACAGAATTTAAAAATACCATTTATGTGACCTGCCTACCTCCACGTACCCAAAATTAGCTCCTTATTCACCTCCTGCCTAATGTTATGGCTCAAATCATTGGTTCTGAAACATGGTACCTATAATATTTTTATTTCCTTTGAAAGAGTCAGTGAAATCAAACTCAGAGCTGTTCACGTTCAGTTTCTCACTCAGCTACATCATTTTACAACAACAGTGAATAATATTTTAGCACCATAGAACTACCACCTCACCTTCAACCTCTGTATCCTGACCCATGGCAACGTACAAAATACCATGAAAACACTAACTTTTCTGAACACTAAACCCCACAGACTTCAGATATATAAATGCCACGTTGGTTTTAGTGCCCCAAAACCTCAGGAAATTCCCACCCTCGTGCTCACCAATCCCTCAGGTACACTCAACTGTGAGGCCATGGTGTAAATCAGATCACCAGTTACCTTTTTTTGACATTTCTTTTTAACCCAGTGCTCGAGCACTGGTTGCAGCACCACCCCGTAAACAGCAGCAGTTCAGGCACAGACAAATCTGTGGTGATAAATGCGTGACCTGGACCACCTTATCTCTGTCAGCTTCTCACTGTGCTACATAGGCACCAGCACCCCCCGCTCCCTCTAACCAGTTAGTATAATTAAGTTGAAAATTGAATTAGAAAAACTGCTCTTAGTGCACACTTAACTTTAAATTTGCTATTTCTATTTCAGACTTGAAACGCTTTAATCTAAATACGCATCTGTTTCCCCCAACACCAGCTGGCCTAATAAAAGGTACTATCTCCCACTACAAATCTCGCCTTGCTTCACTTGACAAAACTGCTGGCTGGAGCTGCCAAGCTGTTCTCATTTCAAACAAATCAACTGCACTTTCTAAACTTTGTTTAAAACCGTATTTTTTAAGTCAGGTCAGTAAACCTAGTTTGAACTCGGCCCGCCACTGCCAAGCCTGACGGGTATTTATGAAAAAGAGAAAGCAAACACAAGGTTTCTGTGCTCAAAATTACGTCAATGTGCAGTATTCACTTTGGTGTACTGGAATCTGTGGAATGCAAACCTGTAACCTTTAGCTGCAGTGGGTGACTGGACCAGGGAAATGAACCATCCCGGTAAGTATGCAGTGTTTCTGAACTTCAATTTCCTCTAGGACAGCATACTTCAAACTGGAAGTGCACAAAGGAGCTAGTGTTAAGTTAGCTACTTCATAAACACTGTTATGTTAAAACCTGAAATAGATGCTGAGGGGCAGTCTATAAACAGAGGCTGAGGTGATACTATACTCCACAAAAAACAGGAGAGCATTCAGTACGGGGGCTGACCTGGGCCTTGGTCTCTCAGGAACTTTTATTCTCCAAACCACTCCCACCCCAAGACACCAGAATTGCTCCTGTGTCCCTTTCCTCCCAGCTCCACAGACGAGGATAATTTTCATTTGGTTTTCAGTTTGTTGGGTTTTGGGTTTTTTTTGGGGGGGGGAGGGGGTGGTGTTTGTTTTTTTGCTTTGGTGGGGGCTTTTTATGGTTGGGTTGTTTTTTTTCTTTAAGGAGTTTGTGGAGGGCTTGTTCATTCTTGAACAGGGCTCTTGAGCTGCAGGTTGGACAATCCTGGGACAAGACCTCTGTCTGCCCAGGAAAGAATGGCTAACAGCAAGATAAGTAACTCTGGAGAACTCTGCTTGGCAGCCTTAATGGCAGAGCAATTTCACGTAGCAAGCTGAACACTTGAAATGCCACAATCCACCTATTTATTGTCAGCAGTAATATTCCCTTTCACAGCTGAAGGCATACAAAAGAGTGTGTTGTGCTTTTCCTATGTACTCCAGAAGTACTGCATTTGCTAAGATAAGGCCATTTATTTTGTAAAAACTGGTTTTCGGCACACCACTCTTGATAAGTTCACGTGCCAGAGGTTTTGAGGCCATTGACTCCTTCTACCATTAGTGTCGCTCACAAAAAGCATTTGTTAGCTTCTTTGTACTCACACACAAGCTTGCACCTACGTTCACCACGTAAATTTTTTTTTTTTTTTTCGAGGGCGCTTCCCAAGGATGCTACACTGGCAAATTGCTTCACAGGCAGCTACCTCTTCCTCTGACAAATTCATGGCAAAGAGACTTTGGAAAAGATATTTCTAAATTTCAGTTACAGACCACCAGAAGCTGCTGCAGAAGGGGGGCAGGCAGAATCTCAGAACTAGAGCTAAGCTTCATAAAGGCAGACTAAAACATATCAGGAAGCAGCTATGGTTTCAAATGTGTAAGTGCAAACAAATAATGCTAACTGATACAGGTCTGTGTAAACAGGCTACACGATTTTCAGATGAAGGATGAACTCTATGCACGCAGGCCTCTAACTGTTTAACACCTGCGGAAACTGCACTTTGGCAAAAAGCTCCCCCTAATCTGAAATGAATTTGTAAGGATCTAGCTAAGTTCCTTGCGAGCGCTGTAAGAGCAGAGGTTTACAAAGTCAAAGAACCAAGGCTGCAACTTTTCACAAAAAAATTCTGACAAGATTTGCACATCTGGAAATCCTGAGCTGTGCCAAGATCCACGATAACTTTATTTGCTTGGTACCAACCAAGGCAAACCTCTGCAGTGCACGAAACACAGGCAGGTGCAAGAACACATATTATTCCTTTACTGTAAGTTCTCCAACAAACCAGGATTAGTATTTACCTGCAAAGGACAAGGAGAAAAAGTGCCCAACAGCTCCTCTTCAAAAACAATCACTCTGTCAAAAGGCAGGTCCAGAGAGTCCATGAAATACCTGTTTCATATTCCTAACAGATCTCTCAGTTTCCCCAGGACTAAACCCCATAATGACAGAAAGCAAAAGCTTTAACTGTAACTTGCCCTGAGAAGAAAGAAGATGTGTGAGGGCATGACAATGTCCTAGATGGCAGTTACAGCATTGACTCACGTTATCATTGCTATTGAAAACACTAATCTTTAATGTGGGTAGGAAAAGAACGACACAAATCTCAAATGATGGAAAAGTGCGTTTGCATGATGCAAATCTGGCAGGTACATTTTAATTCTCAGAGCTGGTGAAAGCATTGAGACAAGTAGTAGGGTGCCAAAACCAGCAATTTATTCTACAAAATGGTTTTATTGTAAATTGAGATGGTAGGTCAGCTGCAACAGGAGAGTTCTGAAAGGATAAAATTAGAAAACATTTACATATACATTTTAAGGGAAAGTTCAGGGTGCAATTTTTGCAGTAACAACAGACTTCTTTCCCCTCACAGCGGAGTACAGACTATCTTGCATGACTGGAACTTCAGCTGAGTGTTGAATTTAGAGGGAGCCGATACCCCTCCTCTTCAAAACGCCATGGCTCCCAGCCACTTACCACCCCTTACAATCTATCATTCAAAATCCACACACTGATTTTGGCAACTATGCCTTAGTCGCTGCTGGTTTTTTAAAAAGTTAATCCAATTAACGTCTTGAACATACAAGAGAGAATAAAAAACCTCACCTATTCTGGCATTCAGTTTTAACTGTTATTAGCATCAAGGTGTAAGCTTTGGTCAGAAACCAATGCTGCTGCTGAATGCACTGAACTCGAGCTCTCCACATGCTGGAACATGTGGTTTACTCAGTGCTAAGGAACCTGATACGCACCAGGTATGAGGCTAATGAGAGAGCTCCCATTTCTGTGCAAATTCCCAAAAATTCTCATCACTTTGCTCAGCTTTTGTGATGATGAGCCCACGGCCTGCTAACCAAAAAATTGTTTTGTCATCTTCATTCATCACTGTGAAGTTCTGACTGAACAGAGCGTGCTCCTGGCCAGCACTCTTTCAAAACTCCAGTAGCCCATCCCTCAACTGCCACCTCCCTCCTGGCACGCAGGGTGAGAAACACGTCCGCTTAGTGCGGCTGTCTCAACTCAGAGCTCATCTGAACACAACTGAAGGGGCCTGTGAGAGAAGCCAGAGTATCTTGTTAGAGACCCTGGTAACTGCGTATTGCCAAATCTCTGCTGCGAGGCAGGACAGGGAAAGGCACGGTTCTCAGAAGCCACTTCTGTGCATTCCTGTTACCTGACGTCAACTTTGTTCACCAAAAGACAGGCAGTACTTTAGCATCCTCTTCTATTTCCTCCTCGGTTTTGCAGATTTTTTTGTTTTGTTTTGTTTACCCCATAGATATTACAAACAGCACAATACCTGCTGTTAAAGCAATAAAGACCAAGAATAAATCAGAAATATTTGCTTAGCTCCAAATGTCCCAGTTGCACTGGCTCTAAACTATAAAGCTCCAAGTAAAAAGCGTACAGATTCCAGAGTGAGACGACCAAAGTCTTCCTCACGCTACAAGATTGCCTCAGCATAAAAAAAAGCAGGATGTTTGCTGGATACAGGAAAAAAGCAACACTTACTGTAATGAAAAAGAGGAGAACATAGATATGTACTACTTTTATTTTAAAATATTAAAACCAACATAAAACATATTACAGAGTTGTTGTTCTCACACAATGAGGTCATAACAAAGAAAAAGCTGTAAACCACTAGCTAAACTATCACTGTTTTTCAGGACTTGCTGTTTCTACACCTAACGTGAAGCAGAACGTGTCTTAGGGATTTTTGTTTTGTTTTCCTCATTAGTTATTTGCATGGAAATGAAGAAGTCTGATGTAAAACTTCAGCAGTCATGTTCTGACAGCGTGGCAGGAGATATTAGATAAAGAGAGCCAGGGTGCAGGCTGACAGGAAGAAGTATTACAGCCTAAAGAGAAGCCTACATTAGAGCTCAGCACACAGCAAAGGATGGAATTGGATGCACCCAAACCGAGCTGGATCCATCGACAATGGTGTCTTCATACACGTTTGAAAACTTCCCAGTGAGGGAACAGAACAAGACACGGAACTTACCAGTCTGGGCCGACACATCTTCCAGTGTGTCCTTTTCAGACTGTATCTGTTTGAAAGCCCCAAGCATGTCCAGGAACTCAGAAAGGAGCTCTTCCAACCCCTGCATCTGGCAGAATTAAGAAGTCATCTGCCTGACCATAATAGATTACAGATGCCAAGGCCACATTCACTAAGTTTCCCAGCAGCCACATACTTGCAGCAGACTCTCGTGCAGCTCTGGCTTGTCATTTCCTTGTGAAAGTGACAATTCTAGATTTACTCCTGTCTCTTATGAACCCGTATATATGGCCTACAGGAAGTGTTTTGTCTGACCAATCTCAAATTGACAAGAGACTTGAATCCTGCTGTAAACCTTTCTTTTTCATTTGTATTGCAGGAACCACATACCACTTATGTGTCTCAGGCAGATGAGAGTTTTGGTCTCCGCAGCTGAAAAACTCACGGCTCTCACAAGCAGATAACCAATTTGTAGATCAATTGGGAAATCATTAACTGTGGAAGTGCCACAAAGCTGAAACTCAAGTCATACCTAGTGAAATTTAACCTGGTAAATGGTCCTATTGGCTTCTGGGCAATGAAAGTTAGCCTGCAGAGCATTGTAAATGGCCATGGCCAACAACAGACCCTTCTGACTGGTGGG
This sequence comes from Aramus guarauna, assembly GCA_013400195.1. NCBI lineage: Eukaryota > Metazoa > Chordata > Aves > Gruiformes > Aramidae > Aramus > Aramus guarauna. Next base: position 237,195 of record VXBL01007667.1, on the reverse strand, counting down.
AGAAGCTGAGAGCTGACAACAGCTTGTAACCAAAAAAGCTTGGGAACCACTGACGGGCGATCGAGAGCTCTGTGTGTAGGCACTGAGTGTGCTGGATTAATACAGCAAGAAGATTAAAGCATAGCTACAACTCCTAGTCTAGATAAAACTTGAAGATTAAAGATCATGTTGTAGGTATGTAAAACACGTTACCACTCCTTTCATTAGAAGTCAATCTAGAAATGTTTCCATTAGACACTGCTGTGATTACAAACATGCAAACTGGTATTTTAATTCGCAAGGAAGAAGTGTTAGTATACTGGGAGAAGAGGCAGGGCTGTTCAAAGATTGTCTCATTTTGTGGTACAGACCTGCCAGAAAGCTTGGTTCCTTCATACTACACTAAACATTAACACTGTGTTAATTTTGTCTTGCAAATATTTAGTGCAGAAGCTCCATTATTTAAAAATATACAGATGTTTTCATCTCTCAAAAGATACACGATTATAGGTGTTTGTATACAACTGCAGAAATCTGGCTAAATGAAAACAATCTGAAGAAAAGAAGAATGAAGAATAAGAAAACAAACACAAAATGGGACACCACCTGCTAAAGAATGTCAAACTGACTCGATAATGTATTTTTCAGAAAAAAAAGGAAATGCCACATATGATGAGAACTTCATTAAAATGTTTGAATAACATGACATAGAGTTATTAGTGAAAACAAGGAGATGAATAGACAAACTGCAGCTAAGGAGCCAGCTGAAAAGAAGTAATTCATGTACTTGAAATAACAGGTTAAAGAATTTACTTGCGAAGTGCCATAAGGACTTGTTTTAGCGATGATCTCTGAGTGCTTCTGTAGAGACACTGGCTCAAAAAAATGCTGATGAAAAGGTTAAGATGTATCGTCAGCACAACACACAAAAACAAATGACTGAGAGCTGGAGTTCTAGGAACAGAATAAAACTCACAGGAAATCCAACAGTATGAAATTAAAACCTCAACGTTATATACTAGGGAGCTAGTAGTGGACTTCAGCTATAATCTGGAAGCTAATTAGTTAAAAGCAACTTTGGAAAAGATCTCCATACTATTAAATTGAACAGCTACCCGAAAGGCCCACAGAACAACCAGACTATTTTAATACCTTTTTTTTTTTTGGTCAGGTATCTATCAATAGCTACTTTAACCTCCTGAAAGGTTCTCAAGAGTGATTTTTGGTGTGTCTGTCTTCTCTGCGTAGCTCTCCCTTACCATATCTGTAAAGTAAACTCTGCTTAGAGCTTTTCAGGGCATCTGACTTAACCAGACGACATTTCGGCTAGAAACATGTATAGCTAAAACTGATAGGGCATACTTTAAGTGCACTGATCAGCAAGGCAGCTCTTAATCTCAGGATCTAATTAAAAGAAGAGATTACAATAATCAGGACAGTACAGTAGTGCGTGTTGTATGTAAACTGTTGATCCAATGCCCCTGACTGTTTTGACGCAACAGCTAGGAGACAAGATGTTTCTTGAAATCTTTTACAGATCCATAAAGAAGATAGACGTAATTTTCTGAAAAGACTCTGTACCTCTCTACAAACTGAAGTTTGCTGGCTCCAACAAATTCCATGTTTGATGAACCAGCTGAACTCTTAAATAAGATTTATCTGGGGAGAATATAAAACAGTAACTTTGCACCATTCTGGTGCAGAACATGCAAAGAGCTTCAGGAACGCAATCAGGTGCAATACTCTGGCTACTCTTTATTCCTGATGACATGCAAGAAACCCCACGTCTTCGTAGCCTTCCTCCCCCCTCAAAGTCTTGTTTTCCCTAGCCATGACAGAGTTTTTCAACTCTGGTGTGATCATTTGAAGTCAGCTCCTTCAGAGAACAGAATGTTGCCATTCACTACTTCAAAGGACCCAGATTTAACTTGTTGCCTTTTTGAAGCTGCGGTGCAAAGTATAAAGTTTATGTGCCTAATATAGCTTTCTCAGGGTTGAATAAGCAAACTAGATAAATGCCACTTTCCCCAGCCTCCAGCACTTTGAACTTTTCATCGTAGGAATCTCACATTAGTGTTCCATGTAACACATAAAAGCAAATTTTCTGATCGTACTTAAACCTGAGGCTCGTTTAGCAATACAAGCAGTAACTGCTAAAAGGTCTTGTTAGATACTGAATTACGTTTATTCTCATAATAAAAATTAATGTGCGAACCTCACTACATAGAATGTACTGAGGTATTTCACAACAGATTCACTGCCCTGCAATTTCTGCTTTTCACCAGTTCTCTGAAAAAGCACACGATCAAACTATTAGATCGCTAATCTAACAGTGGTTTGCCCTGAAAGCGCACACTAGAGATGCTTGTGCCATCATCATACGAGCGAATCTCTATTTTTTTTATTTATTTTTTTTTTACTACCATAAAAGCAACAAGTGAACTCATAGTTCTCTCCATATCCTCACATAGGCAAGTCCCACAGAACATAATCAGATTATACTGGATGGACTGATATGTTACGTCCCTGAAGGCACACATTCACATTTAACCACTCTTTCCGCGATGGTGCTCATACATAATTTTTTATGTGATCTAAATACCTTCTTTATACTTCTGCTCTCTGCAAATTCAGGTTAAATTTCTCAGCGTACACAAGCCATTATGTGACCACTCTGCATAATAAAAAGCGAGGCTTTCATTTTATACTCTTTGGTCTTTAACAGCAAATGAACGACACGTACACACACACAAAAAAAACCAAACCACCACCAAGTCGAACCTTCAATTCTTCTAAGTAGTGCAAATTGCCAAAAAAATATCCATAAAGTACTTCTATTTGTCACGTGGCAGCAACCTTTTAGTTTAAACTCATTCCAGAAAGCTATTTTTTTCTTGTTTTACCATGGCTACCCGTAACATTTCAGTCATCACTTTCAGAAGCTCTGCAAGCATATCAACAAAAACTTATGAAAAATATACAGCAAAAAGACTACTCAAGCCAACCTCCCAAATTAGTAACAAAAGCAAAAATCTCCAAGGCCTCTTTGGTGGCACCATGTGAAAGAAATATCAAGAAAAATGGCATGGGTTTTTGTATCTGCATACCAAAATAATTCTAGAACAGTCATAGATTTTCTTGGCAGCACTAGTGCATTAGATTCATGGAAGAGTCAAAAGGCAAAACAAAATAAAACAAACAAAAAATTTATCTGCGCTTCCTCACACACGTGTATGCCATTTGCAGAATAGTGCCAAGTCCTACTACAGAGCAAGAAGAGAGAAAATGGCACATGCCTCACCTTCAGACAGAAAAGGGTCAATTCCAGAGATCATTTCAACCGACGGCACAGTGAAAACCCTGCTTGGAAAAGAAATTATTTCTTCATTTCCTCCAAGATAAAACCAGGGCCTAACTGGGTGCATTACGCCCTGGGAGCTGCCCACAACCACCCAACTTTGGTAGCTGAAGAATCCCTCCTCTCCGCTATCACCCCCAGGCTGTGCCTCCTACCTTACTGTGCGCGAGGCTTTAATTTTTGTCACTTGGAAATGACAAACCTGTCTCCTCATTTTACAGAAACAAATGACGGTAACTGCGTATCACAATCACCAGGTTTGTGACAGCCAAATTTGGCTAAGTGCTGGTTTTTACTAGTTCAGCACAAAGCTTACCTGTCAACCGGTTTGTTGTTAGAAGTATTCAGGTTTATTACAAAAAAATGACAGCTTTCCTTCTCTCACTCTTATTCCAGATTAGCAAGGAAACATTACACCTTAATGAAATCCATGTTAACTGCAATAAATGAATTTTTCTGAAGTCCAATGCAAATCTTAGATCTCCCTGAACACCCAAAGTACTGGAAGCCTGCGCTGACAAGCAACACCACGGAAAAAGCCGCGCAAAGAGCAAAGGGGAGAGATCAAGGCAAAGTCACACATCACGTACAATGTGAAGAGGCGAAAAGGCATCGCTAATCCAGACAGCATGGACCACGGCCAGCTAGTCAAGGTGTCACAGACATATAAACAAGCAGCCACCTTTCGAACGGAAGCGGCTAGAAAGAATCCTGAACAAGTTTAAGCAAGGCAGGAATGTGGTTGTGTCATCACCCTTTTAGCACTATGTGTACCCTTTATTTTCCTAATGACTCATTTATGCAGATAAACTTAAATGCCTAAAAGGAGTTCTTCTTGGCCCCGAAAACTAAAAAACCTTACATTTATCCACAAATCACGTTATCAGGTGAGCAGCAACTATACAGGCTTTCTAACTTTCTTTCCTTGTATGGCCAAACCTGGACTGGCAGAACCACATCCATGGTTCAGTCTGGGGATAAGGCGAGTTTTGTGGGGGTGTTTTTTAAGCCTTTAGCATCTTTACTAACAGTTCACAGAAACTCCTCAGAGTAGGTCTTTCTTAGCAGGGGCGTTTACCCCCTTAAACAAAAACAAGACGCTGAAAGAAAACTGCAGAAACGGTCAGACCTGCAGAGCTCCAACACTACGTAAATACCTGTCCCTAACATGGGACCAACTTGCCACTTAACCCACTAATTATTCCCAAACCCACTGGTGATTTCTAGGGCTCTTGGGTTTCCACAGGACATGGCATCTTCAGGTTTTCAAAACCCAGGAAAAGGCTTAACCACAGCAAGCACCCACCACAATTGCAGTTTTTCCAAAAGGCACGCTTGGTAATATTCAAATAAAAAAATGCCATATCAACTACCATCTGTAGCTAGATTTATAAGCTAAGATCTTCCTCAGTATCTGTAACTGTATTTCCACTAAAATAGCTCTTACTACAATTACTATGCTCATTTGTACTTTTGAATATAAAACATTACACACAGTAAATGTTTATAATGTTATCACAGATGAGCTACAAAGTGTCCCTTTACTAGAAAGCGTCTCATAATGCTCTGGAAAAAAATGCCTTTAATTCAGCCTTCTTGGGTAAAGCAAGCAAACAAATGTTGTGGTCAAATCACCTGAAAACAATATAGCAGAGCTCAAAGGAAAAAAAAAAAAAGTGATGTAGAACAGTCTCTGCAAACAGATATGTACTAAATAGACTGGGACAACACAGCTTGGAAAAGAAAAAAAAGGCCCAAAGACAGAAAATGAAGAATAGAGATCTATAAAACTCAAAATCAGATGGTGACTGGAAAAAGATTCTTTATTTTTTTTCCTCATACTAAAAAAACCCTAGGAGGCACTCAATGAGATTACCATTCATCGGGTTTAAAACAAAACAAAACACACGCCCAAAAAACCCCCAAACAAACAATAAAACCCAGGAATTATTTTTGCCCAAATTGTGGGATTCATCGCACAGTATACTGTAGAAGCTACAGGCATAAACTGTTCAAAAGGTCTAGGGAAATCCACAGACAGGTCCAACAGGCACTACTAAATACGACTGTCAGCACACAGCCTCTAGCTCGGGCCATCTCCAAACCCTTCACCGCCGGTAGATGTGCCGAGGAACAATTACTGCGCTCTGTATGCTCTTACACCTTCCCCCTAATGATTTACTTCTGGCCACTGTCACAGACCACATGCTGAGCCCAACACACATTTTGCAGTCCTTATTATCCCATCATTCACTTGCTCTGATAAACCTGTTCGTGTGAAATAATTATTTCCCCAGCTCTAAATTGGAATATATTAAAAACACGCTATCTACAAATAATGCACAGTTTAAGTCAACTCCTTAACTTGATTAGGCGGAATGCAAGAATTAAGTGAAACGACGAGCATTTACAATTCCTCTCTTCCCATCCGTAAGCGCGAATGCCATTTTATCAGGTTTGCAGTTCATTCCCTACCACCACCATTTCATTTAGGCACCTTGTACAAAGCAGCAAGAGACATTTGTTTTCATCCAGTGAAACCATTAGAAGAATCAATTTGATCTCCAAGGCAAGTTAAGAGTAATGGATTCCTATGTTTACTTAGCAATAAGTACACAACTATTTAATTAGATCTATATGCTGTAAACTGCATCTTTTGAGGCAACAGCAGCAGCCACAAAGAGCGAAGTGTTTCAACTTCTTACATAAACCAATGTTTTCAGTATTTATTTTTTTTCTGCCTTTAACTGCTGAAACGATAGCCACCTACTTCCGTATCGAAATGCTATTGCAGGTAGAGGCACATCTCCCACCTGGTTTTGTTCCTGCAATCTTACACAACGCTTTTGCAAAGAAACAAGCCATCAACTTGCCGCCCCTTTTCAGCCACATGCAGTTCCAAGACTGATGTCATATTCCAAGCGACAGACTGTGAACACGCTCTGCAACCATAGCATTTAATTTAGAAGTCAGCACTTGACATGTTGAAGTATTTGGAACTCCTGAAGTCTGGCTGTCTGCACAGTTGCATAATTTGAGCAGGGACAACCTACTTATAATCGGGCGATATAGAAGAATGTCAACAGACAATCCCTTCTACGTCAAGGGACATCTCCTTCCTCGTCACGTGCCAGCAAAAGCATCACTGCTTTGTCACAGTTTGACTTTCTTGTTTAAGCTAGTGGATTACAACGCCTAAAAGCACTGAAGTTACACGCATCGCCAGATCTTCTCATAGAAACATACTCAAAGATTACGTTCTCAAAGCCCATTGAAAAAGAAGTTTACCAGATGTAACAGACAATGCCAGTGAAACGCCAGATGCAAAGCAACCGAAACAAGCACAAAGTACCCAAGACCTTCTCCTGATCCGCAACAAGTCACACAAACACCAGTCCCCTCATAGCACGGGCATCGCACATCCACTCACAGGAAGGACACAAAAATAAAAAGCCTCCTTCCAGGGAGTCACGGGATACAACCAAAAATAACGTTTGGATGCTTGTTCAACTTCACACGGGGGGAAGCTGTATTTACTTTTGATCCTCTTAGCAAACAGCTGACCAGACCCTCCTAACAACACACACTTGCTACAGCCACCACAGAACGAAACCACCCCTTTTAAAAGTTGCCAGAGTTTATGATTAACCTCCTGTTGCAACAAACATGGCAAGGATTCAGTTTCACTTGCTGACTACTACTCTTACGTATGACAGAAGAAATACATAAGGACACTCCCCCCCCCAAACCTCACAGTCACAGAAAGAGGAATTCTCTCACCCTGTAAACAAAACCAGCGCGAAACCTTCCGTGTGGGAAAGCGAGCACGATCCTCCCTCCTGACAAGTCAGCGTCCGTGCAACATCCACCTGGGGAGACTAAAGTACGGCTGGAAATTCCCTTCCCCTGGAAAAGGACTGCTTGGAGTGTTCGCACCAATTAAAGTTTTGGATTAAAAACAGCTGTTTAAATAGAAGTAGTCCCTAGGGAGAGACACTTACAGCATTGTAACTGGTTTCTGGTATAAACAGTTTTACATCAATGGAGGCATTTATACTGGTAGGGCTGTGTCTAAGCTAGCAGGTTAACACTTGTTCGACTATCTCCTTAAACAGATGCCCTTAAACCCAGGCAAGGGCTCCAGGTGCATCACACCTCGGATCTGCGTTACATGTCGACGTCGAGCTGCAGTAAGAGACCTCGATGGCAGAAGAAAAGCAGATCGCACTTGAAATACCCATAAAGACTCCTGGACGCTAGTCTGTGAGCTGCCGGCACTAAAGCCGTTCCTACTCAGTGTCACCTTGCAGGGTCCCCAGAGCGGTGCTGCAGGGGTGCCCCGCACACGATAAACAACACGTCACCTCACCTACAAAAACATGCAGCTAGAAGGTGGGGATCAGCTCAGGAGGCGAACTGGGTGACCTCTACCTAAGTAAAAGCTAAGCGTACTGGACACACCAAGGACAAATAAAACAAAAATTAAAAGAGGGGAAAAGGAAAAACCTCACGTCAGGCAGAAGCGCAGAGAGAAAGCAGGGGCCAACATGTAACTGGGAAACCTGAGAAATTCCCCATGTGGGTATGGCAAACCAAGGACCTCATGTGAGGAGTATTATGAAAGCAGGAGACTTCTAGAAACATCAGAATAGATCCTCATACAAATTATCCAGTTATGAATCTATTACAAATAGATCCAAATACAAATTATCCAACTTGGGATCTGTAGCTACCTAGGAAGTACACAGATGACTTCTTTTTACTCTGGGGGACTGCTCAGAGAAGAAAAACAAAAAGCCAAAGCGAAAAACAAGATAGGCTTAACCTGGCACTGCAGTATCAGCAGGGCACATGAAGAAAAAGGGTTGAAAGTCTCAGTCATGAAAGATGGAACACACAGCTATGAATCACAGCCAAGAAGAGATAAGAAATGGGTAAGAACAGGTGACCTCTCTGGCACGTGTAGCAAGGATGTACTACGGTCTAGGGGCAGGCGCTGAAACAGCTGCCGCTGGGCGTCCGTGGGAACATGCAAGACACGAAAGGACAAACAGTGGAAACCTTCTCCCTGGAAGCGTGTAGGAGAAATGCCTGCCTGCCTCCCCAAGGCTACCAGGGAAATGCTGCCTGCGCCTTTCCTCACGTGTGCAGGCGTGCACAACGCGGGATGCACCGGCTTCTGGTAGGCCATCAGTGGGATAACCCTGCATATATACAGGTGGGAGGAGACAGACCCTCCCTCTTCGGTGGGCAGAACAAGCTCCACAGTGCAAACAGGAGATGGGCCGGAGGAGTCGTCCCTTAGGCTTTGGTGGAAGATATCTGCACCGCTATTTGGGTGGAAAAAACCTTGCACGCTTTTCGTAGATGGGAAGAAGCCTCCTGGGGTGTATGTATTTAACAGGCTGTGGTGGTCAAGCAGGGAGGCATTCCCCAGCATACCTGTGCATGGGAAGAAGTACAGCAGATTTTGGAAGGCAGCGGTACCCTTGTCCTCTGCGTACAAAAGGCTCTCGGCAAGCGAGAAGTAGACTATACCTGCCCCCCTCCCCAGCATCTGCCACTGTTTATGTTCGCATGTAGGGAAATAACCCCCAACACATCAGAGGGGAGCAGAGAAACGGCAGGTGAGCACTATGATACCCTCATCGCACGTGGACGTGGGTCAAGCAGAGGCAGCACGGCAGATGGGCAGTAAAGGATACGCAGAAAGGGGTGTTGTAGGGAAAACAACAACAACAACAACAAAGGGACGCAAGCTTTGCCTAAGAGCTAGTGGGAATCCCTCTTTTCCTCCCATAAGCCTGCGGTGGAAAAGGGAGGCAGCAGGTATCCCGCTGAGATGCAGGTGACAACACTACTCCTCCCCCTCCCCCCCCGCGACGAAACTACGTTCGCGTGTGCCCAGACAGCCGAGTGCACCCACGGGCTTCAACAGGCGACGCAGCTCCCTCGGGGTGCGCGTAAACACCGCGCACAACCACCGGGTTAAAGCCCTCCCCGCCCCGGGAACCCGCTGGGGAGGCGCGGGGGTGACACGGCCCCTCGTGGGAGGGGGACACACGTGCGCACGCGGCGGAGGAAGTGCACCGCGCAATACCATCCCCCCGGGGGGCGAGCCGCAGCTGGGCAGCCCCGGGCACGGCGGGCACGCCAGACACACACACACACGCACACACGCACATGCTCACGCTCGCTCACTCCTGGAAAGAAAGATGTCTGCCCTCTGTAACCNGGGGGGGGGGGGGGGGACGGACAACAACGGGGACACACACGGAGCCGCGGGGTGCAGCAGGCAAAGCCCTCCCCCGGGTGGGCGCAGAAGGCGCCGTCCCCCTCCCCTGAGGGGAACCAACGGTCCGCC
>VXBL01007667.1:3108-180127 GCA_013400195.1 Aramus guarauna | reverse complement strand
GGGGGGGAATAAACTGGGAAGTTTTTAAACGCTCTGCCGTGCCCGGCGCCGCACCGGGAAAATCAGGATGTTCATGTGAGGTCGGGGACGGAGAATGAAGTGCTGATGTGGAGCAGGGACGGGAGGTCCCGGCCCCTCTTCCCCCTTTTCCCCACCACCTCTCCCGGCGCCGATGGCCGTGATAACTGCCGTGCAGCCGATCGCAGAGGACAGACTGTGCTGGCTCCAGCCGGCCCTCCCCGAATCTGGCAGGAAAAAACCTGCTCTCCAAGCAGAAAAGGCCTTTTTCCCACTCTGGCGGCTCCGAGGACGTGTCATTGATCCTAACCCCGGGTCGGGCGACTGCAGAAAGCCTGGACAGCTTTTCCGCAGCCGGGCGATGGAGACGAGCTCCGGCACCGCTGCGGGACCGGCTGGGGAGGGATGCCAACCCCCCGGCGATGCCGACCCTTGCTGCTTACTTGCAGCAGACTAAACTTCCCCCCGTCGTCCTCCCCAGCCAGCAAACTGACACATTCCCACAAGCATTTCTGCTGTTTGGTTTTTTTTTTTTAAATTTTTTTTTTTTTTTTTTCTAATTATACAAAGAGGTCAGTGCCAAATTCATCCGGCCAACTCAAATGTGGCCAGCAGACCTCGTGGATTTATGGCATGCAAACCCCCACCTCCCTACTGACTGGTGGCAGGAGCAGGATTGTCTCTTTTTGGAGGTCTCCATCACATACTTTCTCTCCTCTAAATGCATAATCCTCGAAAACACGATGGCAGAAGGAGAGGGACGGCGTTTGAACCGCATCAGCATCTCTGAGGGAATGAGCTGAGTAAATCAGGCAGCTGTTAAAGATTATAATCCTTAACTAGGTAAAGCCCTTGGAAATTGCAGCCATGGGGTGAGCGGTGAGAGCTTTCCAGCTGACTCCTGGGGAAGGTGCTGCATTTGGATTTAGCCTAATTAATATCAAGTTCAGCCAAGCAAGCCCGGGAGGCGGATGGTCTCCCAAATGGTTATTTAATGTGGCTTGATTATTTATTTTTTAAAGTATTTCTTTCCCCCCCCCCGCCCCTTGTAAATGAATTTAGCGCTGGTGAGAGGTGTTGGATTGACAGCTCTGGAAATATAAGCCCTCAAGGAAAAAATATTTTGGAGTCGTGGAAGGAACAACACTGTACGTACTCCAGGCGTAGGGGTAATTATTTGCAGCAACAGCTGCTTTTTGCTCGAAATTCAAAAATAGAGACCTCAGGGATTCGACAGAGCATCTGAGACACTTTATCGGTGGCCGAAGCATCGGGACCGGCCGGAGCTGGCTGGCAATGCACTCTGTCCCCGAGCCACCGGGGTGCTCAGGGCCACCTTTAGGTGCTTAATTATTCATTATTCATGCTTAAATACCGCACATTTTTCTTAGCCCTTAAGCACGTTCTTAATTTTGAGCGTACACTTCAGCACCTCTCTGCTCGGTACAGCCGGTAAGCAGAGCAACTTCACACACATGCTGGAAGTTTACACCGAGGGTGAATCAAAGCCTTTGGGGTGTACAGAGCTGAGAAAATATCCTAAATATATCCCNTTGTTTATTCCTTCTTCCTCAGTCTCGGAACTGAAATTTTGTGTTGTTCTATAGAACATTTATTTTCCACTTTTTTTTTTTTTGTTTTTTTTTTTTTTTTTTTTTTTTTTTGGCTAATATACCGCTTTGGCCTTTTCTGCAACTCTATATCATTCGGAATATTTTCAAAGTACAGCACCCAGGCTCTGGATAGCAGAAACACATGTTCCCGAAATTCTGGTCACTACAGGGACCACATCATCATGACAGAGATAATTAAGGCTCTCTGTGTTCTCGATGACATGTGTTGTCCAGAAGCAGCCCCATATGCTATAGAAACACAGGCGTGAGAGGTAGGGGAAGGACATCTGGACAAGGGATGGAGGGGAAGGTGCAGCAAGATGATGAGTGAGGAGTAGACTGAGTCTACTTAAGCCTGGTCTATCTGGGCATCCTAAAAAATCCCAGGGACTTTGGGGGAAAAAACCCAAAAAACCCAATAAGATCGTCATGCTAGTTATTAAATGAAATTAAGGAGACTAAAGGCCACGTCTTCTTCCATCTTTAGATACCTCCAGGATTTAAGGGGAGGTGAGATCTGGGTTTTAGGGGTCTTACTTGGGGTCAGGCAGGATCACCGCGGCAAGGTATGGCTTTGATCAGAGTTTTCCCAAGTTGCCCATTAACCCCCTGGCTTCAGCACTTAACTTTGGAGGCGAGGATATATTACATGGAAAAACAAACACGGAGGAAAACAGGCACTGAAAGACAGGGAGAACCTGGGCTGCGGTTTTGTTTGGTTTTTTGTTTTTTTTTTTTTTGTTTTTCCCCAAAGGCAGGAGAAAAAGGAGTGAGCAGAGAGAAAAGGAAACAAGGAGAAAGCAGAAAAAAACCCAATGGAAACCTCAAGAGCGAGATGCTAATGCAAAGCAGCTGTTATCCCACCTGAATCCCAGGGTTTTTTTGGCTGCTCCGCATCCCCGGAGCCTTGCAGAGGAGCCAGAGACCCTCCGTGTGTCTGTGCTACGCTGTCCCCGGGGGGGGGCAGGTAAAACACGGCCGCCAAAAGGTGACGGAGAGGAACGGAAAATCACTTTCATGTTGTTCGCAGCGTGGGTATTTTTGGTGTGTAAAAGCATTTGAAATGCGTGGGTTTTTTGAAAAGGAAATCTTTGGCTCAATCCCTTCTAAATGTATTTTTTTCTGCTTTTAAGGAGGAGAAAGGGAAGCGAAAAGAGATGACACATATCCTCTTGCCAGTCCTTGGGACTGCCTGCTCAAGAGCAAGGATCTGACATCTTGAAGAAAATGAGAAGCACATAATTTTAAAGCAGTTAAGCTGCTCTCTATTTAAAAAAAAGGGCCATCTCCTGTATAAATGATTCTGCATAATTTCTTTCATCCTTCCTTCCTTCCTTCCTTGGGTAGCTGGAAGCACACAGCCGAGGTGGTTTTCCAGCCGTAACCAACATTTCCTATTTGGACCTGAAAAATAAAAGTGTCCGGTAATTAGCGCGGCGTGTGCGTGTGCAGGGGAGTCAGTGTTTTTGTTTCCTTTCAGTAAAAAAAAAACCCCAACAATCCAACAAAAACACAAAAAAAGGCACAAAATTAGCTCTGTTGCAAAGCTCCTCGGCCCCCGAGGCGATGCCAAGCATCCCACGCAGCCAAGCGTTCGGTCCCGGCACGTGCCACGTGCGATCCTCTTGCTTCCACGCCACGGCCTGGAAATTATTCACCAAATCCGGCTGGGATTTGCTCCTGAAAATGCCATCAGGGGGATATTGGTGGGGGTTTTTATGGGGGGAGGCGTGAGCTTACGTGGGAAAAAAAATAACCCTGCCCTTTGCTTTGCCCTGGGTACCAGACAGCGTGACTTTTCTCTCCTCGCTGCCAGGGGTTCCTCTGGCATTTTATTTTTGCATTGTTTCTGCTGGTGGGAAGCCAAAAAGCACCAGGGAACCTGTTTCTGATTCATCCTCTTTCTCCTCCCCGCTGCTGGGAGCTCTCAGCCCCCCCCGTGGTGCGGAGATGTGGCTCCGGCAAGGGTTAACTCTTCCACCCGCCTTTTCACATTTTTCCTTTTTAATATTGCCTCTGAAGAAACAAACAGAGGCGAATCCCACCCTTTCCCCAGAGACTCTTTCTTGGCTTGTTCCAGAGAACATGCAAATAATAATTATTTGCCCTATATTTTCTTTTGCGCTGCCTCATTTCAGCAGCCTTAGGGATTGAGTAAACGAAACGACAAAACGAACAAGGAAAGCAATAAACCCAACTAAATAAATAACCGATAAAACTGGAGTGGGAAGAAGATAAAAAAAACCAAACCAAAACAAAAAAATCCGACAACATTCCTCCATGGCGCAGCGCGTAGGGGCTGAAAATGTCGACAAACCGAACACCGCGGTGGGACAGACGGACGGGGGCTGCGGGGCTCCGCTGATGGATGCCAGCAGCGCGCTGCCGGCTGGGAGAGATGCAAGCACAGACGTCTAGGAAAAGGCCCTAAATCCTCCTTATTCTGGGCAACGAGTCCAAATCGCTGGGGATAAATCCTTTACGGCGCAGCGGTGAGATAGTTCAGCGCCTGTATTTGCTCGTATTTAGGTGAAACTCCCTTGGGGTGGGACCTTCTGGTTCTGCTTCCCACGTGCTGCTCTTTCCATTCCCCCACGCTTCCGTGCACCTTTTAGTCTTCTCCGGGTGGCTTTTTCATTCCCCAAATCGGTTCACCTACATATATACCTTCTCTCCTCCCGTGGCCGTGGGGTTTTGTGCCAAACGACCTCTGAAGCTAGAAGCAATCTTAAGCTCTCGCTCAAATCCGGGCTGCGGAGGCTCAAGCCGTGCTCAAGCCGTGGCTGCCGCTGCGGGACCGACTCCAACCCCGTCGGAGCTGGGTTTGGACCACGAGGCAATGGCGAGGAGGAGATATGTAAGGTGTTTTTTGTGCTAGACAAACGGGTATTTGCAAAAAATCGCATTGCTTTGCTGGATCAGAGTCTGGCTGGCTGCAGGGGATACAGCAGGCTTTACCCGTTCACTCCTTCAGTCTGCTGCTTTGCCTCTTTTCCTGGGACCGACTTCAATTTCTCCTGAAATAACAGATCCCGCTGTACCAAATAAATAACACTTTGTGTTTCCCAACTGGGAAAAAAACCCAAAAAACAGCGAGTTGGTGGGGGCACCCCGAGATGCTGTGAAAGTCCTGCAGTCTCCATGTATCTCCCCCCCCTTCCTCCACCCAGGCTGCAGGTCCTGGAAACGTTATATATACAAATGCCCTACGTTACATATACAAAGGGGCCAATATTGTGCTTCTCCGAGCAGAAATATTTGGGTTTTCCTCAAAATATTGCGAAAAACAACGCAAAGAACGTAGCAAAATGAGGAAATGGGAGGAGCGGGGTTGTCACAGGTGCGGGGCTCCTTCTTTCTCCACTTTTTGTTAGATTTTCTAGGCTAAAGCAAGGCTGGCAGCTGCTCCTGGCCCACATCTGGTCATCCCCCTCACGGGTTTGGGCTACCTGAGTTCACGCCTGGGTGCTGCCGGTATTTCCAAGGCATTTTTACATCTTACCGAAGAGAGATCCCGTGTTTTTCTTTCCCAGAGCAGTGGATTTGTGTGCCTTTCCCCCTAATCTCTCAGCTCCCAACTCCTCAGAGCTGGTAATGAAAAACTTCCCGCCGCTTTGGGACCGCTGCTTTTCCAGATTAAGAAATGCTCCTCAAGGAAGCCGATAACCATAACAAACCCATTTGCTAAGATAACATTATTTCAGGATCGCGGCTGCTTTCCTACGCGTGCCACAGCTCAGCTCCTACAGATACCAAACGTCCGCGACCGACAAACCCTCCTAAACCCCCCTAAACCCCCGGAAGGTGCCCTGCAAAGGTGATATCCACCCCGACACATCCCACAGATGGTTTGAGTTACACGACGGCTTGAATCGGGGCCAAACAAGAGGTACCAGGTACCTGCGAGGGGTTTTGGGGATGCTCCAGGCTGCATCGCTCCCCTCCTGCATCCGAGCACCCGCTGCTGCTACGTGGATCTCTCCGGCAGCCACATCACCTTTCCCTCCTCGCTTTCCATGGAAGAAAAACCTTTTGCTTCACCCTCTTGGCAAATCCCCGCTTGCTAAATATTAACATCTGCTGAGTACAAACCGGGAGTGTTTGTACAGCCTTTGCAATCTGCGCTTCCATGTTTACTGACATCGGGCTTGTTTAAAGCCGATTTGACAGGAAAATGAATGCATGCGGTTTTGGAATGAATCGGGGCGATCTGACATCTCCCCCCACAAGCCTGATATCGCCTTGTTTCAGGGACAGCAAACCCGATCCGCAGCCCGCTGCCGCGCAAGGAGGGCTTTCGGCGGTACTTGAATGGGGGGGGGTAAATAAAACAGGGATGGGCGAGAGGAAAATGAATGGTGCAGGCCGATGATATATATATATTATTGTATATATTATTGTATATATATATATTATTGTGAAGAGGGGAGAGGCATGTCGTTCCTGGTTGATGTCACCACCATTTATACCCTTTGGTGATGAGATCTCTCCCGTCTCAGGGTTGGGAAAGCGGACAAGAGGGGAAACGATGCTCGAGGGCTCAGCTGTTGGGGCTGGGTTACAAAAAAGCGCTCAGCATCCCTTTCCCTTTGGAAAGCAAAGTCCGTAAATCCTCCTAGACGACACTATTCTCCTATAAAGGTGAAAGTGAGGGTGTGGGAGAGAAGCAGGAGGGAAAGAAATATTAACGTAGACTCTCTAGACATGCAACCATAAATTGGGATGAGCTTTCAGGCACAGCTCGGAGAGCAGGGGAGCTCGAGAAACGTGCCTTACCCTCAGCCGTGCAATTCCCATCCCAGTGAGCCCTTTAAAGGGGGAGAAAGCAATGGCCTGATTGCACCTGGTGGCAACGGGATGGTTGCCCATCCGGGAGGCTTTTTGGGGCAGAAGGATGGTGGGAAGAGCTCCCACCACAGGCGGTTGGGTGGGTTGGCCTTGGACTTGCATCGCTGCAGGGGGAAGGGAGGTTCCCCGGGAAGGAGGAACAGGAGCTGCTTTCTTCAGGAATCCAAATACCACAAATAGCCTGAGAAGGAGGCTGCTCAGCAGATGGGGTTCGGGCCCTTTTGGGAAGTTTTCTATCTCTGCCGCTGGGAATCCATCATGGGAATCTGATCTCGGGAGGCTGCAAAGCTGCAAACCCAGGAGGCTTGGGTAGCTTGGGAAATTCAGAGTCATGCCTTGCCCTGAACCTTGGACGGGAGCCCAGCTCTGATCTCGCTCCATTTAAGCCGTACCACTAAGCCCCTTCCCCAGCCCGCCTCTCCAGACCTTGCCTTGGTAAGTCCAGCTCTGCAAGGCCACCCTGAGTCCCACAGATTGGAGCTGGACTGAGAGAACAGCCCCAACCAGCCAGAGAAAGCCACTTTCTGTCCCAAACCCACGTCCTCAGCCCCTCGCTTCTTCAAAGGACTTGCATCCAAGCCAACGTCATTATCTGCTCTTGTCAAAGACTTTCCCAGCGTCCTTTCCTGGCACTGCTGGCTTCTTCCAGCCTTTTCTGGATGTCCGCTCTCCTGGGGACATCTTGCACTCATCAGCGCAATCCCGGCCCTCCCGCTCATTGCGCAACCTGGGTTGGATGCTGAGACCTGGGAACTGGATGGCGTTTTTCCCTGGACTGCTCCAAACGATCCTTGTGGGCAATTTATTTATCTCCTTTGTGGTCCCTTGTGCAATTTGTATGAAACCAGGGTGCTGGCCTCCAGCAAAGCATGGAGAAATGCTGCGGCTGCTCAGATTTCCCCAAATGTCAACATTTTGACTGGGGGGGGGTGGGGAAATCAAAGCTGGGATGTGGCAGTGCAGAGATTTACTTTGGTGCTGGCTCGGGCAAGAAAGCTCAGGGAGAGGGGTGAGGCTGAATCAAAGGAGATCTTGGCTTGGCTTGGGTTTCAAACCGCAGAATTTATAAATCTTTTCTTTTTCTCCCCCTCTGCTATCTAAACTGAAAGACAGCACCTCATCGGCACACGATCCAGGCAGGGCGAGGTCCAAGAGGCAGCACAGCATCCCTGTACGCAGCATCTCCGGCAAAGGCTCGGGGGGGTTAACGACAGCGGTGAGAGTTTTCCAAGCTCTGTGACATTTTGGGGATAGCTGCAACCCACTGAGCTCTGGCCAGCTCCTTCCTTTGGGTTTCCTTCAAAAAAAAAAAAAAATCCCAGTTGAGCACCTGCTTTGCAGAGCTTTGCCTCCTCCCAGCTCCCCCATCCCAAACCCAGAGCACGGGGTCCAGCCAGGGGTGCTAAAATACGGGTGTAATTTTGGGTTGTGCTTTAAGCGTCTCTGGATGGAGAGGAACGTGGGTCGCCCCTGTAGTGGTGCCTCCCCAGAGCATCGGTTATCACTCTCGAGTGCTTAATGGCTTGTGTTTAAGAGAGTTAAAAATATTTACTCGGGGAAGAAGGGGCAGGGAGAGGGGACATCGCTCGAAGATTTTATAGGCTTATATAAAAGTAAGATGGAATTAAAGATAAAAAAAAAAAAAAAGCACAGCCAAACAACAACCCACCGCTGAGCGGAACAAAGTCTCTGCACGACCCTGAGGACGGTGCTGGATGATGGAGATGGAGTCCCTCGCCCACGTTTCACAGCCAGGAGGGTTTCTGTTGTTATCTGAGCCCTCCTCAGCATTTCACCCGGCCCTCTGCGCCTGCTCCCTACCCTGCACAGTCACTTTTAAAACCGGCTAACGGCAGGGAGGAAGGAGATTTGGGGGCGATGCCCATGCCGGCAGCTCTCCAGGGAGAAGGGCTCAGAGGAAACCCAACAGGAGCTGCGGGTGAAGGGCAGGAGGAATTTCGGCATGGGACAGCAGCGGCCTGGATGCCGGCCGGGCTCTTGCTCCCGACTTGCATGTTAGAAATACGAAGTGCTAATTCCCTTCTCCCCGGGGGCCTGGGCCAGCGTGAGCGGGGGTTATCGGCACGGCCAGGGCTCCCCACAGAAAAGGCCACGCAAGGGGGGACCAGCGGTATTCAGACCGAAGGCACAGCCAGTTCAGCTCTTTTCCCTTTATTTTTAAAGGGCATTTTGTTTCCAGCAGGGAAAAGGAATAAATCAATGACGTTCGTCGCCCTGAGAAAGGAACGCCTGTACCCCGCCACCATAAGACCCTTTTTGTGCTCGTGATCATCAGCGACATCGTATTGGTGCTACGATGCGCCGACGTACACAGGCTGTGCATTGTGCCAGGCATTTCCAAGGGCGGATCGGGGCCCGGCGACGCTGCGGAGCGTCAGCACGACCCTCTCTGTTGGCGTGAGCTCCTCGGGCAATCAATGGGATATTGTCCGCTAAAAGCGCCGGGCGGCATATAGCAGCTTGGAGTGGTGGCAAGAGGGGTCAAGGACATAAAGATGACCCAAGAGCCTTTCACTTGTGCTTTTTAACACCATGCACGTTGTTTGAATTCCAGCACACCTGGCAGTTACGAGCTGCTAAGCACCAATATTCAATAGCAAAGCCTGACAAGACCCAACGAAGGCGTACAGGAGATGTCACCTAGCCCAGGAATGGACCTGGCTCCGGGGTGGCAAACAGCAGCGGAGGTGCAGGGCAGCCAGAGCTCGCCTTGCTGCTCCGTCGGGAAGGGATGAGCGTGGTGGAAGAAACGACGTGGTGCTCAAGGACTCTGGGAGTGCTGCCAACCCCTTTGCTTTGGACCAGGACTTGTAGATGGTTTGCAGGAAGGCACGTTATGGGGAACCACTCCGTGTCGCAGTTCAGAGCCCAAATATGGGTCTGATCTGAATTTTGCTGGTTTGCCCTTCGTTCTGTCATGAGCTGAACCCAAACTTGGGGCTGAGACAGTCCTAAAGTGCCGAGAGCTTGGAAACCCAGAGCGGTGCTCACATCCGCCAGTCCCAGCACGCACCCAAGCCTTACGAGTCTCTTGCTTAGGAGCTGAAAAATAACCTCTCCGCTTGTAAATGGAGCAAGTTTTCATCTGGAGCAATGGGTACGGAGGGATGCCCCTTTTTATAGCCAGAAAAAGGAGAAATGGCTGCTGAAGTCCCATCCTAAAGCCCGGGCGAAGCTGCATGCGACCGCACTCCATCTCCACAGATCGGGTTCCGTTGTGGAAACACCAACGCGGGCTGCGGCGGCTGGCTGGGCTCTGCCAAATTACTCCCTAAACGTCAGGATTCATTCACTGCCGGTGCTCGGATTTGCTGTTATAGGTTCACATGCCGGCAGACGTAAGGAGAGGAGCGAGAGCAAGGTCCTTGCAAGGGCCTTCCCGGTTATTTAGGAGCCTCGTGCCAGCAGGTTTTGGGGTAATCGGTGACAGCAGCTGCATTTGTTGAATCTTTCGGTGTTTTGCAAGCCAAGAGCATGGTGAAATCAACTGAAACCTCCTGCAGGTTTTAACGGAGATGGGGTTGGAATCTGCAGTCTAAACGTTCACAGACCCTGCAGACATCTGGACGCAGACCTGACCTCCTCCCCGGGTTTTAGCCGCGGCTGAGATCTCGTAGTCCGGGAGGAATAAGCCTCAAATATCCCTTTGGCAGCTGAGGAGTGGGCTCATTCAGCAAAACCCTCCCCGGCAGCAGGGTGCGATTGGACCCGCAGGGCATCTGTCCTGGTGGGCACAACCATGGGGAGATGGCACGTCCCTTTGCCTCCGATCGCATGCGGGATGATGGCACCGCCAAGAAGTACGGCTTGATGCTTTGCTTGGCCTCTGGAAGAAGAAAGCCTGGGTTGCTGAGGTTGATGAGATCCCCAGATCCCCCACCGCTGAGCTCAGGGAGAGTCTGATTAAAGGATGGGGTCTTCAGAAGATAACCACGAGAAGGAGGAGATGTCAGAACTGAGCGGCTCTGATCTCAAATTCCTCCTTCATCCACAGGGTCTGATTTCCCCGCTTGAATTCCTCACGTCTACTCAGACCACATCTGACTTCTATCCCCAGCACGTCTGGACGACTGGTTAGAGAAAACAAAAGTTGGGAGGAGGGAGATAAGGTTTCTGATGCTGGCAATCTGTTTATCCCCTTGGTCCTGGGGGCTACCTGCAGCACATAAGAAATTCTTTATGAAAAATCACAGGTTTCTCCAAGATTCCCAGAAAACCTGCCTTTCCTGCCTATCTCACAATGCATCGATGCTTTGCAGACAAAATCTCCCTCCGTGCCCAGCACGGATGAATTTTTTTTTTTTTTTTTCGTGTGTCTCGGCCCCACCAAACGGTCGTGAAACCCCGCCATAAACAATGAGTCAGCTAATCCAAACCACACGGCAATAAAATGCCAGAGGTCAACCCAGTGCACGGTCCCGATCTTGAAAAGCAGAACTGCATCTCGAGCAAAACCAATAATAATAATAATAATGGACATTGGTGGAGAAACACCCTCCTGCTCGCACGGCAGTAGAGTCGAGGCCCTGGGAGCGAGAGGGACGGTGCCCAGTGTCACCGAGGATGGGTGCTGGGCCTGGGGGCACCCATCTGGGAGAGGGTCCCCGGGGAGGTGTTGTCTTCCCCCATCCCCTGGACTGCCTTGCTTTGCAGATGCAGTATCTGGATCAACTTCTCCGCTCCCATCCCTCTTCCTTTGGGGGCTATTTCCATCGCCATTTTGCTGGGCTCCCCTTGCTTTTGTTTCCCCCTTCCTCACCTTTCTCTTTTCGAAAGATCTGGCTTGGACACGCTTGCACGGAGAAAAACCCAACCTCCAGCCAGCTGCCAGCTCTGCCTTTGGCCTATTGCTCCGGTTTCATGTTTGACTCTAATTCCACAATTTATACAGCGGGGAGCTCTGGGCCAAACTGAATGTCTCAGGAACCTGCCAGAAACCTCAGCTTTTCCTAAACCCTATAAACGCTTTCCTGCCTCCATCCCTGCACCTGCTGCCTGCACCGTGCTGCTTCACCCGGGGTGGGAGGGTGACGGGATGCTCCCGGGGTGCCCCACGTTGCTCTATCTCTCCTCCTTCCCCGGCTGCTTGGCAGGTACCGCCGCAAACACATCGAAACCGGCTGCTCCCCGCGCCGATGGGAAATGAGCTAATGACACTGCTCCCCCGGGACGACGCCGTTTTTCCTGGCAGGCTGGGCACCAGCTTCATCCAAAAAAGTGTGTTCCTGCTCTAAGCTGTTTGCACAAATTTTTAATCATGTGGCGCTTCGTAGGCTGGAGCATCCTTCGAGGGCTGGGTACCCACACGGCCAGTACCTGGTCCCTATGCCCAGATCCCAGAGGAGATTTGGGTCTAAATGAGGAGGATTTGTTACTGATCGTCTCTTTCCCGCAACATCTGCGTTGCGAAATGCTCACTCAAGGCCGGAGCAGTGAAGATATTGGATGTCAGGTGTGCCAGGAGCAGGTTTTGGGAGGCGAGGAGGGAGCAGGGACAGGCATGCCCCAGGCAAAGGGTCGTCCAGAGAAGCACCAGCACGTAAAACCATGGAAAAAGAAAGGAAAACACTCAACTCACGAGAAAAACCAAAGCAACCGCTGCAGCGGTTTAGCGACAGAAGTGGAACATCTAAGGGAGATGAAGCCAATGATATCATTACAAGTTTTATCTTCCCAGAGCACCGAGATATTCTTTTGAAACTGAATTGCCATGTCTTTTTTCATGTTACCCCCCCCACTCCCTGTATGTTTTCTGAACAAACAAAACCCCAGGGGTGCAAACAAGAGGCAGGATCAGGGTCCGAGGCGCTTACGCCCGACTACAATCAAAAGGTGCTCTCCTTGTAACTGTCACGATGTGTTTGACATAAAGGCAGCACGATGCAATAAACCACACCTCAGCTTGCTCTACTTGCAGTGCTTTTGGTGCAACTAATGCTTTTTAATCCTCCTTTTGCTGGAGATGGACCACTTCATCCCAGCGAGGATGCTGCAAATTATTGAGCACCATCTGCTGGCACCTTATTTATTAACTCACTATTTACTTGTACGCGACACGGGACGTCCTTTTCCTAACGGACCCAGCTCTGCTTCGCCGAACAGCCGAAGAACCCGTCTCCACCTGGTCTTGCTCATCGCTGCAGCATCCATGCACCGAGGCATCGTGGAGGCTTTCTGCGGGTGGTATGCAAGGGCAGTATCTAAAATAAACGTAAAAGGTGGGATAAGAAAAGCCGACGGGCAGTGCGCGTTGGGTAAACCGCTGCTCGGCAGAAGACTAAGGCAAAATCTCCCGCCGAGGGCAGGACTTCACCCATAAACCAAATCATTTTGGTGAGTCCAGAGCCTAAACTCATTAAATTGGTGGTGTCCTTCCCGAGCGCAGGATTAAAACCAAGACATTTTGCAGGTCTTTGTTGGCAGGATTCAGGACTCCAGTTGAAAAGGACGTAAAGATGTTTCCTCCTGTATAAATCACCTGAATATTTTAGCTCGCTCCAAGGCTTAAAACAAGGGTCTCAGACTCAAGTTTGCTGCTTGGTAATTCCTCCTGGCAGCTGACTCCATCAATCTCCGGCACAGGCATGTAACTCAAGCCTCTGACAAATGCTGATTTACTGCTTCGGCTAGTAAATCAGCAGAAAATCATCGCGGTGCCCGCTAATATTTTTCCGAGCGGAGCCTTCTCCCATGCAAGGCGAAAAGGTCCTGGGACCCAGCGCGACAGCCCTCGGGCTCGTTTTGGGAGACAAACCACAGGCTGTTCTAAGTCCTACGGGCAAGGTTCCCGCTGCCCCGGTGTCGCTGCGAAGGGGGTGTCCGAAAAAAATCCCTGCGACGTGGGGGATAGAGATGCTGGGAAATGAACACAAAGGCGTTTTCTGCAACCCGTGCGTGCGTTAAGGCGGCATCGCCCGGCTCTGGGTGGAGGGGTGCGATGTTATTATAAGGATTTAAGCATGTGGTAGCGGCAGTCCTGAGGGCTCCCTCGAAGGCCGGGAGCACGTCCTCCAGTGTCAACCCACGTCAGCTCCAACTCCCTCGTGTTGCAGAGGGTGACGATGCCCTTTAGGTGAATTAGCTGTGCGATATCGTACAGGATGACGCCGGGGCAGCATAAATGAGCCAGGGTCTGTGTTTCCCAGCGTGTACGTCTCCTGCTGGCACTATGGGAATGTGAAATTTTCGGGACTTCAAAGCCCCTCTTCCAGTCTGGGCTGTGTGATCCAAGCCAAAGCGCAGCCCTAATCCATCATCCAAAAAAGGGATGTTTGTATATTTGTGTAAAATGACAGATTGGAGAGACCCAGAGCGGGAAACCAGATGCTTTCCCAAGAAATTAAAAGGGGCAAGGATTTAGAAATGCAGGAAGGCAGCAAGAGCCTGTGAAGAAAACATCACTGCGGCTACTGTCTTTAAAAATATCGATCCTTGGCTTTCTGTGGGCCGTCGGGCTGGAAACGGCAGCGTCTCCAGCATCTCCACGAG
Source organism: Aramus guarauna (assembly GCA_013400195.1). Lineage (NCBI taxonomy): Eukaryota > Metazoa > Chordata > Aves > Gruiformes > Aramidae > Aramus > Aramus guarauna. Next base: position 166,139 of record VXBL01007667.1, on the reverse strand, counting down.
CATCACAGGCTGTCTTTTACGGAGGCGATGGGGAGACGAGATGACATGACCAAGGTCACATAGTAAGTCAGTGCCGGAGCAGCAAGCAGCAGCCGGTTGTCCCTCCGGCCTGGAGAAGGTTCTGTTTCAGTTCCCAACTGTTTCACCGTAAATGGGTAAGTCCTTAATGGGGCCCGTTAAGCCAAGGACTTCAAAGAAACTGCAGAAGTCATCGTCCGCCATCGTTTAGAGCTCAGTCTCTTTCCAAACAAATATCCATCAGTAAGGGTGGATGTCTGACGAATAAGTTTGTTTCTGTAAACAGTCTCTTCACCGCACAGTCCCACTGGTTCCTCCCTGGTCAAAAGTAAAAGGCAAAGGGCAGGAGGGCTGAAACCCATCCCAAAGTCCTACCAAGCTAAAAGCAAGCCGTGATTTCGTTCCTGGCTTGGATTGCTTTCTTTCCTTTCTTTTTTTAATTGTTTGGATTTGGTGATAAGCAGGAAAAGCTGATCTCATTACCGTTGAAATCCGATGTCAGGCTCGGGCTGTGCGGGTGGAAAGGAAACCTCCCATGTGAACCCAAAAATGTGGGCAGCTCCTGCTGTCCTCCAGCTTCTCGTGGGCACGAGGAGCCAAAGTCCTTCGTACCCTCTGCTGAAAGCTACCCGAGGGGGCTTAAAATCCATCTGTGCATTTCTGTAGGGCCTTCTGTAGGGCTCCAACAGCCCCTGGGGAGGAGATGTGCCTCCCCCACCACAGTCCCATCCGCACGGGGCACCTGAGGAAAAAAGCATTTCCATCGCTGACTCGGCAAAGGATGCTGCCGGGGATGCGCTCCGGGGGCGAGGATGGCGACTGAGCACCGGGCAGGGTGTGAACAGTTTGACGAAGCTGCCAAAAACATGCAGGGGAGGCTGGGACAGGGGCTGAGGCCGTAAAAATAAAGATCAGTCCCCAGGTGCTCTGCAGGAATGGGGGAAATGGCTTTTTTCAGTGTGTTTTCTCAGACTTGGGACAGGATCGGATGCCGGCTCCAGGGTCCTGCCGGTTCACAGCCACCGGAAAACCGGTGGGATTTGTCGCAGTGCCTCGCGCTGTGCACGTAAGAAGGGGTTTCTGCACCGCCGCGCCCCGCGGTGAAGCGTTCCCCGTACAGCACGGGCTCTGGCTCACGTTCCCAAAAGCCCATGCAAAGAATCCTGTGTCATTTTATACGCTGCGATTAGCCACGTGTACGATGGGGCTGACCACGGGTATGCGTGGCAATGCCAGAAGTAAACGAAACTCCTCCCTGGGGAAAAGGGTCAATTGCTTTTGGCTGCTAAATTTGCAAAATTTTCATGTTTTTTTTCCAAAATACCTCCTTGGAAAATACCTCTGCATTTTGATTCAATGAAAAAGAAGCCTACGCTTTTGATTGTGCAAGGGGGAGAAAAAAAAATAATAAAGAAACAAAAAAAGAAAAAAAAGAAAAAAAAAAAAGAAAAAAATCATTTATATTTTTGAAAGCTGCATAATTTTAGCCAAAGATGGGGAACAGAATTTGAATAGGATCCACGGCCATTGGAAAGCCTTAAGAGAGGTTTGAAGAGTCTGCTGACAAGGGAGCATTAGCCTGCTGACACCTTTCAGAGGCAACGAGTTGAGCTCACAGCTACAACACAAATAAAGCAGCGGGGAGGATGACAGGCAGGCTCTTGCAGCAATAGGTGCTGCGGAAGGACGGATCCAGAAGACGCTGATCGTGTGCTGGCATCTGGGGTGCTTCTGCCTTATCCTGAGCTTGTAGGCTGCCGATAAGAAAGGTTGGAAGTGAAGGGATGGTGGGGGAAAAAGAGCATAAAAGATAAAAGGACGGAGAGAAACACTGGTTTTTACAATTTAATTTCCTCCTTTGAGTGGGAGCTGCTCTAATAATATGCGCAAGGAGTGAATAATACTTTAAAATATTCCCAGAGAATGAATAATATGTAATAATATTCGCAGAGCATTTATTTGACTAATTTCCCCCAGTGGTTTTGGACCAAGATCTAACAGCCCTGGATCTTAAAGGGGAGATCTGCGTTTGACTTCCTTGGGTCTGGATCAGGCCCCAGACACCTAACGAACCCGTGTTCAAGCAAGCATCACCAAAGGGTCAACCAATATACCTCCAGTAAATGGTTGGGTCACTTTTCCCCTGCCGATCCGCAAATAAATTATCTGCCAATAAATGGAACCAGAAGCGGCTTGGCCAGATGTTCAACCAGGGCCCCTGGGGAGTCGTGGTGCAGAAAGGGTAAAATGGCAGGGGGGAAAGGAAAAAAAAAAAAAGAAAAAGCCAATGAAAAATAAAATATTAACATCCCAACCTCGTTCGCTGCTCGGTGCCTGCGTCGCGCTCCCCTCCCCGGCCGTAGCAGCTATGCCCGTGTTACGGAGCGAGGTGCGATGCCCCAGCTGGGAGGACGTGCCAAAAGCCGGATATGGGAAAAGACTGTTTTCAGACACAGATGGATTAAACCTTTATTCCTTTTAAAATTACATTTTAATGCGCTGGCTACTCTGGAGATGTCAGCAGGACGTGTTGGGCTTGAATAGCTTTGGGGTGCGCGTCCCCAGGGCACCTTGCTAACCCTGTCTGGGGTGACGCAGGTGGCCCTGGTAGATCTCCATCCTCCAGCCCACCCTTCCCCGTCCTCCTGTTATTTGCAAACCCCTTTCGACCGCTACCGCATCACCCCGTCCTCATGCCCCGCGTCACCTCTAACTCCTCCAGCTCGGCTCCATCCTGACGTCGGTGCCGTGGGGGTGACGGAAGCATCTCCCCTTCCAGGCGGTCGGATGCTTCCCAGGGTTGGTCCTCTGCAAAACCCCGGACGGTGACACCTGGGTGCAAGATGCCACCCTGCAAATAAAAAAAAAAAAACCCAACACGTAAACGCATCTTGCATGGACGCACGGCCTGATGTGTTGAGCCGTGTGGGTGGAAAGGGGTCTCAGCACATCCGCGGCTGCTGCCTTTGGTTTTTTGGCGGGGAGCTGGCCGGAGAAGAGGTGGCAGACGGGCTGTTTGGGTACCTCCGTCCGCGGTGACGTGCCAGAGCTGGCAGAGGGACTTTGCCCCGACCTGCAAACCCCAGCGCCTGTCTGGGAGGGCAACAGTTCCAAGCGCTCTGTAACCCACCAGAAAGTGAAGATTTACAGATAAAGCAGAAGGACCTTTTATTTTGTTTTGTTTTTCCAGCTGGAAAGAGAAGGGAACATTCCCGCAGAGGAAACACCGTATTTACTTTTTTTTTTTTTTTTTATTGTGGTTGGGCTGAACTGTACCAAGTCACTTTAAGCTCTCTCGAACGCAGGATTTTCTCACTTTCCGGTAAACTGCAGTTACCATGGTAGAGGGCTGAGACAAGCCAAATGCAAAAACATTGGAAACTACACCCAAACTCACCGCAGCTATATCAAACAGTTAATTAGAAAGACCGTCCATGTGTTTCCCATTCCCTGGAATGGTTTGAATCAATTGCCTCGTGATTTATCACCTGTTTTCTGTGCGAACGGTTCAGCTCTGCTCTCGTGCATGTGTTGGAAAGGGGATTTGTGCTGTACAGTGAAGGAGGGAAGGGAGATATTAAGGACTTTTAAAACAAAAAACCCAACCCAATCATCAAAAAACCAATTCTGCCCCTTCCCCCAGTATAAATCTCTCACTGGAATGATACGCTTTGGATCTTGATGAGATTTCTAGCCCTTGGCAAGAGGGAAAAAGGAGAGACAGCTTTTGCCTTGCTTTGATTTTGGAGAGTGGAAGATCATAGCGTGCCTGGCCGTTCCTGGGGCTGGTTTATACTGTGCCCAGATGGAAATTCAGCCCAGCGCGTTTCCCCGGGGCCGTTTCCTTCCCCGCTGCTCGTGAAGTTGGGTGGGAAGCGGGGAGGGGGTGGCTGGAGGGGAGCGAGGGACAAGAAGAAGAAATCCAAACTTCCCACAAGGTCTCCTCTCGACGCGTGAGGTTGTCCACCCAACTAAGCGGCAGCACCTCGCCGCACGGCACGTCCGTGGCTTCGGTGACGCGGCTCGTGGCTGCAAAGTCTTTTGGAGATGGGTCTGTGCTGCCAGGGGAGCAGCGTCCGTCCGTCTGTCCAGAGCCATGGCTCTCCTCCAGCCTGCCCATCCTCCTTCCCTGGGTGCCATCTCCTTTCGATGAACGCCTTGGGGCGGCCCCTCCGCTGCCCAGGCATCCCATCGTCACCACGGAAAGCGGGTAACAGCAGCGGGTTGATGGGAAAGCGCTCGGAAAATTTAATTCCCCAGCCCGCTGCGTCCTCCCCGCGCGAGCTGGGGCTGCAGCCCTGCCATACCTCTGCTCCCCCTTCACAAGGGAAAAAGAAAAAAAAAAAAAAAACAGACAAAAAACCAAACCCCAAAAAAACACACCTCGGTCTTGCCTTGCGTGCAAGTGCTACGAAGCAGGGTTGGTTCCTCCCGCAGGGACAGCCCCTAGCATCCAAAAGCAGGGAAAAAAAAAAAAAAAAAAAAAGAGATGTCTTGGAGGATATTCCCTCTGCGTTTCGCTTCTTTCCAAAGCAAGCTGACCTGGTTTTATCTCTGCCATCTCCTTTCGCATCCTAAGCTGTCAAGCGGCGTCTTTGCGGTGGATTGGCGAGCCGGGATCGCCCGAGATGAATGTGCCGTTATCAGAGTCGGCCATTCCCCCACACCCGTGCTCCGGTGAAGTCTTCTGGCCGGGATGTGTAGGGCTGGTTGGAAATCCTGCACATTTATCTAACCCATCCCCCAAAGCAGCTGTTGGCCTGAAAGGTGGCTGCTCCTCTCGCGATCCACATTCCACCTTTCCTGCCAAAACCGGGGGAGAGAGGGAATAAAACTTGCTTTCCTATCATTAGCAGATGATTGAAAAACCTTGCAGCTCCCCCAGCCAAGTGTGAGAGATACCAGCCCCTTTAAGAGAGACCCAGAAAGGTTTGGCTGGGGGACCAAGACACCTAAGAGGGCTGGAAATGGAGATTTGGGTACGATCCCACAGAGAAAAGTCTCTCTTCCAGGGGAAACTGAGGCAGCAACGAGCAGTGGAGCAAAAGCGCATCGAAATCGTCATTTATCCGCGTTCCTCTGCTCCCACAGCGAACACAATGCATGGACTGGTTTAGCTTGAACTAAATTCACCTCTTCATCGCTCTGATGGCACCTAATCTCCCTTCTGCCCTGATCCTGGCCACGTAAGGGCAGCAAAATCCCCGTCCGGCAACGTGGGGGTACTTGCTCCATCTCTTGGGATTGTGCAGAGGTCTGCAGAAGGTTGTCTTCTTCAAAGGAAAAGGTCAGCACCGTGCCTCAGTTTCCCCTCTCACGGCAAAGGAAATAGCGGGTGGCAGGGGACGCACGGCGCTGCCTTGGGACCGTGCAATCCGCAAGGAAGGAAACTATCTTCAAGCAGCAGGAAAAAACAAACAAACAAAAAAAGCAATATTTCCCAGGAATTTCCAAAGGTTTTCCCACCCTGGGAAACGGTGGAGGTGTATCCTGAGATCGCTGCAACCCCCGGCACTACCCTAACCCACAGGTCCCCAGCTCCAGGGTGGCAGCCCTGGACCAGGGTTGAGGTCCTGCAGGCAGCCGGGACACTTTGGGTACAATCCTGCCGCATTTTGCAAACGCTGATCGAGCTGGGGGGTGGGGGGAGGCAGATACTTCTTAATGCCCCCTCCCAGCTTTGCTGGAGCTGCTCTAGAAGCTTCTAGCGCTGGATTTCATCTCAGTCTTCCAGCAGCGACCCTGGAAACCCACAGAGAAACCACCGACGCTTCATTTTGGGGCTGCGGGATGCTCCCTGCAGCCTCCGGCTGTCAGCGAGAGCGAGGTCCGCTTGCCGCTTCGGGCCCCTACGATGAAAACGGACCCGTTTTTTACGGCCGCCGATGGGCAGAGCTGCTCGTGGGAAGTTTCCCAGCAAAGCTGAGCAAAGAGCAGGAGGTTTTGTCCGGGAAAAGGAGGAGAGGGGCTCTGCTGAAGACCCCGAAAGCTCCCTGAAAGGGAGGAAAATGGCAGAGAGATTTGCAAGGCAAGAGGGAAGGAGGCTCTGCAAAGAGCAGTGACCTCTGCAAAGTGCTCCGAGGAGAAGCAGCTTGGACAGGAGGATCACAGCTACAGCTGTGTGAGCGACGGATCCAAGACAATTCAGCTGAGATCCAGCTCAAACGGGCGGCTTTTCATCAGCGCTCCCTTCCGCGACAGCTCCTCTTCAAACGCTCTGCCCTGACGGATTAAAATCCAGAGCCGAGTCGCTCTTTGGTCTTTTTTGCCTTTAGCAAACATGGCCGTGAACCAGTTCGGTATTGAGGGGACTCTTTCCCTAGTCTGGAGGGGAGAAAAATGAAGCTTTGCATCAGGTTGCATTCACTTCCTTCGCTCTTACCCCTTTCGAAGAGAAACCAGAGCTGCCAAAAAACTAGAAGCCCACACATGCCAGGGGCTGGCAACAGGGTGTTTGTCACCCTGCAACCTGCGAGAAGTAGTGAGGAGCAGAGCCAGAATTTGCTTTGCGGGCACACACGTGCCCTATACGAAGGCAAAAAAAAAACCCCCAATCTGCTTAAAAACATAAAGAGCTCAACCTGCTTGGTCTGCAGGTGACACACGACGGCTCGGCACGGGTAGGAGTGATGGAAGCGGGCGTTGCTGGCCAAAACGCGTGCGCTGTGAGATCCTGGACCTGAGCCTCGTGATCTCAGACCCTGAAACAGCTTCGGTGAAGGAAAATCATCCAGGTAAGCGCAGGGCACGCCGCACCCCTGCTCGGGACGATCTGGCCCTTGGTGAATGGTAGGAGGCGAGTTTCTGTGTTCGGAGTCTGGGTTACGCTGCCTGTCCATTTATCAGGGAGACGCTGCGGTTTGTGCGTTTTATTATATTTAATGGGGTATTATTTTTTTCTTGCTGGCTGTTTGTTTGAGAAATTTCTCCCAGGGGAGCTTCTTTTGATCGCTCGGTTGCCAGACAGAATGACATCAGACAGACGCTCCAAGGAATGATAAAAAGGCAGAGCCTTATTTCTTAATAACAGTCTCTGGCAAAACACAGAGCAAAATTACACACGCTGGAGAGCACCAGGCCCTGATGCTGCTTGGGGTACAGGGCAGGGGAGGGAGGAGGAGGCTGCTCTCCCCCAAATTGTGCACCAAGCCCCCCCGGCAATACTGCCGGCACGTCATACTCCTCTTCAAAGCCAGGGAGAAGGGGCAGCAGAGGATGCTAAATCGAGAAGGTGCTAACGTCTTGCCCTAGCCTTGTTATCCCTTCTTGCACAGGGAAGTCGTGCAAGTCCCTATCCCGATTTAATCTAGGTTTTCTGCTTTGCCTTCCTCCTCAAAAGCCGCATTGCGCCTTCCCTCGCCAACCCACAGCTGCCTTCACCTTCCCCTCCCCAGCAAAGCAAAGGTTTGCTCGCGTTTCCACACCAGTTCCCGCCGGAGTAGGAGTACGTATCAAAGTATCACACGTGAGGCATTGCTTTACCTGTTTATTTTGAGTAATTTCTTTCTCTGGAGCCAAGCCCCCAAGATGTGCCGACAAGAGGAGCAGGTCTCTGCGCTGCTTGGGGGGTTTGGCAGCTCCCGAATCCAGAATTTCACAGCGTTTCTGCTGATTCCTGCTGCTCTCTTCCTCCTACGGGCATCTAAAAGGAAGAGTTTAAGGAGACAGTCAGCTACTCCCTTTTGGAGACGGGCAGAAGACCAGGAAATAAGTGATCAAAAGTTCATGGTTGCCTCAATACCCTATTACAGGCATTGCAGAAACCCTAAGGTTCCCAGTTAGAGCCCCTGCAGAAGTTGAAACTAAACTAAAAGCCATCTAAAGCCGTAGTTACATCTGGCTATCAGTTTCTTCTCGCTGCCTTCTCTTTTTAAGTTGCTCATAAATTTTTCGGATAATGTTCCTTTTGGGCTAAAGTCTTCTATGTTCGGAAATTCCTCAAAAGTGCTTTTTAAAAAAAAAAAAAAAAAAGAAGAAAAAGTGAGAAAAGGGGTCTGGCAATTCATATATTTGGTCATGCAAAAATCCTACTCCTCTGCCACGGTTATTCCCTGCCCTACACCACCACGGGATGCAATGAGGCGCAGGCAGAATTGGGGTTTGCCGGCTGGGTAAGGAGGGGAGAGTCTATAACAATTCTGGGATAGCATCAGCTAGGAAAAACCCCATACAGTCCCTAACACACACGTAGTCCCCAACTAACGCCCTGCTTCTTGACATCGTCCAAAAGGCAGCATGTGAAAATGCTAAATCCCACTGTCCTCTACAAATCCAGGGTGAATTTGTGCTCCCGCCGCTGTAAGGGGTGGCTGAGATGGTTTCAGGTAAACGTGAGTCTTGTGCGAGCATCATCTGGCAGCCTGGGTATACCAGAGAGGTTCCGTTTCCTGGCCGTGCTCTTATAAACAGGCTTCACAGGGGACTCCTGAAGAGTAGCCAGTAAATAAGTCTGTCAAAGAATATTTTTCCTCTCCTCTATTTTTTTTTTGTCTTAATATACAGGGGCAGTAAGGAAAAGCAACGCAGTCAACGGGAAGATCAAAGCGAGGATTGCCTGGGGTGGGAGCGTTCCCTTCACCCAGGAGCTGAGAACTTGCCCAGGGAACAGAGAGCCGGTTGTCAGCCCAACACAGGAGATCATTTTCCATTCATGCTCCGTGACCATTGTCTGGACCACAACGGCCATCCCTGGCCTCGGGCAGGACGGTGGTACCACGCTCCGGTGGGTGTCCTGCCCGGCGGAGGATGGCTGTGCAGACAAGAGACGCAGTGTGGTTGGGGAGGAAGGGGATGCACGCGATAATTCAAGACGTACAGAGGGGAGGTTGTAGGAATCTTGTATTTTCTGCTTTTGTGTCGATGCTTTCCTCCAGGCTGAATTCCCACTTTTCCGGTCAAGTCGGCAGAACGTGGATAATCCAGTTTAACGTGTAACGCATAGGTACAGAATTTGAATGAGTAAATCCTCCTAAACCTAGTCCTTATAGATTTATTGCATCAAATTTCTCTTCCGGCTTCTTCAAGGACACCCATAGGATTCAAGATGAGCAATATGAATTGGGATTTCTCCGACTGAAGACAAGTTCGGGAATGGCCTTGGCATAATTTAGACAGTTTTGCCTCACCTAGATGACTTCTCCTCATCTGCATCTGCCTCAAAGAAGTTTAAAAATTGTGGATTTATCTCCACGCTTTGGAGACAGAGCAGGAACAGCTTTACCCCCTCGAAGATGCTCTCAGAGTAGGGATCCTGTATCCACACCCCGAACTCTCCTGGCAGTTAAATTAAAGCCCTTAATAGAGCTCTTGTCTTGTTGGCCCCTTCCCTGCCCTTCAACTCAAATGCAAACACAGCTTTACCAGGAGGCTTGATACTGTAGGGTTAATAAATCTAGATCAAGAGAAAAAAAACAAACAAAAAACACAAAAAGGGGGGAAAAAAACCCCAACCAGACCCCTGTCCTAACGCCCAGTATCACATCCCCTTCCCCTAAAAACCATCCGGCTCCAGTTGAGATGGATGCTGGGCTGCTGGAGACTGGCTTCATGTGAAACAGATGATCTTGGAGATCTTGGAAGAGCTGGCGGGGCCGGAGGCGTCCCTGGAAGAAGCGCTCCGGGGTGGGGAAGGGCAGCGGGAGGGTGGGACGGCAAAGGCTTCTTCCAGGAAAGAGTCGGCTGAGGCACAGTTTCCAACAAAAAGGGGCCTGGAAAGGCTGGGGTGAGAGATGGGCTTTCCTGGAAAGAAGGGGGGTCTGTAATCTGGACAATATACATGCACCCTCCTTGCCCGCGTGAACCCCCTCTGCTTTCTCCCCTCCCGCTCCCAATTTTCCAAAAAGGTGGAAAGTTTCCACCCCTGCCCATGAGCTTACGCTGTCCTCCAGCTGCACAGCCTGCAGGAACGGGGTCGCTGGCCGAACCCCCATCAGCTGGAAGAAACGGGCACCCCGACACTGGCGGGGAGCAGCCCCCGACAGCAGCCCCTCACTCCAAAAAAGCCAGGCGAGCTAACACGTGCTCCCCAAAATCCATGATTCCTGGATCCGGCGTTGCCCAGAAACATTGCCCAAGAGTTAGGCTATTAATAACTGCAGCAATAACACATAACACGTGGCCAGCGCCTTTTGCTGTCCAACTGCCTTCCCCGCATTAACCACCTAATTAACCGATAAGGGAAGGAAATGGGGAACAGTCGGAGCCACACCGCGCGGATCCATTTACCCAAACTTAAACTTGGCCCTTTTTCCTCCTGCCAAAACAAGCAAACAAACAAACATCTGAAAGATCAGCGTGGCTTTTTGCGGGACTATAAGCGATAGGGACGATGCTAATTTTACAACCCATCTGCAAGATCGTTTTGCCGGGAGCCTGCGGAGATGGCGATGGGAACGTCGGCTCTGACGGAGGACCACTCGCTGATCCGCGTACACGGCTGTCCTCGCCCCGGGGACAACACGGCTGACGGGACACAGAACAATGGCCTGGGACGGAGCTGAAAGGTTTCGATAGCGGCTGAAATCGGGAATCAGCAACACGCTTTCCCCCCTGGAGGTTACTGTGGCAGAGATTAAAGGAGGACTAAAGTTCAAGGAAAACGCGAGCCAGCATTGCACAATGCTGGCAAAAGGTCTCCTTTCGTGGAGAACGCTTTGAAAGCTTTGAGGATGTGGGAAAGAAAAAAAAAAATCCATATTTTTTTCACATTTTTCAGCTTTTTTTTTCCTATTGCCGTGCCACCCAGATGGCCTTCAGCAGGTCCAGGTGGATCTGCTGACCTTTCCGACAGCGGCCCTGCGCTTTGTCGGTGCGAAGGCACGAGGCGATGGAGAAGTTTGCTTTCACCGATGGCCTTGGCTGTCGCACGACCTGCCCTGGGGACACGCAGCTTGGGAGAAACCAAGGCCAGAGGCTGTTCCCCATACCTCCTCTGTCAGCCCACTTGGGGTGCTGGTGGAGTTTGGGGTTTCTTGGCTTTAGGTACAAAAAAGGGGCAAAACAAGGGCTCACCCAGAAATAGGGATCCGGTTCTCTCTGCAAATGACTCTACGTATCTACCTGCACCTTTGGGACCTCACGACCCACGAGTGCTTGGCCCTGCATCCCTATCCTGGTCTTGTTCCGCCTAGCTTTCCATCGGAGACCACGATACCTATTTCCTGAACTGAAGCCATCTCAAACCCCGTTACTACGGGGGATTTGGGTTTCAGCTGCCGGAAAGATTACTGCCTACGCGTCCTCTGAGCTGCCGGTGCCTTACAGACCCTTGCAGTAGGATGTCAAGCCCACGGCCCCGCTCCTTGAACCTCCTGGTTCGTGCTGGGTCACTCGATCCTGCAAAAGGATTCGCAGCCCTGAGAGGGCAGCGTGTCCTGGGTGGTGTAGGGCAAGGAGGACCTGGGTCTGGGCTAACCTCCCTGTATCCGTCACAAGGAAACCTCTCAGGAAGCTTTCTCATGGGGGTTTCACAGTTTTTTCTCCATCCTGCCCTGCCACCGGATCTGCGCAAGCCCCCGAGACCATCCAACACGAGCACAAGAAGGTGCTTGTGGGTGACATCTCGGCTCCTTCCCCTCTCCCCGCTGCTGGAATCTGCAAGCTCAGCAGCAGCCGCCATGCAGCACGGGAGCTGCTGGCTCCGCGTGAGATGTGGAGCAGCCCCAGCCCGGCTCCAGGGCTGGACAGAGCGGGGGATGCTCACGCCTGGGCATTGCACATGATCCAAGCTGCAACGCCGAAGCACCCGGTCACATTTCCCTGCAGCGGCACGGTGGCCCGGACCCAAAGTATGTCCGGCAATTGCAACAACGCTCTCCACCCCGTAAAAAAAAAAAAAGTCATCCCTGGCAGGGTAGACAAGGAAGAAATAAAATGCCCAGCACGGCTAGAATTAAGAAATTCCCTTCTCTCCCTGCGGACAGAGACACGAACCGCTAACACGCAAGACTGCTCGCTTGCGCCTGCAGTTTCGCCACGGCTGGATGGAATCTGGGAGATAGGGTAGGAAGCGGAGGTCCGGCTTTGATGTGCAGCCACCGCCCGTCTCCTCTCTGTTATTCCTTCTCCCTTGTGCCAAACCGCTGTAATAGATGCTTCCCCTCTGCCCCCGTGATTCGGGGGTCCCTGCGCAGATGAATTCATCACTCAGATAACTATCCGCGACCACGAGGCGGGAAGGCCAAGGTAAACACGCATCCATCCATCAGCAGATACGTGATGAAGTTCTCCCCCTCTTTGAGGGATTCGCCCTGGGAGGTCAATTGCAAAGCGATGGCTGCAGCCAGGTGGGAGGGAAGCCAGCACTCACCTGTGGGATCAGCCCTGTAAATCCCACGGATGCTGCCAGCGTCCCTGTCAATGGGATTAATTGGGGAAGAGCGCAGCCCACCTATGAGGTGGTCCCAGCCTTTGCCAGCCAAATGGGTCTTCTCCTGCAAAACGTCGCTGAGGGGAAGGCGGTGGTGCCGCGCGTGCCGGTTGATTTGGCAAGAAGGTATCAAGGATGGGAGAGATGCCATCAGCTCACAGCCACTGACCTTTCTGAACTGTAGAAAAACAAAAATGGCATCCTTATGGTTTCAAATATCCCCCAAAAGGAGAAAAAAAAAATAAAAAAAAAAAGGAAAGGGAAAGTGAGACAAATTCCCAGGAAGACAGCAAAGCCCTGAGCGTGCCTTCACTGTGTCTTCCCATCTTGCCTTCCCACGAACGGACCCTGGCTGATCTCCAGACCCCAGCTAGGTGAGCAGCAAAAAATTTTCCAACGCAAAAAATTGGCTGATCCGTGTGACACGGGGAGCTGCCTCCTGGGCAGAGGGGCACCGAGCACGATGCTCCCTCCCTCGCTCAAGCCCATGGCAAAGGAGCAGGAATTTGTGGCCTGCTGGGCCAAGGGAGATAAAAGACGTGCTGTCAGCATCCGGCACCGAGGAGCTTCTCTGGGGGATGCCAGGGCTGAAGGGATGGGGTTTCTTTGGCTAAGCTGGGAGGATGAGTCAAGCTGGGGGTTCACAGCAGACCCAAAGGCAGATCGGGGTGGAAGGGGGTGGGCTGGCCGGTGCTTCGGGACCTTGGTCTCTATGGGATGTGATGGGAGCTGGTCTGGGCTCTGAGGAGGAGGAGGGTTGAGCAGACACTTACACGGAGCAGCACAGCCATGGGAGCAGTTGGCCAAAGTCAACAGAGATACCGGGAGAGGAGCTCGGTCAGTGGCTGGGAGAACAAAGAGCAGACCGTGATGGATCTGAAAATGTACCGTGCTTGCCTGGGCTGTCGAGGAAAAGAAATTTATTTGCTGACAGGGTAGTAGCAAAGTAGATTAAGAGAAAGAACAAGAGGGTGTAGCAGGTTCTCTCTGTGCTTTGGTCCACCCTTCAGTCCCACCCTTGGATGGGTTTGGGTCTCTTTGGACTGAAGACAGTGCAAGAGCAGAAATTTGGAGGGAAGTCAGGATCAAAGCCTCAAGCTGTTTGCACTGATACGGCATCAGAAATAGGTGCATACTACAACATCTTCCTGCCATCGGTGTCCATTTTCCCCTTACCCTTTGGACATAACTGAGAGCTCTGCCCTCCGATTCTGTTGAGTCGGCTCACGATAATAAACCGAATTTATATCTGGAGGGAGCCCTGACTTCTCCCTCCCGCCAACTCTGCGCGATACAAGTGCTCTGCCTGTAAATGCTGATTTAAGGGAAACACACCGCTCGCAGGGAGCGCTCGATGCTGTTCCCATTGGCATGTGATATATCATGATTAACAGTCTCTCCTTCACGATATTACTGGCCCCAACCCGTGATCTTGGGAAGAATTCAAAGTCTGGCTTATCAGCAAAAACATAAGCTAGTTAAACTTAAAACAGCAAGACTCAGCTCAGGCTAGAGGATGATTTATTAAGAATCATGGACTTTGGAGACGGAGAGAGGGAAAGGAAGCCACAAGCCCCACATACAGCCTGTAAAAGTTCCAGTTTATAATCTAACACGAGTGACTAGCCCAGGCTGAGAAACCATCTGGGATTCATCACAAGGTAGAGACAAGCAGCTGCAACGAGTTCACGGACAGGAGCGTCGCTCCCGTGGGCGCGACGCAGAATGCGGCTCCTCCTTTTGAGTCGCTCCCGCACCCTCCCTGGGTACCCCCATCTCCGGCACCCCCCCGGCTCGGGGTACCGAGGGGGGATGTAGCAAATCCCTGGGGGTGCTTGCCTGGTTTGGGCACAGCCGGGCTCTAAGGGGACTTCACAGCATCCTCCGTCTCCGTTAAAACTAGCTGCAGTTCCCCATTTGGGCGGCATCCAGTTGTTCCCTGTTAACCAGGCAGAAATATTTCCTTTTAGTTATCTAATACTTTGTCGAAAGTAGGCATCTCCATTACAAATATGTCTCTGAACATAAAAATCTCACCTAAAGCAAGGCAAATAACTCATAAAAATACACTTGTGGCGGGTTGTTTTTTTTTTGCACAAGAGCAAACCTAAGTATTAGAAATAAAGTGAAATGAAGATATCAGAATCGAGGTGACGCTTTCGCAAAGCCTTTTGATTTGGAAGAAACTCACTTTTTTCCACTAGGAAGGCGTTTCATCCCAAACCTTCGGCTTGCACTTACAGAAAGCGCTGCAGGCGTTATTAATGATTGCTAAAATCTGAGGACCAGAAGTATCCAAAGCTGACACCTCCCTTTCTGCAGAAGGGAAAGATATATATAAAATATACTACCTGCCGGTCCGATACTATCAGCTGGGATGAAAATCACTCAGGAAACAAATCAGGGAGGCTGGATTTCTTAGCTGCAGCCATATCATTCTCATTAAGACCTTAATTAACCGCATTTAATGCAGTCCCTGGAAACTGGCAAAAAAACCTGAGGTTCCCTCAAGGGCAAAAACTCCCAGCTTGGCTTTCAGATGGGTGCCAACGAGAAAGGGGACGGGTAAAATGTATTCATTGAGGTAGAAGTTATCATGGGAGCAGTGATCAGGGGAAAGCTGCCCTTCCCCGCCGACTGCGGCGTTTCGCTGTGCAGCGGGTTGTAGGGACACGCAGGCGGCTACGTGGGGCCGGGAACGTGCTTGGGAGGGCTGATAAAGGTCGGGCTTTAATTCCTACCAGCGCCAAAGCCTGAGAGAACAGCCGAGCACGGCTGCTGGCATTTAACACCCAACATCTGCGTCCTTACTGCTTCGCCGCGCGAGGACCACCGCCGTGGGATGGAGACAGACGGGTCCCACCGAGAAACCTCCGGTGTGTTGCTCTTGGAGGAGGCAGCCGCTCTTTGCGAGGACTCCCGGGACTTGTTTCACTATTTTTTTTTTTGCTGAGTGCCAATGTGGGTTACGTTTCGAGCCGCAAACATCGGCAGAGACGCGGTTTGCTATCGGCTTCCCAGGAGAGCGGGGATAGTCTCCGGACCCTTGGCTTCCTCTGGAGCTGGCACCGGGGGAACCAGACGGGATGGGCAGATAAGAGAGTTGAACACTGTGCTCCGGAGCCGTCATCTCCGGCCAGGAAGGCAGAGCGTCACGGAGAAGCGGGAAGGGCTCAGGGACATTAAGGGCATCGGATAAACTCCTCTTCCTCCTCGCCTTAGGGGACAGTGACGCCTCCGGTCCCAGCCTCACGCCTGAACTTCTCCGTCTCTGAACCAGGGACGCAGCAAACCCTTCCACGGTGTCCTTGGTACGCAAGGAGGGCAAAACCCGGGGGGAAAAGAGCTCTCTGCCCCCCAGCTCGGTGCCCTCCGTGCCAGGACCCCGTGCAGCGCCCATTGCCCACACGATGGGTGCCCCGTGCTGAGCTGGCAAGGGCAGGGAAGGATTTGCTCTCTGCAGGAGAGGGGACAAAGCCACCCCGTGAAGGTCATTCCCCTCCGGTCCCTTAAGCCGCCCCCTTAGCACGAGCCTGTGTTTGTGCATTCTTGTTTTATGGGGAGGGGAAAAAGCCAGCGAATATAAACTGAGCAAGCAGGGAAGCTAATGAGCTGCTCTCAGGCCTCGCTGCCCGTAAAACGGAGCTGCAAAAGGCAGAGTTAGCCTGGGGTGAGGGACCGGTGCCTGCGCAGCGAGGGGCTGCTGACCGGGGCTACCGTGCTGAGCTCGCCAGATGCCAGACCCCACGCATAGAACGTGCCTAAATCTCNAGAGAGAGAGAGAAAAAGAGTCTATGTGGTCCCATTCGGGGCTGGTTGGGTGCTGTCAGGCTCGGGGTCTGCACTGTGCCCAGCCGTCGTCTCAGGCAGCAGAACTTTTCCCGGAGGACAGCCTCTCGGGCAGACACGTGCAAACCAAGCAAGATTTTGGGCTTCGAAGTATCGCTCGCTGCAGCAGCCGCAGAGGGAGCAGCCTGACAGCAAACCTGCCTCCCCACCACCACCTTCCTCCCTCAGCCAGCCTGCGCAGCACCTTGGAGGAGGATCCTTTCCTCCAGGCTTTTAGTTTCCACGGCCAGGGATCAGCAGAGCCACGGGACACCGCGAACACCGGACCTCGACGAGATCTTTGCTCCCTTCAAGTCGTAGCCAGGCTGGCAGAGCACGGAGGGGTCAAAGTGACCCGCTTGTTCCCTTTCTGCTGGGGTAAACTCCAGTTATTTCCGCACAGAGCTTACCCGAGGCTGCCCGGGGTCGTGCACGAGGCTTTTTGAGCCCTGAGCATCGGGCTGGTGCCCCCCCAAACCAGCAAGGACTGAGCTGGGAGGTCCAGGCATTTCCCCCCGCCCCCGTGTCCCCAGCATCGTTCTCAAATCAGTCGTCACCTGAATTTTCACCTCCAGCCCCAAACACTTATCCCCCAAACCAGTCGAACGCTTTTGGCTAAAACTGCCAAAACCACACAAAACGCGCGGTTTTACAAAAATTTCAAGCCCGCTGTGTGGAAAGTAGCCCAGCACTGCGGTGACAGACACACACCGCGCAGTCCGGACCCCCTTTCCCTCCGAACGCGGGCGGAGCGATGCGATTCTGCCCCAGAAATCTTTCCATGGGTCTGGAAACGAGGAGCACCGGTGCAATGAGCTGTGCTTGTTCTCAGCTCGGCAATTCAGTCTGCCGCTGGTTTTGCGGTACCCTGCCTTCTTCAAACCCCAATGCCCCGCTCTTCCTAGCAGCTGAGCACTGATGGTTTTCATTGCACTAGTAAGGCACTGATGACATTTTGCTTCGGAGACAACCCAGTCCCTAAAAGCATCGGTACGAGTCGACCCCCGGCCGGCCGGCAGCTCGACCGACTGTTTAATTTCCAAGTTATCCCCATCGGCCCCCCACAGTTTATGTAACTTCGTGTGAAGTGGATCCACTTCCTTCTCTCCCGAGGAAGAGATAAACAGCAAGGAGGCATCCGCCCGAGCAGCGTGCGGCCAAACCGAGCCTAAACCCAAGGGACCCCAGGACACTTTTCGGACATTTAGGCCAGCCCTGGGTTTTATTCCGAGCCTTTGTCTAAAGAAATAAGCTTGCCTTGCTCTGATCCAGCTGGCACTCCAGCGCAGACAAGTAAATAAATGACTAAAGCTAAGTAAACCTGCTGAACAGGAGTTTAGCAAATGCAGACTGAAAAACAGACCTTTTTTTTTTTTTGCCTGTTTTAAAACCGGTCAGAGGACATTGGCAAACGCTCTCACCGTGGCCTAAGAGCCGGACGACGGTTCTCTGGGACTTTCCTAAGAGGAAATAAGGGACAGGCTTCGCTCCCTGTCACCGCGCACTTCAACTCAAGTGGTTTGCACGAGAAATCACTTACACCTAAGAGAAACGTCCAAACACCGACCTGACGATGCTGAGCCACAACCCCGTCTGAGGACGTCAGTCCCCGCTCTTGGAAAGGCACGGATCTGGAAAGAGATCGGCATTGCCATGAGAAATGGAAACCCGTCGCATATTAATTCCCCGCTGGGTTTTTTCTTTTCTTGTTCTCATCAGGTCAGGAAACCCAAGCTGAGTCTTGATAAAATTCTGGGTAATTAAAATCCAGCTCCCCTGGGTTTAAACCTTACGACCCAGTGACGAGGGGCCTCTTCCATCCCAAAACAATGATCCGGGCTCCCTCCTCACCTCTTCAACATGAATTGTTGCTTTTTTGGTGGCTATTCATCTGGCATTCACAAAAGACCCCGCTGCCTGGGCTCGCGCAGGATTTGTGTTTGGGGGGAGGGATTCAGGTCAGCTGAATCCTCTGAGGGGGAAAAAAAAAAAAGCAGCCCACCTCGGCCCTAAAAAAAAAAAAAAATAAATAAAAAATCTCTTCTTTCTCCTGCATTTCCAAATCCACGGCGGTGGGAAGCATGAGGCACTGCCGACCTCGGGAGAGGGCAGAGGCATCGATCCCCGCGTCCTGCGCGGAGCTGACATCAGTTCCTCTCGGTTTTATTGACGTGGTCTCAGCTCTGGCCTGATTTTTTTTTCCCCCCCTCTAATTGCCTCGTAATTCCTGCAGCACTTAGAGATTTTATAAGCCTCCTGCTTTCCTCAAGGTCAAGAACGAGGGCCCCCAGCTCCCTCGTTTTCTGAATCCCCAAATAGCGAGCGAACAGTAAAAGAGGAACGCGGATGCCGTTTCCTTGCACCGACGGGGTACGCGTGCTGTGCGAGGCACTGCACTTTAAAGGCGGAAAAATTACTCACAATTTAAGTAGCTTTACGGCCTTTCTTGCCCCCCTCCATCTTCTGGTGCCAGGAGGTACCCAGAGAGGTGAAGATGATGCTAGAAAATGACACAGCGTGCCCTGAGCACTCAAGGCTCCCGCTTTGGGAGGTTTTTGAAGGTTTTTTTTTTTTGGTCAGACGCTTTGAAAAAGCCTTACAGGAGATGGTAGCAAGAAGAGGCGAGTTTAAATCTGTGCGGTTCACCAGGAGAAGTGGCCTTGGTGGACTGCTGGGCGGGAGGAGGCAGGTGGGGTTTGCTTTGCTTTGTGGCGATTAGAACAGATCGAAGCTATAGGAGACTCTTTTTAAGGGCTGGTTTGAGGCACAGCCAAGCGAGGTTTTTCTGGGGAAGGTTTCTCATTAAAACAGCAACCATACAACTAACCCGAGCGTGGCCGAGCACCGATGGAGACGGTCCCAGGTCGGACCGGTGATGTTCACATCACACGCGAAGAAGCAAAAGCCTGCGCTCCGCTATCTGGCCAGGACAGGAGACATCAGCCCTGGGAAAACCTGCGTCCTCCCTGCAGAGCATGCGGTGGGGGAAGCCGCAGGTTTATCTGCTGTGAGCGGCACGAGTTATTTGAGCAAATGGCTTTTGCAGTGCAGCTCCTTGAAGGTGACGTGTGCCTTGTTGCATCCTCCACCTTCACGGACCAGGTCCCGTAGGGAAGATACGGGCTGGTTTTCAGAGGTGCATAGAGAAGGGCCAAAAGCGACAGCGTTTGGAGAGAGGGGTACATCGGAGGTTACATACCCGGTGGGAGCTCAGCTGGGTGTAGTTGTCTCCGCAAAATACCGTCCGTCACCTCCGGGAGAGCCCACAGCCCACACGTGAGCCTGTGCAGAGACAGACACTGATTAATCTGACAGGAAGCCAACGCAGCAAACTGCTACAAAGGGGTCTAGCAGGCAAAGCTCGTGCTGCTTGCGGCATTTCACTCCGGCACCACGAGCCCTGAGGTGCCAGCTCCTCCTGTTCTGAGCTCCTGTGCTCCCATCCGCGCCCCTGGAAACCTTCCCTGTGCCAGAGGCGAGCGGTGGTCGCTGGAGAAGGACAACGGCCACGGGTGCCCGCACCAGCCCAACTCCAGCACCTGGATGGCAGCTGGAGGGAGGACAAGTGATGCAACGTCCCCCGAAAACACCCAATAAAGACAGACGGGTCCGTCTGCCCTGCCAGTCAAACCAGTTACCCAGACTGGGATAACGGCTGGCCATCCGAATCCTCCGCTGGGGCAGCGGAGCTGCTGGCAACAGCTGATTGTGTTTGTTCAGATGAGAACAATTTTCCTTTCGCTTGTGCTCTCCACAGACCCAACCTGGAGGTCTCCGAGCCCGCCTGCCAGCACCACCACGAGGGCAGGATGGGGACCGCATCGAGCTGTCGGCTGGCCTGGGGGCTGCTGGCTTCACCGGACTGTCGATCGAGCAAGGATCCTCAGCCGTGAGAGGGAAACGTCAAATCTCACAGCCTCCAGCGCGCTGCCGGACCCTCCTCTAATGACCCACCCCAGAGTACTCTCACCCCTTCGCTGTGGTACCCGAGGCCACGGAGATGGGCAGCCGGGGCTCGGGCAGAGCCAGCGTTTGGCACGGGGCAAGAGAAGTCAGGGAGATAGCACACGTACAAACACACCCAGGCAGGGGGTAATTTGGAGGCATGGACCTATTTGGATGGGCCGAGTCTGCTCTTCCCGTGAGAAAGTCAGACTGGAGCTTCCAGTGAGCCCAGTTAAGTTCAGAAATACCTCTCTATCGCTCGGCCAGCCCTCTGCTAACACTGGAAAGGGACACGGCTTCCCCTGACCCCGGCTTTCCCTGGGCTCTGGGATGACCAGAAATAGCACGGGAGACAGGGACTGAAGCAGAGAGGTCCCAAACGGCCACCCCCGCGTCCCGGGACAGGAGGCAAGGAGCCGCTTTTCCCGCACACGACTATCTCCATCATCCCTTGACGCGCTTCCCGGGAGCGCCCGGTGCTGACAGCGTTACAGCTGGCGTGCGGGCATGGGCTCAGGGCTGCACCCCAAGAGCTGCTTTTCCAGACACCCCCGTACACCGGTCCCAAACCAAAAGCAGAGACAGGATCGATCACAAAACTCAGCCTGCGCACCCCCCGAGAGCCTCCAGAGCCCTAAAAACTAAGAGGAGACGGCCATAACCCACCCCGAGCTGACACGTGGGTTTTGGGGTGACGACAACTGCTCGTTGAACCTGAGACATAGACATCCCTGTCACAGCGCTGATAAATTCAAAGACATCTAATGATCGCTTGATTTCGTTAGCATCTTAAGTTCCAAAGAAGAAAACACGTTTCTAGCTCCGAGACTCACTGAGAAGCTCAGAGCGAATCCAACCGCGGATGGAACAGGAGCAACAAAAATGGAATGAAAAAGTCCGTGATTTCTCAGCCGGTGCCAGAGGCAAACCACTATTTGTGGACACCTAGAGATGGAGAAGTGGGGACCGTCTGAAAAGGGAGGGAATAAATAAGACTTTGTATGAGGTCTAGAGAGATAACTGGAAGGGAGAGAGCGCGAGGCAGTGTTTTTCCAGCTGAATAGAGTTTTGCCAGACAGCATTTTGGAGGCATGCTTCAATTTGATGAGAACACCTATTCAGGATTATGAAAGCATGGCGTTGCAGGAGGGTTAGTGCCCTGTGCTGGGCCCTTACTCCTCTCGGATTTGGTCTCATTTGTAAAGTTAGAAGGAAATATTTCTTCTTGTGAATATTTCCTTTCAGGTGAAATTCCAAACTTCTGAATTTAAAGACGAACCCGATGAGAATTCCTTATTTCTTTAAAACCCTCTGCTTTCTGCTGGCAGCCAGTCCTCGGGGGAGGCCGAAGGGTCGCGGTGCACCGGCTCCGGGGCTGCCCTGCCTCAGTTTCCCCACGCACAGAGCAAGGATGAGGCTACGCGTTGGGGAGGGGCGAGCTCACTTCTGGCGCACGCGTTGCATCAGGGCTACTGATCCCCTGTGGTTCCCTTCCGGATGATCGCCCAGACCCAGACGGAGCCTCAGGCTGCTCGCTCCGGGCTGTGGGAATACCGGCGAGAAGCTAGACGGAGCGGAGAGGGTCGGCGGAGGGCTTCCCCTCGCTGCTTGCAGACAGGCTCTTCCTCCTCACCAGACGTCTTGGCTGACGGCTCGGCGCTTCGCTGGTGGGAGAAGCGCCAGCTTTGTCTCCTGGCACACGCCGGCGGCGGCGATGGAGGGCGAGACGCGCGGCGATCGAAGGGAAACCGGGGTCGAGCCGGCGGCTTCAACCTCCCCGCTAAGCGCGTCTCCAGCAACGCGGCCGCCCGGATCGCGCCGTCGCCTCTGCCGACAGCTTTATTGCTGCTGTGGGCTGAGAGAGGTCCGTGGGGTGACCTGGTCCTGCACCGTTCCCTGCTCGACGGCTGCTCAGGCAGGGAGAAGAGTTTTGGAGAAATGGAGGAAAAAATTTCCCAGGAAGCAGCTATGGAAAATCGGCCGCCCTCGGGGAAGGTTCTGCTTGGCCTTCCTGTGATGCAGAGGAAGGCTGGCAGGAAAACCTCCTCAAATGAGGTTTTTTCTAACAGGAAAGAAGAAGAAAAAAAAAAAGAGTTTGCTAAGGCTGCCCATCAGCTGCTCTCACCCCTTCCTGCACGTAGCCCTGACCCAGGTCCTCTCTGAGATGGGGTCTCACCCCCACAGCAGAGCCCAGCACCAGCCCAGCACAGTCTTTGATAGCCCCAGCTGACCCGGGGGACCATTTCTCCCCCAGCCTGGAGCTACCAGCACAGCTCTGCTTTACTCAGCACCCCCAGACCTTGCTCCCTCTAGGATTTTAGCCATGCAAAATGCAGATTTTGTATTTCCAAAGTAAAGATAGCAATTAACGGAAGAAAAGGTCCGTGTGGATGGAGAGAACCACCAGCCTAGACTGGGATTAGTCTTGGGCATCCTCACTCGCTCCTGCAACCACCTGCATCCTCCTGGTACCCATCACCCTCCGTGCCATGCCAGCAGTGGGGCATTTCAAGCCACCAGCCCAGAGCATCCGTGCCCCATCCTCCCATTGAAAGGTTCAAATGAACCAGTTTTAGAAAAACACGTTAAAAATTCTGTATCTGACACGGTTGTGCTCAAGCGCTGAGCCCAGGACCCCTCTGCAGACACAGATGCCACCTCCCCGCGGTCCCCAAGCACTGACCCCGTCTCCCCATCCTCCCACCACGCATAATTCACTCCCGGTGCCCGGCGCAGCCCGGTCCCCATAAATGCCAGCGCCCAGACGTGACCTAGGTGTGGAGGGCGGCGGTGGGCGATGGCCGAGGGCCAGCCGCCCCGTTATGAGATCCCCCACTGTTCTCCACAAAGAATAACCCCTTGTCCTGCCCCGACAGCTCCCCCTCGGCCAAGGAGCCGGGGGTAGCGGGGCAGGGTGGTGTCGGGGACAAAAAGCATTAGTTTGGAGACCCAGAGACCAAAAGAGCTGCAAGAGGAGGTCAGACAGAGCTGCCCCAGTCCTTGGCGCGTACCCAGCCGTATCGGAGCGATGGCTTCACGCCAGGGTGCTGCCCCTTCCCCGCAAAGCTTTGGTTATCCCAGCACCGAGGGACGCATCGCTGGGGGACGCTGCCGAGGGGATGCCGGGGGAGCGAGGGGGGGGTCTCGCACACGCCTGCCTTTCCTCGGCACGGGAGCGAGTCCTCCTGCTGCACGGCAGCATCTCGTGGCGAGCGTTTGCTTCAAGCTGCGGCGAGGGTTTATTTTTCCAGCTAAAATAATTTCATTTAGAGGAATTTTTTTTCCCCTTCTCGACCTGTCTTCTCCCGTAACAGCCCATCCTTGGGAATGGCTGGTCAGCCGGATGGCACATCGAGTCAGGAGGCACATGAAAAGCCAGCCCAGGTTATGTCATTTATTTTCCAACCCAGCGTAGCTGAGGGGTGCTTGTTTTCTTCTCACTACCAGAAACCTAAGGCTCAACACGTCATTTGCTAATGGAATTTTTACCATTCCCGGTGTCAGAGCAGATCCGCGGCAGGGGGTATGCACCGTGCCATGAGCTATGCTGCGCGTACAGCAGTGTCTGCGCTTTGTGCGCTCCTGCAAAGCTCCCGGTCTGCAGACGGAAATATTGCTGTTGCTGCCGCACCGCGTGCACGCACCAGAAGATATAATGGGTTTATTTTAGCAGAGCTCACCTGGCTACTGAAGTTGTAAGCGCTGACATCGCTTTATACGCCTCACCTCGCCCTTCTTGCAACCTGAACAGGCAACATAGCCGAGGTGGAACGGAGATGCACTGAGCAATGCTAAAAATAAGCAGGTAGCAGGTCCATGGCCAGAGCAAAAGCCACTCGCTTGCTCCGGTCTCAGCAAACCCCTCTCCTGGTGAAGGTCCTCGTGCTGCAAGCGCCAGACGGGATCTTCATGGGATGTGGAAGGGTTGGATAACTGAGCTTGAGCCCTCCACTTGTGGTTTTGCTAATATCTCCTGAGCAGCAGAAGTTAATGAGCCTGTAAGGGGGGGGGAAAACAAAAAAAAAAAGCTTGCAATTTTTTATAACAAGGCTGCCAGCTATATATTATGTTTAATAGGACAGTTATCCTATGTTAAATACTGGCATGATTAAAAACATGTTTATAAAGCATTAACAGCTCTGCAATGGCTCCATATCTGTTCCGAGGCTGTTAAATCTCCCAGAACATGTTTCTAATCATCTGTACAATAACCGTCTTAATAAATCAGAATTAGAGGCATATTTGGGTGAGCGCGGATTCCAGACTGCACCTGGTGGGGTTTTGTAGAGGAGGGGGGGAACCACCAAAATAACAAGCATACGATGTTTGAGGCAAAACCAACCCCTGTTTATGGAAATCCAGTGGTGCACGGACACGGAGAGCATCTGATGGAAGCACACCGATTATATCCGGGAGTGCCACCTCCCCAGATCCCCGCAGGTTTGTGGGACCGAGGTGAGGAGAGGCATCCCGCCTGCAAGCCCAACCATCCCGCCTCACCTGCTAAAACCACCAAGAGAGAAACCCTTTAGCTTGGAGCTAGACCATGAAAGCACCCAGGGCGGGTTACGACTCCAAAATTTTTTCTTGCACTTCTATTTGGTGCGTTCCTTTCCCGGCATCACAAGCTCACGCTCCTGGGGATGGATTTGGGGCAGCGGTACCCTGCTGCTAGCAAAACGCCCCGGCGCAGCAAAGGCATTTAGCAAAAATAAACGCCGAGGCAGAGTTTGAAATGTTTATTTTCCAACTCCGGGCCATTCATCCAGTGACACCGCTCTGTTCCAGTGAGTCTCCCTCTGTTTATATCAGATGATTAATGAGATACAGATTGTCTTTAGCCCTGACGGATGTTGCAGTCACCAGGGGTAAGTACGAATTTGGGCTTGATCTCCCATTTTCTCCTCCCACCTCCGTCTGCAGCCACCACACCATCCTGATTGGCCCGGAAAACAGATTTTCTTCCCTTTTCATGCAATCAGACCCAAGGTTTTATTACTTTCTTTTTTTTTATGGCCTCTCCATCTTCCCTCTGCAATCCCCCCTCTTTTAGCCAGAACCTCTGCTGACACGGGAACGGGGCCTCAACTGCAATTAGCTCAGAGAAAGCGAAGGGACAGATCAAACAACAAATAAAGGAGGCAGCCGGAGAGGTAAGGCAGAAGACAACTCGGGTTTAGCGTGCCCAAAGCTCGCTACTGAATTAGGGGAGAGAGATCTGCCAGGACGCATACGGCGATGCTCGAGAGCGCAGCAACCGCAGGATGCGGTTCTAAAACTCAGCCTAAACCCCGGGTGACCCACAGATGCCATTTCCAGCGGACACAGGGCTGTCCCTGCTCCAAAAAATGCTACTTACAGCTTCAGCATCACCCACGTACTCTTTTCCGCGGGGCTACTGACCTGTTCAACACCTTTCCTATGCGGCACCCGTTGGTGCATCTCCCGTTTTCCTACGGAGCGAAGATTTGGAAAGCAGCTCGGGGGTCCAATTAGCCCCGCTAATCAAACACCTGCATAGAGACAGGGAAGCTGTAAGAAAAGGCAGAACGTTAATTTATGAGCGCAATTAATAGCAAGAATCGCAAAGGCTTCTTTGCGATGGCTAAATGGGGCTGGATTGAAACCAGCTTGAATGTGTCACTGCAGCAAGGCTTTTGCATCCCCCCAAAGTACGGCTCGGGGCAGGAGCCGTTGACACATTTCTCCAGCACTCAAAGCTCAAATTGAAAAGCTGCCATTAACATTAAAAAGAAAAAATAGCTTTTAAAAAACTCCATACATTTTTTTTTTTTTTTTTGCCCCTTCCTTTCCTTCTTTCTGATTCACCCTTCCGATATTTTGCTTGGACTCCAATCCTAATGCACTCATCCTTCTTAGCACATTTTTGGGCTGCTTCCACCATTGTTCTTGGAAACCCTTTTTTTTTTTTCCTTTTTTAAGGACATATATTTGGATATACAACCTGGTCTCCCACATTAAAACTCCTACCTCAGGCTGGAAAAGGAAGCATATAGAAAAAGGAATCGGGCTCCAACGCCGCTGCCTGAGACGCGCACGGCGCGCGTGGCAGGAGGCACGCACCACAGGGCTGCGCGTGCGTGCAGCCGGGCGTGCATTTGCACACACGTGTGCGCAAGGGGCACGCGGGAGCTGTGCCACGAGCACGTGCTGGTGTGTATCTGACTCCGGGTGCCGCTCGGTGCCAGCGGAGGAGGTGGCATTGCCGGCGGGATGCACGTCCGCATCGGCGTTCGAGGGCTCCGTCTCCAGCGCAGAAATCACCCCTCCGCCTCTCGCTCCAGCCCGGGGCAGAGGGACACGAACATTTCCTTAAAATCGTGCAACACACACAAATATATTCGCAGCCAGGTTTGGGGGAACGGCGAGGGGTTGCACCAGTCACCCCACACCGGTCCCCAGCGGGAAGGGGTTTCGGGCCGTCCAGGTTGCGGCAGCAGATATTGCGCTTTGCCAAAGGAGCGGGTGGGTTTGGACAGGCTGGTTTTAATAACCCACAAGCGCTCAGCCCGCACCCAAACATCTCATTTTGAAAAGGCAGGTTGGAGTCCAAGAAGCACTCGCAGGCTTTTCATAAACACACTTTAATAATCTTCATCAAGAATTTTAATACAGAGCGAGCTGCCTGCCAGGAAATGCATTTACACTGTCAGCTGCCGAGAGAAATAGCACTGCATCGCTGCTCAATACCAGAAACACCCTCTCTCCCTCCCTCTGAGCTTTTCCTCTCTTCCCCTTTGCATGAAAGGTGGTGCTTGGGATATCGGGGGGACCACAAATCCCGGTGGGGAGCCGGGCAGCTCCCTGTAGCATCCCCTGAATTGGGGTGCAGCCCCTTTGTGTGCCCACCCTCATCCCATCTCTTGCCGAGCTGGACCTCTGTTGGTCTCAGGCTTCACCTCATTTTTTTCTTTTTTTTTTTTTTAATTTTTGGGGGGCTTAAAGGCTGCAGTCAGCATCCTTCCTTCCCCCCTGTTAACCTGCCAAAGGTGCCGTCGCAGGCTCCGCGCAGGGTGATGGCCAGAGAAGGGCCGGGATTTAGGCTGTGGGAATAACAGGGGGGTTTGCTGGCTCTGGGTAGAGTTACAAAAGCTTTTCTTTCACAGCAAAGATTAACAGGATCAGAAAATATTTCCTTGCTGGCTGTGGTATTAAACAATTAAAGGGATTTAGTTGAGGGCTTTACCATCCTCTGGCACATCAGGTTTTGCTTTCTGCCAGAGGCAAAATACCCAATTTGATGTACTCCGAACCCAGAGAGCTGCTTATGGTGGGAATCGTATTTTACAGCTTTTTTCCCAACAGCTGAAAACGCTCCGGCTGTAGCCACCCTCCACACGCTGCTCCAAGCCGCATCCACACCCAGCCAAGCCAGCCCTCCCCAGGTAGGGACGGATGTCACCCCTCCGCGACTGCCCCAAAGTGCCACCTGCAACGGCACTGACAAAAAAGAATGGAAAAAAAAAAGCCCTCCTCTAATCCAGCGAAATAAAACGATGAGATGAGAAATACACGTACCAGATGGTCCCTCTGAACCTCACTTAGCAGAGGTGGGGAACGCCAGCTTTCCAACAGGAACGGCACCGTCACCTCCGCCGCTTTCCCTGTCCTTGTGAAGTTCTTGCCTTATTTATTTGCTCGAGATCAGACGAGCTTGGGGAAATACCAACCTTTTGCCAAGCGTTTTGAAGTTTCGGCACAAATTGCTTTCTACAAGCAGGGGTGCGGGGGGGGACAGAGGTAGAGAGAAGGTCATTTCTGCTGGAAGAAACCCCCAAAACGCTTCGCAGAGCTGAAGGGGCTTTTTCATCATGCGGGCACAGCTGGCAGGAGAGAGAGGTGCCGGATGGGTTTGGGGAAACGGTGGTGGGAAGGATGGATGGGAGGTGCCTGCGTGGTTATGGCACGCACGGGCTCCAGTTCTGCTACTGCCAGGGCAAGACAGGCTGCAAGATACCTTAATAATAAGTAAATCTTTGTATCGGTATAACTTAAGAGATGCTATCCCCCAAAACCTCTCCAGAACAGAGATCTCCCATGGGCACTGACTGGTGGGATGTGCCTCAGCTTACAGACACTCATTATTCTCATTAATTCCCTTCTATCAGCTCTTTAAGGCATCCACAAAAATCACTTCCACCTGCCCCAGAGCTCCCTCCCTTCCCTGCCCGAGGGATGCTGAAACTTTGGGCCAGTATCGCTCTACCCGCATGTGCTCACACAGCTTTTATCCCGGCACACCCTTGCAGTGCCTTCTCCCTGCTAAAGGGATATCCTTAAAAAAAACAAACAACAAAACCAAACCAAACCCACCACCCATCTCCGGAGCAACACACGAGCCACAGTCATACACTGAGTGGCCATGGAGAAAATCCAGGTATCCCGGTGATTCCCATCAAGCTGGAAGCAGCGGGCTGCACCGCCGCGGAGCCGCCGTTCCCCGGGGAATCAGCTTTCCAGCAGCCGGTGGAACGAGATGTTGTACCTTGTTTGTGTTTCTATGGTATTACCCTGCCTGCTGGCTCCCATCCTACAGCCCCCACCGGCTAAATCTCCGCGAGGTTAATTTCTAACATGAAAAACGGCCTCCCAAGAGCAAGTGCGGCTGATTTAAAATAATAAAAATGGAAATCTCAGATTTGATGACTAATCCCGGGAGAGTATCTTAAATTAGTGCTAACCAATCGGCCGCAAAAGACCAGAGGAAAATTCCTGCTGGACTTCTCTCCTCAGTCCACTCCCTGGCTTCATTTTCCATCCCCAGATCCTTCCAGCCTGCAAACATATACAGTGTTGCCTCGGCAACTCGGAGACGAGATATATGCACATGAAAAAATGAGACAATCTCTTTCCTCGGTGATTGCCTGGAAGGTGGAAAATGTAAACCTATTCTAGTCTTAAAGCAACTTCAGCTTGTACCAGACGCACTCGCACCCCAACCCGCTCCTAAACGTGCCAGCTCCAGCTCCCACGTGAACATCAATAACCATCCTGACGGACATCCGTCCCCAGAGGTACCTGCTCTCTCATCCCACGGGAGGATGCTCAGGACACGCAGACTCACCAAAACACACGCTTCGCCCAAAGGGGTTTTCTCTTGCACGTGCAAACCCGCTCGTTCCTTTTGTCTTCCAGGAGCCCGGATTCATTTGTGAACCCCAGTTTAGAAGCGTGGTCCCGGTTTAGCCTGGGCCGGACGGGCTCTACTCAGCCGAGCTATCGCACAGACATCATCCATCGGTGCCTCATCAGCCGCTACGCTTGGTCCGTGAAAGGCTCCTGCATGGCAGGGCTTGCACAAACAATAAGCATGAAAGGACCCCGGGAGTTCAGAGCGCGGTGGCTATGCTGTATCCCTAACCATCCCATTCGCACATCACCTTTAAATCCTGCTCCGAATCCCCGCTGCTCTGCACAGCATCATCCTTTGCAGCCCACGGTCCTCTCGGAAGGGCAGCACGGCCAGCCGGGATGAGGCCGCCCTGCAGTAACGCGGGAGCACGGGGACCTGCGCACGCGTCTCCCGTGGGATGCTGCAGCCATCGCCGCCAGCCCCGTCTGCCCCTGCAGCCCCTCTTTTGGGGCAGCACCTGCAACGCCGCAGGTCATTCCCCATTAGCTTTGTGCCGAATGAATCCCGATACTGGAAGTGTCACCTGCATTATCAGCGTCTCTTTTCCTCTCCAACCCCGCGCTCTAAGGACCTGCCCAACCTGCAAGCAATTAAAACCCTGGGTCTCGTCAAGTCCCCGCCACGTCTTGGCTGCAAAAGGACACGATGAAAAGACCAATTCCCCCCACTCCACCTCGGCACCAGCCTCCGCTTCCCTACGAGCTTTGCTGTGAGCTGTGGCTATCGGAACGCTCCTTACTCAGACGTTTCCCATCTGGAGTCAATCGGTTCATCGGTCCCCTCCACCGGCAGGAATCCTGCGGCATGTGCCTGATTGATTAAAACACCAACAAGTTATTACAAATAACAGGAGGGCTCCGAAACGAGGGAAATAGCTGGGTGAAGAGGGATGCTTGCGCGTGTCATGGATACAACCGGCTTCCCTCCAAATATTTACAGTCAACCCAACCAGGGCTGGTCCGTGAAGCGCTGTTTCTGTTCCGCCCAGCCACGGAGCACTTTGGTGTAATTCAGTGACAGATACATTTTGGGAAAGCCAAAAGAAATCACCCCTTGCTTCCAGTCCCACCACCATCTTTTTCAAGAAAGTTCTTCTTCTGACATTTGCCCCGTCAAAGAAAAGATGCGCCCGTTAAAACCCACCGCTCCCCGTGCCAGGGGCATAGCCAGATCCACTCCCCGGCTGCTCCATCGCCCCATATTAAATAACCTCATCTCGCATCGAGATTGTCATTTGCGAATGACGGCAGCGTTACTGCCCGCTGCCGAGACGTCCGGGAAACTTCCTTTGGGGGTAACTTTGAAATGCAAAACTGGAATAGCGGAGGATGGCACATCATTACTCATAAAGACAAGGCGAAATATGCTTTGCCAAAGTGTGAAAAATATCTATATCCAAATAGAAAGCGTGTCTCAAATTTGCAGTTCCCTGCACGCTCAGGAACCTGAGCCATATTTGTGGAAATGGCTACAAAGGTAAGATGATTTCTGCCGTTAAAACGTGCCAGTGCTGGGGTGCAGAGAAGATGAAGTGGGGGGGGGAAGGGGGGGAAAGGGTGGGAAAATGTGATTTGATCTGCTTTTTAAAGCAATAACAGCTTCACTGAAAAGTCTCACAAACTGTAATGTGTAGGGTGGAGCAGGATTAAGATCATAAATAACTCCCAGAAAAGAAAAGCGATGCCTTTTCCCATGCTGGTAACGCGTTATCTTTAAAGCCAAAGAAAGATAAAATAACTGTCTTCAAATTTCACCAACCTTTCATCCAAAAGGATTGTTTTTAACTTGTTTTACAGGGATCACTTTTTCCACGGACGCGGCATGGCCACTTTTGGGCTGGAAGGCAGCAGCGGCTTCGCCACGCAGGACCGCACTGCAGGATATTTCTCCCATTAAAACCATGAGCTGGCCTTGCAGCGGTTGTTGCAAACGCCCTCTCTGGAAGGGTGATTAAACGCTGTACTGAAACACTGGCTGTGAAGCCAATTTAATTAGAGAGATGAAGATGAGGCCTGATCCGGGGCAGAGCATCTTCTACATCAGAAACCAGCCCGGGACATGATGAGTGGGATGCTGGATGCCTCCCAGCCCTGCTAGTCTTTCCCCCCTTCCCATATTTTTGGTAATTCAGCATCCTAGGCTTCTACCACGAGACCTGTTGCACCTCTGAAGAAGCCTTTTCCCTTTAAAGATAAAGCCTTGAGATCCAAACCATAAACCCTACCCCAAAAGCGAGGGTGGTTCTTCTCCCAAAGGGGGTAAATGCCAGATTCCCAGCTGAATTAGCGCATCGCTATTTTCTCACTGATGAAGGGCAGAGGTACCATTCAGACCTATCGATCCATGGTTGGGAAGGCAGACCCTGTACCAAGTTAAAATGCAGGTGGAACTTTAGGTAGTAGGGATGCATTTCCTTAAACTGGAATTTAGGCAGGAGTCCAAGACTAACACCCCCCCCTCGCCTCTCCTCTTGCAAATAGTGCCGAGGGCTCTTTAACGACCACGAGTGGTCTAGGCTCGGGTTAATGTCTTATCCATAAGTTATTCAGTATTTCCTTTTAAAGACAAAATAGTTGGAATACCTCTCCTTCTCTCTTCAAAATGCAGTTGTGGCGGCTACAAAAAAAAAAGCAGCCTCTGCACTGTTTCCATATGCGGCACCGACAGTGGGAAGTGTCCGTTTCATGGGAGTCCCACCTCTTGAATTTTTATGGGAACTCCAACGTTATCAAGTTTATAGCAGCGCTAATACCCAGCAGAGATAAAAGCAGCCTCCTTGTTAGCATCAGAGCTTGGCGGGGCTGGGAAAAGAGGCTCACGGAGACTGCCGGTCACGTCTTGGTGTATCCCAGGCAGGTTTTTGGGGGTAGGAACATCTCCTGGTCCTTCCACCAAGGTGACATCAGGTGGGATGATGTTCAGGGGGGCTGCACTCGCTGTCCCAAACCAAAGCCCGAGTACCGGCCTCGAGGCAGCTGTAGTAATCTGATTTTTGCACCAAAACTGTGTCTCACATATAGGCAACCTGGCTACATCCAGGTCCTGAACACCTTGGAAAAGGGGGAAAGACTAACCGCAGGTCTGGATCCACCCAGTGTCTCCAGCCTGCTCAGGAAATTATGTCGTCTTCCCATAGCAAAGTCTGATGAACATTTTTCTTCCCCTCCGTCCTTTGAGTTTTTCAGACCTTTGTTGAAAAAAAAAAAAGAGAACATAGAAAGGCCAAACATTTTGTTTTCTGGCACCAGAACCTCCTCTTGGGAGGCTAATTCCCACGTAACGGATCTCATTGCTGGAGAGATATGGCTTTAGATACAGACACATGGAACAGGCATGACTGAGCGGCACAGAGCAGATGGGCTTTGGCCGGGATGATTTTGAAGGGAATCCTTTGCTAAGGCTCGAGGACGCAGCCTCAAATCCTGACTCTCTCTGCCTCCCAAAGGGAAACGTTTTCCCAAGTGCCAAAGAGCCTTTAATCCTAACGGGATTTAGGGCTTAGTTTCTTAAGCAATTTGGAAACGCATCCCAGGAACGATTCTCACGTACCACTGCAAAGCTTTACACGGGGACCTGTGTGGACTTAGGGACCAACCATCTCCTCCTTCCCTCTTGCCAGAATTATTTCCACGGATGCTTGTAGGTAACAGGGATTGGGTCTTCGCTTAGATGGTCCCAGCGACCCCCCTGCTTTGATATGAGCTGCTAACGGCTACTGTAACGTTACAGCCCTTACTGAGGAGCTGGAAAGGCCATTGACAGGAGAAGCTTTCCATCCAGCCAGAGCACAGACATCAACTACATTTTTGGAATAGCTCAATCGGGACTCCAGAGATGTGTCATTAGGAGGGGAAACGAAAGACATGGGGTCTGACATCCTGCGCTGCACTCAATGCTATAAAAACTATATATATGCATACATGTGCGCACACATATACACGCACGTGAAAAAAGGAGATTCCGTACTCCTGGAAAAAGCGCTCAGTAAGCCCAGGTCCCCTTTAAACACTTGGTAAAAACATCAGGCACAGGATTAGGTAAATTATAGCAAATAAGACTTTACACAAATTCCTGACTAGCTCCCCATCCCCTCAGAAAAAAAACCCAAACCAACCCGAGAGTTTCTGGTCTTTCTAACCTCATTGTTGTGCAGAAGGAAAAAAAAAACAAACCAACAAGCAGATAAAAAAGGGTACTCTGAAACATCAGTCTGATTTGCAGAGAGAACCTCTGCCCAATCCCTGCCTGCGCTGCCAGACACAGCCGAACACAAGCGGTACGTGGCAAAGGAGCCTTGGCATCAGTTTGGAGCTCAGCTTAACCGGGACGGGACAAACGTGGCTGAGCTTAAGGCATTGCAGAAGACAACCCCCGGTAAGGTAACAGGGGTGGTTTAACGCTGATGGTTTCTCTACCGGCGTGCAGAGAGAGGGTTTGCAGGCTGCTAGGTGCTATGAGTGCACACCTTAAGGGACTGTTCCTGTCCCAAGGAGCCCAAATGTAGACCTTGATCTTCCTCATTTGCAGATGGGGAGCTAACAGATGAGGAAGATGCCGGAGGAACCCCCGGTTCTAAAAGCCGGGCTTTGTATTTTTGTTGCACTCAGCATTGGCCATAAACCCTCCCAGTTACAGCTTCAGGTGCGTTTGGAGTGACAGAAAAAGCCGCATCCTGCGCTTTAAGCCTCCGCTCCGGTTATTTACAAGTCTCAGCATCCCTCTGACAAACGAGGCACCAAGGGCCACGAGGAAAAAAAATTATCCGAGAGCACAGAATTTTCATGAAAGATGAACAAACATTCACGTTATCGCCCATTTTTCTTGCACGCCCTCCACGCGGTTCCAATCCGCAGCGATACGGGGGGATGGCATGGGCAGCCTGGGTGGGTTGTCTCCATCTCCCCCCACTACATGTTCCTGCAGATGTCCCATCCCCAGCTGGGCTGCACTCACCTTCCCAGCAATTTGGAAGCACTGGGACATACTGGTGTCACTTCGCTTGTCCATCTCCATCCTGCTCTGGTCTTGCCCTGTTTTTCCTGGGACCACCGTCTTCTACAACACCCTCAAAGAGGAGTTTTCAAAGCCTCCTAAAATAAAAAAAAATAATAATAAAAAACCCCAAACAAAACCCAAAACAGCCAAGTCACGGCCAAAATCTTTACCATCGTGAGCCCTGCCGTTTCAGCTAGCAAATACGCTCAGGATGTAGAACAGCTCTTCCAAGGCATTAGCACCAAAAACACGCATAAGGAGGCATTTTCCTTACCCTATTTTCACATTTCTTGACAGGAATGGCAGCAGCCGTGGTGAAAGTGGAAAAGAAAGGTCTGGCCTAGAGCTCTTTGATATGTTGAGAAGTTCTACTAAATGCCTGTTTGCGTTTGGATCGAGGATCTGGGTCACTTCTTCGTCTGTCAAGAAATATATTTTGGTTTTGTAAAAAAAACGTCAGTGAAAGAAAAAACGTTTCCTTTGATATTTCTTTTAAAAGGTTTAGGCTTCCTTTGAAAAGAATATGCCAGAACCTTGCAAGAGGAGAAATACCCAGTTTGGACATTTCTAATAGAAAACTTTTCAAATAAAAGAGCATTTCCCCACACACACACACTGCAGGACCTCTCTCATCTTGTCTTCCCCTTCCCTCTACTTGAGCTGCAAATTGTTTCCATCTCCCAATTAAAGTCTACTCGATCCAGATTAATTCCTTCATTCCTGCGCAGCTTTAGATTTGCGGCAGGAACCAGTGGATCCAGAGGAAGATCCCACAGTTCACGGAAAACGTTTCACCGCTCTGATCCACAACTCGAATTCACGACAGTCTAAACTCAGCTAAAATGAAGCAGTTGCTCAAGTTGGGAGGTTGGGTGGGAAATACTTGGTCCAGCTTGAGTCTTGAGTCTTTATTATCCTACGGAGCCCCTGTTCGAGTGTAAGCTTTGCTATCACGCTGCCTTCAGGAGCTTAAAAAAAATCCGAGGCAGGTCTTGGAGAGGTGTAACACCTTCTCAGGTTCAGAGATTGGAGTGACCCCGCACCCACAGCCACCCGAGGCTCCAAATCCTGCACCCTCCGCGGGATTTTGCTGAGGCTTCTGCAGCCACCTTGGCACTAAGTCCCTGTCAGCACCCAAAGGAAAACCAAAAGCACCCAAAAGGGCAGGGGAGCACTTTCCTTAGGGGTTCTCTTTTTTTTTTTTTTTACCCTGCTACACAAAGCCACAAGTCTCCTGCTTTTTTCCTTTTTTTATGCTTGTCTTCACACTGCCTCCTTCTCCAATGCCCTTCTCCTACTTAAGTCACAGTCCTACCTTATTTTAGCAATTAAAATTAGTAATCATTGCTGTTATTGGTATATAACAATAGATTAGCGTATATTACCTTTTATAATCATATTATATAATGAATAATATGATATATATGATATATAATCATATATATGATATATAATATGATCATATAATATTTTTTATAATACCCAGAACTTGGATACTTCAGACCAAAGCAGGATCTGGCCCCATTTACCTCCTTCCAGGCTGCTCCAGCAGCCGAGTGGGGAGGACAGAGATGAAGTAGAGACCAGAGGACGGTGGCTACGGGATGCTCCCCGGCCACATCACCTCCACTTCCCCCCGGGAAATGAGGAGCCCTCCCCTGCAAAGGGCATCGGGCTCCCGGATGAATGGCACTATTGAGAAGCCTGGCACTAAACACATCTCCAGGTCCAAATCACTCCACAAATGATTTTTTTTTTTTTTTTGGATGCTTCGAGTCACCAGTAAAAGATTCCCTTGTTTTCATCCTCCCAGCCACAGCAGAATGCTCTTCTCCTGCCAGGCTAGCCACAAAAACAGGAAAAGCCAGAAAATAAAAAAAAGTGACCCCAAAAAATAGGTGTCACGCTGCTCACATGGGGTTTGCTGAGCCCACTGGTTATCCTGGGGGAAAATCGCTGATATTTGGAGACTGAAAAGGAGAAATAAAGGCAGAGGGAAGGCTGGAATTGTCATCTTGGCTACACCTATACACCAGTTTTTCCCCCAAAGCATTTTCAGAGATCTGCAAATAGCACAAGGCACCGTGAGTTCACGCTGGTTTTGCAAATTGTTCCAAAAGGAAACAATTTTGAGGGAGTAAAAATAATCCCACTGGAATTCTTTACGTGACTTAAGCACAGGTTTGGTTTCTCTCACGCCTATGATTTTCTGATTCAAAGTAGATTGCCACTTCTAAATTTTCACCTTTTAAATTTAGTTGAAAGAATCAGAATGAAAACAGGAAAAAAAATTCCCTATAGACCAAAGCAAGTCTTGATTCGATAAGAAACCCTTCAGATTTTTTTTTACTAGCTGAGAAAAATCAACAGAATTATTTGGATTGAGCCACAAGCACTTTCTTAATTATTAAAGCTTTTAGGAACTGGCTGTAAAGCACAGAAACCATTATTCACACAGGTCAGGCTTTGTATACCTGACCCGGGAAACCACACAGAAGGCAGAATTTAAGATTTCCTGGGAAAAAAAAAAATTATGTCAAGCCAAGCTTTTCAGATGGATCCTCGCAGCCACTGGGTGCTTGGGGGGAGAAAAAAATAAAAAAAGAGCTTTAACCTCAGCTTAAAGAGCTGCAGATGCTACGAGGGGGTTTGGTCTGGGATTCACTCGTACAAGAGCTGGATGCTGAGCACGACGGCAGCGTTAGCTCAGTTTATAGGGCAGTTTTTAAGTTTTTTTTGCATACAGTTTGCAAGCGTGGGAAGAGCAGATGGGCTGGGGACGGAGGTTGGGTCATCCTTGCTACGCGTGATTTGGACGCAGGCGAGGCGATCGCTCAACCCTTCGCATCCAAGCCCCCGGGGTGTGGGAATCTGGCAACTGCGGAGGTCGAGAGGGGAAATTTGGGCGGAACCCCGGGCTGAAAAAGGTGGATGGGCAACCACGGCGAGGCTGACATCACCCCCACTTACGTGGGTTGCGGATGATTTAAAGCAGGCGTGGGGCTGGGTGGACCTGGGTGCTAATTCGGTGGGATGCTGCCTGGAGGAAGCCCGCCCGAAATTACGCCCCGGAGGGGGGGGTTTGGGGCTGAAATATCACAGCAACCTCCAAAACAACCCCAGAACAAGCAGCAAACCAGGGAGGTAAATAAAGCAAGGGGCTACTTACTGCAACCACCCACCGCGGGCTCTTCCTCAAAATATTAGGGAAAAAGCTGGCACTCCGATAACTTAAGGTAGCACCCATAAACAGGCGTTATTTATTTATGTATTTTTATTTTTTTTTAACCATTATTGCCTTCAGAGTAGGTTTGTCTGACCAGAAAAGAAGGTAAAACGTGGAAGTGTGAGCAAGCTGGCTTCTCCTGGAGAACCAAGAGAGCAAACAAAGCTGATGCTTATAATTTGAGGGGAGCTTTTGTGCTGAATATAAGAGGTTTGTGGCCTTGGTGGTTAAAATAGAGGAAGGAAAGAAATATAATAAAGCAGGAGAAATTTGCAGTTTGGGTCAAAAGTAACTAACTCTTTGGAGAGTTTTCAGAAAAAAGCCAAATATAAACAAAACAACTGTTTTAGGTCAACTTTTTCTGATTTGAAACAGTGTTCTGTTTCGCTTTGATTCATTCTTTTAATTTGGTTAGTTTATTCTTTCAGTTCAGTAGAACATTTTATTCTCTTCATTTGGTCAATTTTTTGAAAATCCCCTCTACAGAAAGAAGGGTCAAAAGGGTTTATTTTGAAAAATGTCAAAGCAAAACATTTCTACATCAAAAAAAATGACCCCTTTCTGGCCAAGACGTACTTGCCAAATTAGACTGGTATTTGTGAGTAATTTCTCCACATTTTTTAGTGAATTTACTATTTGTCAAAAAAAAAAAAAGATTAACCTTACTCTAATGAGAGCTCATATACATTGGGTTCACATAAACATACTTTATGAAGAAAAGGTATTGCAAAGATCTTCCACTTACTTGGCATTTTTCAGCATCCGTCCCTGCACAAATTGAGCGTAAAAAGGTGCATAAATAAAATACAGACACATTAGCAGGATCTTAATAGACCTTATTTTGTTCCCCTCTCCCTTCCTGCATATTGCCCCAAAAGACCCTTCCGCTTTAGGGAGACTTTCTCCTCCCTCAGATGATTTTTCAAAGACACTGACTTAAGTAAAACCTTCCGATTACCTAAATTAGAAGGAAAAATGGTGAGTCCTTACGTATGAGCTGTACCTTAGTCCCTGCCACTGGGGGAAAAGCAGTTTTTTTTGAAGTCTCTACTTCTGACAAAGGGAAAAAATAATACCCAAACCAACAACTACATGGTTGGACAATTTGACATCCAGTGAAGGTGTCAAATGCAAGAGCTGTAATTACAGTCTCTGGTCACATCCCCAGTCCCGGAGTCTACAAGCTCTGCTTTGTTCCTTGTTCCTTCTACTGGGTTTCCTCCTTTCAGGCTAAGCTACCAAAATCCCTGCTAGGACAGCTTGAAAAGTGGCCATTAAAGTCATTTTTCCAAGGGAAGATTGTGCTTTCATCTAAATGGCAAAAGCTCATAGAAAACATCCGATTTCCTTGGAAGTGTTTGACGTGTTTTATTAGGAAAATAAAAAGACCAAAACCTCAAAATTGAGAAATTCCATTTTGAGCAGAGAATGATCAAGTTTTGGTCACTAATACCTTATTTCTTTTCCAACAAGAGTCAACACTTTTTTTTTTCCTTTTACTGGACACACGACAAATGAACATTTTTCCCAGGCAGGCAGCACATGGACCTTAACTTTGCATTCCAACATCTGCATAAACCCAGAAATACGCAGAACTACGACGTTCAACTGCCCGGACAAGGATCTGAAAGCAATGCTTGAGCACGGCCATGCTTACAAGACCCCCGTACCACGTTACAAGGACAATTTGTCTCCAGAGAGACGCGGTCTGCCCCAGAAGAACGTTTCAGCAGTTGTGCTCGCTGCAGGCAGTAAGGAGAGGGACCACCACCACCACGTAGGCTGATGCCAACATCTACCCCCAAGCCAGGCAGCTCTTTAAAGCTTTTTTTTTTTAGGGTTATTCCACATCTTCTGCCTGCAGGTCAGACAGAAAACAGCACAGCTCCTTGCAAAGGAGGAAGGATGAGACCTCTGTACGTACAGAGTGCTGCGGACACAGACCCCGTGCTGCTCTCCAGCTCCCTTGGTTTTCCATCAGCTAGCCCACCCTATAACATAAACACACAGCCTTTCTCTAAATCCTTCTTCCTAGCACCCTTGTTACGGGACAGGAGTCTATCTTCACCAAGATTGCTTAAAGCCCCCACATTTGCAGGGTTAATGGCATAAAAAGCTTTAGATTCAGCTGTTCTGAAAACAAATTTCCACCTCCCCCAGTCCCTGAAGCTCCCACAGCTCAACCAGCGCTTCGGTCTCCCCTGAATAATTCATGTAGTTTCTCAAGGTTGTTGTTTTCCTTCTTTCCATGAAGGCAGCCTATGAATACACCTGCTTGTTCTTGATTTTGTTAATGAATAATCGTGAATTATCCATGAAATGCTAAATGGCACCAT
Organism: Aramus guarauna; assembly: GCA_013400195.1. Classification (NCBI taxonomy): domain Eukaryota; kingdom Metazoa; phylum Chordata; class Aves; order Gruiformes; family Aramidae; genus Aramus; species Aramus guarauna. The sequence goes on along the minus strand of VXBL01007667.1, from coordinate 126,270 downwards.
GATCTCATCAGGCATTAACCATGCATGAGACAAGCTTAGCAACCAGGCAAAACACAGCAGCCCCAGCCAGAGACCACTTTGGGCAAAGATGGACTTTCTGAGCATTTCACAAGGCAGGAAACAAAAACATCTTTCCTGGCGATAAGGACATCAGCACCAGGAGAGATGAAAGAGGCTCAGATGGGGCTGCGTGTGTAGCACTTGGGGATTTCATTCCCACCCTGACAAGCTTCAGACTTGGTTAAGTCACATTTTTCTACATCATCCTTTTTCTCCTTCTTCCACGTTCCCATTTCGGGGCTGCCTGCTGCAGCAGAAGCATCTGCAGGGTGAGACTAACGCTTCCAGTCAATGCTTTTTCAAGGGCATCGTGGACAGAACAGTCTCGACTCCGGGAAAGTTTTTACTTAATTGAGTTAAGCAGCAGAAAATTCTGAGAATTTCGAGAAAAAAAAGCAATTAGACACTTTAATACCTTTCTTCTCCCTTTCGCTCCCCTATTCCTAGTCTCAATTTCCCATGTTTTCACTGCAGGTTACACTGTCGGTCCCAACTCCTTGTTTTGAAGCCTGCCCTTGCTGGGGTGCACAGGCTCCTCGATGGGGTGATGTTTCCGTGCTCAGCAGGGTGTCAGGGGTGTTCCCAATCTGGCTGCAAGCAGCTGGGACCAGCACCCAGCAAACCAACCGGGTGCTCATGCACGGACGCAGCAAACCTTGCGATGTATAGACAGGATAGAAATATTTAACCTACTCGGGTCTTTCCTTCTCACTGATCTCCCCGACCCAAAGGAAAAACCGCACAAGAGAAATCAAGGGAGGAGCGGGGTGGCAGCATCTGACATCTTTGCACGAGCAAAGGGCAGCGGTGCTGGGGAAGGAGGGCTGGAGCAGGGACCTGCGGGCACAGGACCAGCATATTTCACCAGTAAGGAACCCAACAGCTCCTTCATCCACCTGGCACCCTTGAGAGGTGGGTAAGTGCCTGCAGATGGGGAAACCGAGGCACATGGTCATGGAGCGAGTCAGTACCATGGCAGGGTTCAGCCTACCTGGCCTCCTGCAGCAGGCTTGGGTTTCCTCTCCAAAGGCTCTGGGGTCCAAAAGGACCATCCCACCTCCTACAAGGCATTAACCTGCCCCAACTCTCCATCCAAGGAGGTCTGAACATGCAACAAAGCCCTAGAGCCCTGGGTGATGTCAGCCAAGAGACAGCAGGTTACGGGCTCTCTAAGTCCCTTAGACACAGCCCCAGAGGCTCCCAGTCCCTGCCAGCTCCATTTGGAGCAAGGTGCAAGTGAGATGCTCTTCCAAGTACTCTCTGCACTGGTACACCGCAGCAAAGCGATGGCACGAGGGAAACTGAGGCACTGAGAGAGTCAGAGCCTTGCCCAAGACCAGAAGCAAACCCTGTGGCAGGGTCAAGGTGCTCCAACTGCAGTAAGCCAAGACTTGATTTCATCACCAAACCATATCCCCTCTCCACCCCAGGAGCCTGGTGTGCTTCATTCCCATTCTGATCAAAGCCAGCGTGAGCTGTAAAATAAGGGTGGTTTACAGTTATCTAATCATCAGCTTTTCAGTCCCTAGACACACTGGAGCCAAAGGGTTGAGTCCCACCAGGATTCACAAGGTTGTTTTGTTTAGGAGGTTCCCTTCTGATGAGAGCTTTCAACTCCAGCTCTGCACTGGGGAGATGTTTCCTAAGAGGTAATTACAGCCTGGCCCAAAATTGTCTCTTTTTAGCTCTGTTTTGAGGTCCAGGATCTCCATCCTCTGCTCAGACGCCCTTACACTCCAGGTCTCGATTCTGCAAAGCCCTTTGGCATGTTTACATGGGAAGAGGCTGCCAGTTTGATATTTAAACAGGCCCCAACCCCTGATATCCCATGCCCTGCGTGCTGACCCAACGGCTTGCACAACACTTCTTGATCTGGAGGAAATGGAGTGATTAATGCTAAGCAAAACACTTTTGCAAGCTGTCATGAGAAAGTGATTGTGTGAAGGAGAAGGACTTAACTAGTTACTCACAAAGCTCAGCCTTACTTGAGTTAACCCCGCTCCACCAGCAAACCCTCGAGCACAAGCAGCTCTTTCTAGGCTGGGCATTAAGTCCTGTTTAGACCTGTCCTAGCAAAGCCCAAGCAAAACGCAGAGAGCTGGAGCAGCTCTTCCCACTTTAACACGGCCCTAAAGACACAAGGGTGCACAAAAAGACCCGCTCGCAAACCAGTTATCCTCCCTTTACGTTATTTTGGTGCCTGGGAGAGATTCCAGGTGTGATTTTTGTCACCCAGCAGCTCTGCCCAGAGCCCGTGACGGACAAGCTGGTCCCTGCCCTGGGCATCCTTCGGGCACGCAGTCAGCAGCAGCAACTCTTTGCACAGACCTGGTCAGCTCTTAAGACTAAACCGGGATTTCCGGGCTCGGGGTGGAATGAGAAAAGAGCCGTATTTATAAAAAAATATAAATGAAATTTAAAGATATAAAAAAAAAATCATAAAATTAAAAATAAATGATAAAAATTCCCCTTTCTCTTACCTTCTCCCTCTTGAGTGCAGGGAGAAGGATTTTATTGTACTTGTACAGCACCCTGCACAGTGGGCTTCGATCTCTTTGAAGCCTCCAGCTGACACTTTAGAGCCTCACTAAACTCTCATTGATCACAAACACAATCACAAGGGGGTGGAAAAAAAAAACCAAAATGACCAACCACCTGGATAGTTTTGGGTTTTTTTTTTGCAAAATATTTATATATAATCTCCTTGCTTTTCCAGATGGCTCAGGAGAGCAGGAGTCAGATCAGAGTCTAATGCCATGTCTACTTAGCAAAACCATTCCGCGTGCTATTTAGGGATGCCATTCCACACTCGGGCTTTTCTGCCGGAGCCAAATATTTATCGCATCTGGAGTAACTAGCTTGTAAAATGCAGAGGTGGGAAGTTTGTTTTGCTTGTTGAATAGGCTTTGAAGCAAAGCGCCTTTGGCCTGCTTTGTACGCAGAGGTCTAAACATCCACAAGAGGTAAGGGCTGGTGGCGGTTACAGCAGGATCTAAAAACATCCACATTTTAGCTGGCCCTGAAGCAGTAAACATACAGACCCAATACATCTAGGAGTCTAGCAGTAAAACTCAGCCCAGTTTCAAGCAAGGGAATTCATGCAAATAAACTCCACCTCACTATAACTACAAATATCCTCAAAGTCCAGCCAAAGAGAGCAATACGAGTAGCTTCAGCCAAAAATCATGGCGTTTTTTTGTTGTTTTTAGCCCCCCCCAGCAAAAAAAAAAAATCACAGCTGATTTTTTTTCCATTGAACACTGAAATATTCGGCAGAAACATCTCACATTTTCCAGCTAATTCAGAGCAACGCTTGGTGTAAAACATACACAAGCCATTTCACCGTAAAGTGGAATATTCAGGGAGCCAACTCCGCAGCAAAATCCTTATTGCTGGATCCTGTTCATCCCTGGCAAGGAGCCGATGGATTCGGGGAGGAATCTGGTTCATTTTGTCCAGTATAGGACAGAGACATCAGAAGGCACAGCGACTTCACAGCCCAATTCTCATCTGACAGCATCATTTCAATTGCAAAGCAGAAAAATCAGAGTCAGACCCCTGCTCGTACACGCTCGCGTGCAACACGCGTCGCACTGATTTAGCTCAATGCATTTCTTAATAATTATAGTCTTAAGTACAGTCTGTATTTGAAACGCTGGAGATGCAGTCATCCACTCCGAATGGAAGAAGGGAGAAACGGGAACAACGTTAATTCTCAACAGTAAATTGAAAGAAAAATCACAAATAAAAATAAAATAGCCGGAGAGTCAATGAAGGGAGAAGCAGGTTAGCCCAGCTGGGAAGGGGCAGCGAGGGCTGGCCGGGACACAGCTGGGGCTGGGAGGGTTACGAGGCAGTGGGAAGGGAGTTCAAGGGGTCCAGGTCAGAGGGACACGTTAAGTGGATTTAAGGGAACAGAGCTGATGCAAGTCCCATGCTTTGGGCTTGGGGGAAGGTCTGATTCATACCAACACAGAGTTGTTTTTCCCCGGTCAGCCTAAGGTCTTGGAGAGCAGGCTGACCAGCAAGCCCAACCTGTCCGTTACCCACCGCCCTTCGGTGCGGGGACACCGGGTACAATCCGGGTACGGGAGAGGTCTGAGCTTCCCCCCAGAGTCAGCTCCATCAATGCAAACAGAGCCTTGGAGGCACGGCCGAAATGCTGCCCAGCCAGGGAGGTGCAGCCCACCACATTTACGGGCTGGATACTCCCAGGAAGGACTGGAGCCCATCGTTGCAAGCTAGAAAGCCAGTTTGCAAGAGCGAACTGCGTCAGGCAGGCAGCACAAAATGGAAACCAGCCCCTTTGGGAAAGCAAATGGCAGAGCTGGGCAGTCGTGGGGACGCGGGGAGGTAAAACAGCGGTGGGACAGGCTGCGGGAACAGCTTTCCAGTGGCTTGGGATTTTGTTGCAGGTCATCCTGAGACTTTTCCAGCCAAACCCCTGTGCTTAAAGTGCTTTAGATATTTGTGCCCAGGTGTTATTGTTATTTTACCATGGTTTTATCATCATCTAATAAAGAATGGGATTCCTTTTTGGCATCCTTCGCTTCTGCCTGCTCTCCTTGAATCCCAAAGCGATGCGCAGTCCCTGATTTCCATACCTGCTGCTTGCTAAACGCAAGGACAACCGAGAGATGCTCGAGCTCGCAGCCCAATCCTGCAAACCACACACAGCTCTGGGGACACGAGCCACCCCGTGACTTTGGTCCGCAGGGTTTAAGCAGCAGCAGAAAAAATTAAGGGCTATGGCCTTTATCTGGCTATCCAAGGGGCCGCAGCCCCCTCCCCTCCCAAGGAATTAGAGCGGCACGGAAAAGGCTGGCTGCGTGCGATGCCCACCCATGGAGCTACCAGTGCAAGGTCGGGACCTAACGTCGCGTTGCGACACGCCGCGATTGCTAGAGGCAGGAGAGAAGGAGCCTCCCTCCTTCGGGTGCTGCGGGGGGAATAGAGGGGAAGAGGCTCCGTTTCACACTCAGAGCAGGATAGCAAGGCGAAAGCAGCCTCTCCCTCCTCCCAAATTACTATTGCAAGCAAGTCTCAGGCAATACTGCAGTGGCGTCAGCCAGTTTTCTTTCTTCTTGCACCAACTACGCCCACCAGGAAAGGCTGGCTGCGTTCCCACTGCATCCCTCCTCCAAAGGATGCTCGAGTGCCCCCGAAATAAGCTCCAAACGCAGGCAGATCCCAGGGCAGGATCAGGCCTTCAGGGAACACATCTTTTTCCTCCCTCCACAACAGCTTGCAAATACTGGCTTGCAAGAACTCTTAAAAAAAAAAAGCTGAATTCCAGTATATTCCATTACACCATATAGCCTCAGATTAAGGTTCCCAAGCATGCCTTTAATTTAAGCTTAATAAAGCTGTTATTGTCCAGTCATTAATGACTGCTTATTAAAAACATATTTATTGCATATGGTGCTGAGAGATCTCACAGAGAGAGCCCGAGGCAGCAATCCCTACCTCCACCCCGTAGTGTTTAATGAGAGATACATGTGTACGGGGCTGTTAATTCACAGCGAGTGTGTTTTTAATAAGCACTCGTGTCTCAGCTGAGGTAGCGTGCACGCATACCTGTGCGCGCACCGACACAAGATGTAAATGAAACGCAGATTTAAAAACCCGTGTTTTGACAGCATTAGCTGGTGCCTGGGGACAGGATGAAAACACGTTACGGTGGGACACCTAGCAAAAGGCAGGTTTTGCTCTGTATTAATAACAGTTTCGGTGATTTTTAGCAGGGTCCAGACCCCACTGCATCCTCCCTGCTGCCCAGCATTGCCCCCTAATTAATTAATTGCTGGGACCACAGGCCTGAAAGATCATTTTACCCTAAGAGGTCGACAGATTCGCTGATATCCAGAAATAGCATCAATATCAGGTGGAAAAAGAGTCCTGTGCAAACACCAGGCTTTTTGCCTTGCATAGACCAAGGATGATAATCTGTTATTAGTGCTAGGCAAGCGGGCATCACTGAATTTTATGAATAAGACTTGCAGAAAGCCTTCTACATCCCAGACATTGTAGACATGGAATTTGAAAATGCAAACACAAAGACGGCTGATTTTGGTACCGTAATCCCAGATTTTTAACCCCAGATAAGAAAAGCACAGGAAGAAGGCGGCGGTGGGTTACAAGCCATCTGCCGGGACCAGCACCTTACCTCGGCACCCACCCCTCCGAAACACCACGTGAAACCCGTGTCCTGAGCCACCAAAGGGAAATCAGTCCACCAAGGAGAACTGTTTGGGATGGGGATTTACAGTGAATTTTATGGGCACTCTGTGCCCAAACACCCTCCTGAACGCTTCGGGATCTGCCAGCCAGGCTAGCCACCAGCTAATTTTGTGAGGGGGACATTTGTCCCATTTTGGGGCCATTTTCCCTATAAAATAACCATGTCTCAGATGCGCAAGACACCAAGTCCCATCTGCACCGCTTTGCAACCTCCCCAGAGCCACCGACCTGCTTGTCCGGGTTTATTTGCTCAGCTCAGCGAGCCTCGCTGTGTCTGTCTGGGGGGTTGGGGGGGCATTTTGAGAGCTGATTTTCAGAGCATTCACAAAAGTGTCCCATGTCCACCCCTCCCCACCCCTCTGCTTTCCCCTTCTATTTTCCCTCGAAGCAGCTTAGCCGGAGGCTGGGGGTAGGAGGGGAAACGCTGCCAGAACAGCTCCTAACAACCCTCTTTGGAGACAGGGTTTATACGCTCAGCTGTCCCTTGTAAACTAATTCCCCTGCAAGCTTCCCCCCCCACACCCCCCAAAACCTTTCAATCCCTCCTTCCTTGCCCTCACCCCTCCTGCTTTGCTCACGCTGCAAATATGCGGAAAAAAATACTTTGGTACAAGAATGTCCTTTTGTGCTGCAGGAGAGAGGGAAGCAAGAGGAAAAATAAAACAACCTGGGCTGCAGAAAGCCTGGGGGGAGCATCAATATCGCCGTGGCGGTCCTTTCCCAGAGGGCTCCGCTGGAAGAAGGTCCCATTTCCAAATCCAGACCACAGCATGGCTAAAAAAAAAATAAAATCTGTTGTTGACCACTGCAGCATCGTCACCACCATGACTGTAAGTGATAGCACGGCAGGGTGTCTGCTGGGATGGTTCTTCTGCAGCCTGTGCACTGAGGGGGGTGTCAAATAATACCTGAGCACAGACAAGGTCAAGGTCTACAGGAGGACCAGTCCTTGGTGGGCACTACTCATCCCGAGATGGAGCAGGAGAGGGGAGTACCATGCAGGTTGGGGAGATATTGCTCCTCCCTGAAAGCAGGGATGCTTCATGCCTGTTAACTGGGTGGGATCTCACTGGTTTAGCTGGAGAGGGGACCTGTGCCGCTTCCATCCCTCCGAGGGATGGTGCGCATGGGGAGGAGAGAAGACAGCCACCATCCTTACAGGACCTGACATGGCCTAAACCCTTTGGAAAAAGGGAAACACTAAACACTTTCTGGCTTGGAGCAGGATTAAAAAAAAAGCAGAACTTTCTGTGTTGTGGCCAGAGCGGATGTGTCAGCCCAGCAAGTCTCCAGGGTGGAGGATTTCTGGCTCCGTGTGGGACAGACTCACAGTGCAGAAACGAGGGTCCTGGAAACATGCGTCCCTGCTGACCAGATGTGTGTTCTCTGCATGCCTGGGAGAAGAAACGCCAGCTAATTCAACTGAGCTGGGGAGCTGCTGTCACGTCCCCAGGTAGGATGAAGAAGAGAGGATGACAGCAGGTACCCTGCGTTACTCCGACCCCCACAAGCACAGCCCACGTCGCGCTCAGGAAGAGCTCAGGGCCAGGTGATGCTGTCCCAGGAGCCGTCATATCACGCCAAGGCATCACCACCACCAAAGTAGGTGTGAAACCCCATGCTGGGGTCTCGCTGTCATCCGACTGATGGACGAGCACCGTTACTCCCGCTACGCTGCCTCTCCAGCACAGCCTGGGCCCCGAGCCTGAGAGTTTCGCTCCCTGAGTTAATGGAAATATTATACACACGGAGCTGGCCCCTTCTCAGAGACACTCCTGCCTTGCCGAGGGAGCTGCTCCCTACGGCTCTCTGCTCTGCAGATGGATGCATTGGAGGGGACGGAGGGAAGGAAGAGCCAAGAGCCTTTCGATGGGCAGCAGGACATGGCGGGGAGCGCTTCTCTGTCCTCCTTGGTGCGGGAAGACAACTGGCCATCTCCTGCACCCCAGAAAGGCTCTTTCCCAAATGGCTGGGCAAGGAGGACCCCAGGGCTCACCCGTCACTGCAGGCACGAGGTGCCAAAGCAGCAGGACTCACCCATTCCTGGACCATCCTACACTGAGGTGCCAACCAAGAGACAAAACCCCCTAACATCCCACGAGCCCAAGCTTTACACTGTGCAACAAGCCAAAATTTGAGACAGAAGGGGTCAGAGAGGAGTTTTTGCCATCAGGGCATCCCTGACAGCCCCACGACGCCTGCGGCTGTTTTTCAACCACGTGCAACGCGCTGGCCTTCCGTCCCAGCTATCGAGTCCAAACCCGAGGAGGGTCTTGTTTTTATTAAAATGTTTTACATCTTGTATAACCTCTCTGCCAGCTGGACGACCATGCGCTCCGGGCAATTATATGCATCATCTAAACATCATCTAAAATGAAAGGACTTCATTTAATTAGGTTATTTAAATGACACGTTTGATGGAAAAAGCCAAGCAGACTTAACAGGATATTTAACGCTCACGTTAGTTTGCATGCATACAGAACATTATCTGAAAGCCTCGGAAATTAATGGCAAGACTTCTGTTGACTTCAGAGGCTGCGGACCAGATGTCAGCGAAGAAACCATCCGAGGGACGATACAGGGAGCTGCCACCTGGAGAGCACGGGCACCGGCTGCCACGCGGGGGGTTGCCAAAAGGGAATTTTCACTGTGGTCAAAATGTCTGCGGTTTTTCCCCCCGACAGAAATAGCACTGCCGCGAGTTTCACCCAAAATTGTTCCAAGGGGTCAGCCCCGCTTTCCTCCCGCTTTCCTCTATGTGGCAAAGAAATTGGAAAGAGGTTTTAAAAAGGGAAAACTCCTTCTCTTCAGCAAAATCAAACCTGAAAGCGCATCTGTTGTTGCAAAGCAAGAAACCTGGTATTTTCTACCAAAACAAATAGAGGTGAGGTTCCGATTCTTTCAACTCCTTACTCCCAAATTTGACAAGCCTAAACCAAAGCGCAGATTTTAACCTTATTTTAGAAGCCCAACATCCTTCCAGTTTCGTCACCCTCTAAAAGCCACGCTCCGCAGGTGCAAGAGGCAGAAAGATGCACAACCAGAGCGTTTGCCAATGGGAAGGTACAATCTCAGGCGTCAGGCCGAAGAGCACAGCATTAAAAAAAAAACAACTTATTTGCACAGACAAGCCGCATTTAACCTTTTCGGATGGTGTTACGTCCCATCTGCCAGGATATGGCTAGCTTCTCTTTCTGCAAGCGTAATCAGCGCTGGGAGCGAAGAGCCAATTCCTATATGCCATATTCAATATTTTCCCACCAAAACACAGAACAGCAACTGGACCAGAGAAACAAAGAAAAGAGAAAATAGAGAGTTGTCCTTGAGAAACAGCTAGGAAAGACACATCTGTAATGGGAAATTATTGGAAAAATTTTCAGATTTTGCTAACTGCGTAAAGTGTTCTGAAACAGCCTTTTACTTTTTCCTAGCGGATGCTGCTTCTAAACAACTCCCAGTTTCTCATAGAGAAAGTAGTTTTTCATTTTTCTTAGATGCAACCCGAAGTTATTGCTTATGAGTAACACAGCACCTAAACGTCCTAGTGCCGGACCAGGACCCTTCCTGCCAGGCAGCAGAAGGCAGTGAGCATCCTGCCACGATGCCCCTCTCCTGCAGCCCCTTTGCCCAGGGCAATGAGCTTCACACGGTGAGCAGCTCCTTTGCTTTTCCTCAGCCCCTTCCAGCCCAGAAAAGCAGCCAAAAAAAAGTCAGCAAGTGAGTCACCAGCAATGGAAAGACTTGTGCCGCTAAGGCCAGCTCCTGGCCCCGGCTCTTGCAAGTGACACAACCATTTTGGCACTCGGCCCTCGTTCTCTCTTTAATCTATAGATCTATAGGTCTCCTTGCTTTGCTCCAGAGATCTCTACCATCACCTGTACACATACAATCTCCTTCTCTCCCCAGCGCTGCAGGACAAAACAGGGCTAAAAAGAAAAACAGAGGTGACTCTTGAAGCTGCAGGAGCCGCTCTTAAATCCTGACACTTTTTGGACATGAAAAGCTTGTGGGGGGGGGAAGAACCAAGCTAAGGAGAGCAGTAAAAGCCTCACGCTTGTCAGGAAGGTAGCGGGGAACATCATTCCAGCCCTGGGAATTTCCTGGCCGTGGGCAGCCTACAGCTGCGGGGCTGCCCTTGAAAACAGGCACAAAAGGCGGCGTGCGGGAGGTGTGCGAGAGCAAACGCAGTGGAAGTATTACACACTCACCATCAGGAGGTGACCTGCACAGGGAGGGGAAGGGTACGGACACGGCAGCGGTGCTGGAGCCGAGACTTGGGGGTGCTGGTGCCCCCCGGGAGCAGCCCGGAGCGGGGTGCGTTTGTTCGGCACCCGATGGCGTGCAAATGCCAAACACAACGGCAGTAAGATCCCGGCGTGCCACACGCTCCCTGTATGAAGGCATTTAGACCCAGAAGCTTACCAGCGCATCTTTAAATGATGATTTTCACTCTTTTTTTCAGCATGGAGGCCCAATTTGATGCCCTACCCCACCTCACGCTGTCTCCTTTCCCATAGTTTATAACCCCCCCAGCTCCTTGCAGAGATGACTGTTCCCCAGCCCCAGTTGAGCTGGATTTAGCTTCCAGCACTGGCTCTTCCCAGTCCATCTGGGAGAGCTCAGCGTAATCCGTAAGGCCTATGCATTTACACGCAGCAGAGGTTTAAGCAAGGAGAAAGTGTTTCCAGCGGATTCGGGAGAGATTCTGAACCCAGCAGAATCCCACGGAAAACCGTCTGTGGCACTTCGGGAGGTCTGTGGGGAGGAAAACAGCCCTGGAAAAAAAATAAAAACTGAGAAATTTACTGAGCTTGGCATGGGGCATGGCTGTGCATCAGAGCTGGGTAAATGAAGATCTCAGGAAAAGGTTGGTTTGGCTCAAGCCAAAACAAACTTTTTCCAAAAAAATGAAGAAACCAAAAACCAAATCCACAAATAGCCTCAGTCCCTTCCCTGCTGTTTCCAAAACTCCACTTCTTTTGGTGAATTAACTTTTTGGACCTCCTACAATGAGCCAGCCACTGCCGAATATGAGCAGAGGAACCAAGAGCACATTCAAATAAACACTCTCCTTGTGTATATTTGAATCTTTCATCATGTACTAAGTTTCTGTGTAGGACTTTTATTTGTATTTGTAAACTTTGAGATAAAGGTACTCAGAGTTTACTTCTTTCTAACATCACACATCCAAATAACCAGGGAGCACAAATCCCAGACCTGTTTACCTTTTCCCCACGTTTACTTCAACATCCTCCTGCCCAAAACCACCACCGCAAATGGAGGAAACTGAACACAAACAACCCTGTTAGCGTGATTCCAGTCCGCAAAACGTTCAAGGCTTCAATCTACAAATCCAGCCATAAGACTCCAGACACGACTGCGGGATTGGCAGCAGCGAGAGATTAATCACGTTTAATGATACTTCACTTTCCCTCCCTCAAATTAATTCAGCTCTTCACGAACCATTTGATTTCAAAACGGGTGAAGAAAGCTGGCAGCAAGATACGCCACAAAACTGGGACTGCTGGGTGCAGGGTAAGCCCAAGGTCGTCAAGTGTTAGATCCCAATTTCCTCACACGGTGCAAAACACACCAGCAGCCCAATGGGACACGGTTTTGAGACGGAAGAAATCCCGAGCAGTCACCAAATAGAGATGGGAGAAGGCAGAGCGTTTCCATCTTTCTTTGCACCGTGAAGTGCAAACTCGGAAGAGACAGTCTGGGGATGTGCTAGCAAGGAAGCGCATCAGCATCTCCAAATTTTTCAGTCCGGCATCCCCTGAAAACCCAGGCATTACCAAAAGCATCCCAAGAGTTGTATCCAGTTATAATTTTACCTGTCACCAGTGACATTAGGCACTTTTTTTTTGGTCCTGATAAACACTTACTGCAGAGAATAAAGTCTGACAGCTGGCCCAAAACACACAGTCCATGTCCAGACCTATTTCAAGTGCTTCTCGGCACGCACAAGCCATTTCCACCATTTCCACCTCACCCAGGCTCCTACCAGATAGTTTTTAGGGGGAAACCTGTGGGATCCAGGCAATACTCAGCCTCCCTGAGCAGAAGAGATGCCGAAGCTCCCCCTGCAATAGATTTCTTTTCTGCTTAATAATGGAATAAGCAAAGAGAACAGAGAAAAATAACCACATTCCTTCAAAAAGCTCCTCAAAGAGTTTCCTTGTGAATTATATGCACAGAAAGTCATTTGTGTGGGCTTTTATTTTATCAAAACCATCCTGCTTCCTATGTCAATAAAGGGCCATTACCGGTTACATGATATTTCTGGCTTGTAACTTGATGTCTTGCCCATATTTCTCCTTGCACTGGAATCAAAAATGTCTTGTCTGTGAAGCACAGGTCAAGTAATCTGGGTTTTACAGTTGTTGGCAGCTCAGAGATTGGGTGTTTTGGTTTTGTTTCTTTTTTCTACTCTTTTCCTAAACAAATGCTCACTTTCTTAAACCAGTCAACATCTCTGCCTTCAGTTAGCTCTCCTCTCCAGTAAAGCAAACCCACTCCGAAGGAAACCCCTGCTATTACACACCACGCGTCCCCACTGATTGCAGCAGGAGCCACGCGCATGGAAACCCACCCAGCCCTGAGCACTTGCAGCTATTTCAGGCGACTATCAGCAAGAAATATAACCAAGGACTTATCAGGTCCCCCGAGTGGTTTGCAAACACCTTGAATCTGCCTGAATCCAGGGACTGATCCTGTCTCAAGTGACCATTTCCTCTTGGATACACAAATCAAGAGTAATTTTCCCCAAACCGATGCGGTTACACCAGCGTAAGACCGAATGAGATGGGGAAGAGGAGTCTTGCTGCATCCCTGCTCCGGGATTAATTCTCTGAGCATCTCAGCTTTGCGACAGCTTCAGCTCCCAGATGGCAGCTCTGCAATAGCGGAGTTTTGCTGGCTTACAGCAACGAGCGGGGCTTTGTCAGGTTTTATTAATTGCACTGTAACTATCTCCACATTGATGTTTCTAGGGACTTCCTGGTCTCCAGGAGCTGCCGATATTGTGTCCCTCCTCTCGGGTATTTGATATCATGCTAGATCCAATTCTCCTCAGCGCCTTTCTGTGCTTTTCCTGCTGATCGCAGTCCCTCCCATTGCCTTTGTAATTCTTTACCTCTCTGCATCAGCAGCACGGAGGCTTCCTCCGACTTTCAACCGAAGCCAAAATTGTCCTTGTCCAGCTGGGTCTGCCATTGGTTTTATTTCATTTTCTCATCCATCTCGTTCCGGCAGACGAGGATGAGGAGAGACACTTTGCCACGGGGCTGCAGTCAGGCTCCCTGCTCCTCTCCTTATAGCTTAGGAAGCACCGTAAGCTGGACCAGGTTAGAAATTTCTCCAGATTGTTCTGAATTTGAAGGGGGGAAAAGGTGCAGAGTACCGGGGATCCCAGCTTTGCTGCCTCAGCCTGCAGTTTAAGAGATAAAGAGGGGCCCTTGTGTTTGTTTCACAGCTCTCCAGGGGCTCTTCCAGCACTACATTAAATGAAAACAGATGAGCTGAGTACACTAACCTCGATGTCTCCTTGGGACGCTGTCTCCAAACCACTTGGAAGTCAGCATCCTTGAAGGAGCATCTCCGACTCCCTGAAAGGTGAGGTTATTCCTAATGAATCTCTCCAGGGCAGCAAGAAAAGGGAGGTGGATTTGTTTTTGCACATGCAACTGAAAAATCCCGGAGATGGCTTTTGGCTGGGCTGCACTAATAAATAAGGACTAATTTCTGAGAGCATAACTCATGCGGGTGGGAGATAAGAAAGGAATGCAAGTTCCCTCCGAGAACAGCCTAGGAGAGAGTTATCCTCCGAGATCAGAGCAGAAATCATCGAGTCAACAGCAGGGGCCAGTCACCAATAATAAATCCAACCTCGGCAGAGCAGACCCCGAATCGGTGGAGCGAGGCACCGTCCCACCCAGCAGGAAAGCAGGAGACAAGCCAAACTCTTGTCCCTGAGCACGAGTTTGGTGTTTGCAACACAAACTCCATTTAAACAACAGCCCGTTCATCTCAGTTACGAAGCAAATGCATTCCTCCAAGGTGAGGCAACGGGCCCCACGGGCAGGAAGCTGTGCTAGTCCTTCCAGTGGTGGTTTCAGTGGCACTTATTTGGGGAATCATCAGGGAGGAGGAATTCGGGTCCAAGAGGTTTAAAAAAGCTGGAGGGGCTCCCAAGAAAGCCCAGTGCTTCTCCGCAGCCACAAGAATTGAGCGTCCCCCTTGCCCTGCTCTTGCATGACTTGTGCCTGCTCCTCATCCACCAAGCAGCAGAGGTTCGACTGGCATCTTGACAAAATCCACCACTGCTTAAAGACCCTCCTATTGCTTCCAAAAAGCTACATCTTCCCCCGCTCTGTTTTTCTTAGTTAAGCTTTTGGATGGGTTCAAATTATTGTCCATCTCTGAGATATCAGGTAACCTTTATCTCACCACCTCCAAGCTCGCCTACATCATGCTATCGACATACAGACCCTATCCGATCACGCTGTTATTCAGAAAGCCTAAATAAGGTGAATTAATCTTCTTGCCCTGCCCTTTACACTCTGGTTGCCTGAATCTTCCCTTCTAGCTTTCACTAGAGAAAGGTTTTCACCAGTACTTGTCTTGACAGTTACTGCAATTCTGGCTTGCACAGCCTGTTTGTTGTAAGGGAATAGGGTGGGACAAGGCAACTCTCAAATATGTGGCTAAATCGTGTCCTGACACATAACCACGTTATTCCCAGAATTCATTCTGTAATAAAGAAATTAATTTTTAGGTGGAAATCCCAACCTCAATTCTATGATCTGAACAGCCTAAAGCTTGGGGAAGTCCTCAGTGCCTGTCCTGACCCTTCCAACCCCAAATCTAGTTTTCAAAGGAATTTAGGACTTCTGACCCTAGGTACACACAAAAGCCTGTCAAACACAAAACTGCATCCAGTGCGTGGGGGTAGCTAAAAGCCATTCTGCAGGATGTTCCCCCCCATTCCCTGTGCTTTTCCACAGAACCCCCATTCCCGGTCTCTGGGGGCTGCGTACACTTCTCCCCCTCCTCATGTTGCAACATTATTTTATTTTTTTTTTGGCAGCCGAGCTTTTGTTGCTAGCAGGAGAAACGGGCTGACAGAACTCCTTGCACAGCCTGGTCCCTTCCTGCCGTTTTGGGACGCTCACTGGTTTCACACTTGCTGCTCTGTGCCTCGTTATGTCACTGCAGCCGGGTGACATCATGGTTGGGGATTACAAAATACTCTTCCCTGCTGGCCAGGCAGGTAGGACAGCAACCAAACACATATTATTTGGACAGAAATAAGTGAGAACTACACTGCACAGCAGCAATCCTACTGCTAGTGCCTCTAAAAAAAATAAAAAAAATCACACCAGCTACAGCAGAGCATCCTCACTCAACCGATGTATATACATCCAGCCTCCGAATGTGCTGCTTCCATACAGTATTGCAGAAAACAGCTCGCTCCCATCTCATCTTTGCTATCAAGAATCCTACCCAACATCTCATGAGGGTTTGGTGACACAGGACACTAAGGAACAGCCATCCAGATCCTCCTGGATTATATTAACTGAATGGTATCAAACCCCTGTGTGGGGTTATGCTCAGATCTTCATTTGCTTTGGGAAGCCTGGGGTCTAGAGAGTCCTCTCGTGTGCTCCAGCTACCCTTCTTGGATTAACGCCTTCAGTTAACCCAGAAAAACCCTTTTTTGAATGCTTTGGCACGGGCTGGCCGAGATCTTTGCTTCCTTCACACAGTGTCACGGGCAGCAGGATGCGTGACAACAGCGTTAATTGAGAATTAGACCTTGTGCCAGAGGGTCGAGAAGATGATTTAAAATCGGATGCCTATCAGGCAAGACAGCAGAAAGACAGCGCCGAGGTTTTCTCCTCCTCCCCCAACCTGTCTGTACTGGGATGGAGGGAAAAAGACATTGGACTTCTGAAGAAGGGGGAGTTGAAAAACCCAGCCCTTCCCCACGGATCAGACCGATGCTGGAGCGCTCGCCGCACCTGCTCTGTGCTTATGGATCTCACTAGTGGGGGGAAAAAAAAATCAAGGCAATGGGACTGTGGAGAAAACAGGGTGGGAAAATCAGATCTCAGCTATGCAGCGCTGCATGTTTCTACAAGCATATTAAATAAAGTCTTCTATATTAAACCAAAGCCACATTGTTGAAATCCTAAGGGGCTAATCCCATTTCCTATCTAATCCCGCATCTCCCCAGTGCATCTTCTAACAGGCAGAGATGTGCTCCAAGCAAATGGAGAAGCATCAGAAAAAATTCACAGCGATCCTTTAGTCCACGTGTCTCAAAAGTGATAGAGGAAAGCTTCCTTGAAAGTGAGATTTTGGGGGTTTGCCAGAGCTTTTTACCTATCAGAAAACATGCCGTTGTAAGATAGTTATCCGGTGCATCCTCAAATTGGCAGAGACAGGAAATTTTGCCACAGGAGGCACTGTGAAATCTGATTCCGGAATAGCGATACGCGTAATAATGAAAGTCTCAGCACTTACGAAGCTAACAAATTGAGTTTCAGCATCAACTTTCCTATTTATTGGCAAGCATAGCCTCTGCAATTACACACAGTAATTGTGTAAGAGCCTTGCAGGAACAGCTCCATTTCAGAGCTGCGGGCTCTCCTGGGAGCCCCAGCTCCCGGCAGTGACTCTCTGCGGCCAGATCCTGCAAGCCATCAGCCAGCACATCCCGACTGATAGGAAAGTCATCTGCATCTTTTATGAGCGCGCCGTGTCTCTCGATAAGACAGAATAAGAGGAATAACTTCATGCAAGAAGGGAAGGAGGACTTCTTGGGATACGCATCACAATTTCAAATCCACCTTGTTATTCCAGTGGGACTGTGCCAACACAACTGAGGACCCAACTCAGCCCGTTACCTGGACTCCAACACCTCCAAAGTCACTTTTTCCAAAGCCCGTTTTCCCCATCCATCACCCTGCCGTAAAAAAACACCCCTGCAAACACCCAACATTAAGAACCTGCTGGGAACGCACTGGGATTTGTAGCAGCAAACACCGGCCAGCGTGACAGAGACATCACCAAATAGCTATGCAAAGAGCTCTATTTTTAAACCTTCGCCTTGGCTACCTATTAACTCCTTTTCTCCTGGGACGAGGTGCAGAGATTCCTTTAAGTTTGCAGAAAGCAACAGCCCCGATTCCTGCCTTTTAACCTTTACGATTTGTTTTCATCTCCAGGAGGGAGAACTGCACCCCCCGGACTTCATTTCAAGGCTCGGCTGTGTTAGTTTTGGACAGGTCCTGAGCCGTTTCATACTTTGCCCTGGCACGGATTTGTTATACCAGCTGCTTAACAACAACACACCTGTACGCAAGCTGGGGCTGGGGGCTGCAAAGTAACCCAGCAGCGGTCTTAATTATCGCAGGGCGACACAGTGATGTCGGCATGACCTCATGGTTTACTTTAGCCGGATGATCTGATGCGATGAAGAGCACGTGTTTTCTCAGCTGGCCGTGGCCCCTCCAGGAGGCTGGACTGACCCATGGGCTAAACCTCTGGTCCGGAGGTGGACACCTGTACCTAGGAACTGGAGCCATTCCCCCAGCCTTAATGAAGTCGTATCTCTTCCCTGTTGATGTCTAATCAGTTTTCCTCTTGGAAAGATTTATTCTAAGCGGTTTGGCTTTCAGAACTGATGAAAAGACTCTCATTCTCTTTTGGAAGTCTGCGCCTACAACAGGCCAGGAAGCTACAAACCCAATGGCATCCACATAAAGACTGGGAAAACATCTCTGCGGCAAGCCAAAGGCTCGCGCAGGAAAATATGAGACACGTTTACGTAATAATTATAACTCACACTCGCACAGAACCTTTCAGCAGGGGATTAAAAAGCACTTTGCGAACATTATCGACCACAACTCTTCTACGAGGTGGGTACGATTCCCCCTTTCTCTACAGGAGAGGCCAAGGCGGAGAGAGGTGTTTTTCCAGCCCACGCTTTCAGAAGGCAGCCTGCACCTTTGGAGGCCTCCGTGTTCGGTTGCTAAAAATGAAATCACAGGGGAGGGCGACTTCCCCGCTGGATTCGGCGCCTGCATTTCAGAGGTGACAGTTTGGGTTACAATGATCAGTATCCTCATGAACCAGCTCTGAAATTTTTTGAGGAAGGCAACTAGAAGGCTCATGCACCAAACAGCAGTGACCACTTTTGCAGATAACAACATAGAAGAAACTTTAAAATTCGGACTGGGGTCCTAGAGTTGTAGTTACCAAAGCTTGCGTATAAATGCATTATTACAGCATTATTGTTGTGCTGGCTAGGAGAAAGATAAAACATGCCTTTTCAGTCTTCATGCTTTAGGGAATAACCAGGTGTACCGCGGAGCACAGGTCACTCCATCTTCATTAAAGTTTAGATTAATAGATTGTTTTTTAACTCTTCCCCCAAAAGCTAATTACTGAAGTGGAATATACCAAGCCACACCAGACAAAAGAAAATCTGGATTCAACCCACCTATAACACTCCAGAAAAATCACCTCCTCCCTCTTCAGGACTTAAGACAACACAGAAGCTGGGAGCTGCCAACACGAGAGGAAGGAGTCACCACCGTTCTCCCAACACGAGAGGAAGGAGTCACCACCGCTCTCCCAAGCCATCTCCTAAACCCACGGCCATGTCACAGCAGGGGGGTTTTGAAAAGGTCCGATACGGGCTCTGAAGGAGGAGCGTTCATTTACAGACTGGAAACCTTGAAAGGCCACGGGGAATGTGACATTTAGACCCATTACGGCTGAGAGGAAAGGTGGCCCAGAGCTTGCTGCAAGGGTTAATTCACTAGCCCTGCTCCCAGTACAAGCATGTACAGACCTCAATTATGCTACTCGTGTTTTAAAAGGGCCATAAAACATATATTGCTCTGGCAAGATAGTCAAAAACACCCTTGGGACTTGTGCTCTAAACTCCTTAAAGAGGTTTGACTCGATTTGATTTTTATTTTTTTGGTCATGAATTTTTTTTTTTTTAACTTATCTAATACATCTATATTATTGTGAGGTATGCCCATAAGCTCTGGGAGATCAAAGAACTCCTACGTACTCTACCTATATCCATAGATCAGACTGGCCCAGAGGTATCGCTTTCAAAATACCCACGTGTCTGTTGCCCATCTCCCGCTGCCTGCCAGCACGGCACGTCTCCCCGGTCCCTAAAGCCGAAAGCCTGGGCTCCCAGCTCACCGGGTGCTTTGGAAAGCTTTGCTCTAGACCACTCCAGCCTCTGAGTTTTTCCCCAATTCCAGCACAACCACACCTCAGGCACGCCGAGTAGCCTTAAAACGCGGCTGTATTCAGCAAAGTAACCGTATAAAAATGACACCTCGTTACGACAAACATCTGCCCCGCGTGTTTCTGGTGAGTCACATTTGCTGCGTTTACAGAGCAGAAACACAAACACATGTTTTTACTCCTCTGACCAACACGGTGCCAGTGCAACCCAGGAAAAGCCCGTGAGGGTCTCGGCTGCCTCCTGTTGTCATCACAAAACCGCCGGCTCCGCAGTCCGCATGGTAACAAAACAACATCGCCCTTCCCCACACAACACCCTTCGCTCTAACAAACGCTCTTACTTCTTTTACAGGTGGGGAGGCAGAGGCGCTGGGGTCCAAAAGGGTTTGCTTAAGATCCAGAACAGATTGATGAAAGAGCCTTTCGTAATACTCAAACGCCGACGTCTGCAGCAACAGGGGTTGCAAAATTTTGGATACTCTTGATATGACCATCCTTTTCATAGATTTGCAACCTTGAGGTAAGCTCTAGGATTATTAGTGTGTTGTTGCATTAGGCTAAGCATGAATAATATGCAAAGAGGCCTGCTGAGTAGCTTTGGGAGTGGCTGTTATTATTGAGTTGGGAAACTGAGGCACAAAGCCATGATGAGCAGAGGCCTGCTGTAATTTAAGACAAGTTCAGAGCTCAATATACAGAAGTATTGAGCAATATTAAAAAGCAGAATGAAACCTATACACAGGCGCTTCTGGTTGAGATGAAGATGCCATCTTTTCTGTTTAGGTGAAATAGAAACAGAGGAAGTCTCAATCCCAACCGCCTGACAAAACGATGCTTTCCCGTGCCGCAAGGCCACTGAACGAGGCAATGAACAATTAATGCTACCAAAAACCCAAACTGAGTTCCCCATCCGCACCCCAGCACCTTCCAAAGGACTCTGGCTAAGACACAGCAGCATAAGACAGAGTTTTTGTAACAAAATGCCTTCTCCAACCTTCACCTACACCATGGAGAGACCAAGGAGAGCAGACTCGGCAGCACGCTGGTGAAGCTGGGAGATCTGCAAGGGAAACGGGCACTCCAAGTATGACTGGAGCAATCCAGGTGTTTCTAAACCTCTGTGCAACACAAAACTGAGGGCTGGACCCAAACCTGCAGCAATTTAAGTATTATGGGTTGGGTCCAGCTTGCAACGATGCCTCAGCAGTTGCTTGCTGATGGCATTCACGCTGCAGGGTTGCGGTTAAGCAGATAAGATACCCTCTGCTCAAGTGTAACTGAGCAATATGAGATTATCCATCACTAAAACGCATCCATGGTTTTATCTTATGGCACCAGGAACTACAACATCCCGGAAAAAGCCTCGAGAAATAAGTTTTGTTTCACCAAAATACTCTGGACCTGCAAAACCTGCCAAAAACCCTGTTTAGCAATCATCCTCAAAAACTGTGAAAGCAAGCCTTGAAGTCACTTATTAGAGCACCAGCACTGCAGCATTTTGTCACAGCTTAACGCATCAGGTCAGCTATTAGTTATTTGCTAAGAGAAAACCACCAAAACACCCCCGGGGTCACCTCCCAGACACCGTGCAAAGGCTCCACCCCAGTCTTGCCTTCCAGAAGCAGCAAAGGGCAAGTTAGAGCCAGGAGGACAAGGCAGGTTTTTTGGGCTGAAAAGGACTATTGTTGAAACTCAGAAATTCTTCTGACCTGCACAACTTCATGTGGTTCTCATTTTGACCCTTCCTCATTTTGTACCCTCCTCCACTTACCACCGAGGGTGGTAACACAACCTCTGAGCTTTGATGGTGTCCAGAGTCCTCCCAAGATCATGCTTTGGCATCTCCGCACAGCCTATCCCAGCCAAAAATGGCACACAGGGCACAAGCCCTGATTAGGAAAAGCTGTTTCACTATGTCCTGTAATTGCATTTCAACTGGTGGATTCTGCCAAGAAGAGTTTATTTTGGTTTTTTTCAAAAAACAAAACTCAAGGAGAGAAGTGTGTGATTTTTATTACTGGTGAAAGGTGCTGGATTTGCATTCACAAAGGAAGCACAGGATTGTGAAATGAGCTGGAGAGAACTGATTTCCCTATCTGATGAAGTCGTGCAGTACCCTAAATTTCTTCACATGCACATCATAGGAGCAGAATTACTCAGAATTACTTTTTTTTTAAAAGAATTTTACATTAGCTTTTATAACAAAGTTATCAGCTTCTGACTGTAAACTAGAATACCCTACTTAAGAATTGTCGAAATAAGTGTTCATATTTCTCCCCTGAGATTTTTAGTAGAAAAAACACATTTCCTACAGGAATTTTCAAGGATTGAGAAACATTTAACCAAAATCCCTCAAGAAGCAGCTAATATTCAGCATGGTAAACAAGCCTCAGTTGGGGTTGAATCCTAGATTTACATCTGCAGAAGAGTACTGTTGATTAAGTCCTCACCCTTGGCTTATACTGTCTTCCCACCTCTGATGGGGTAATGGCTTGTGGTATTACCCCATAAACTGTTAAATAAACCATCTGGGTTTTAAACACCCACCACCCTACTAGTAAAAGGGCATCCGCAAATAAATAATTTCGGGGAAATGGGGAGAAGGAAGCAAACTTCTGCACTGATAGCAGTGGTGGAGGCGATGACTGAGGTGGAGATGGGTAAAGTCAACTCTGGACCCAACTCCCCTTTACCTAAAGCATCCCTGACTTCAACCTAAGAGTCTGCAACAGCAGCTTCAGCTGACAGCTCTAACAATCACAGTATACAGACACATTTCAACTTGCTCTTCCACTACACAGGCAAAAGAGCACGTCAGCAAATCCTGTTCTATGGGAAAGAAAACAAAAGTGTTCTGCTGGGCTTTCAACACAAACTCTGCAAGTCAGGGAAGCGTCCCCATCGCAGAGTCTCTGCGGTCTCTTCTCCAACACCCATTCTGTTAGTCAACACGAGCACAGACCAAGCACAGGAATCTATTTCAAAGCAAACACACAGAGCCAGGGTTGCTTTTCACCATCAGTGTTCTCTCCATTTATCTTGGCCAGTGAAGAAATTGCACTCTCAATTAATTCTGTTTAGGGGAGCAGCAGTTAATTCCAGGCCACAGAGTTCTGATGGGACGCGTGGATGGAAACCATCATTGCTGACCACGCCAGCACTGCTAGGAAGTCTTCTTCGGAGAAGTCCCCAGAACTGCTGAACCCTTCCCAGGGCGCAGCTGGTTGCACCAAAGCTTTAGTGTCACCCAACAAAAGCTGTGCTGCAAAGAATAGGGCTGGGAAAGAGTTTAGGCAGTGCCAGGATGCGATCGTTCCAAAGAACTCAGAAACCACAAAATAACTTCCCCAGCCATGTACAAAAACAATCATTTTGGAAGAGCCTCCTGTGAGTACATATACTCATTTACACTCTGTTGTTATTATTATACATGTTATTCTCCATTGGTGATGAAATCCATATGTCTGCTTTTCCCTTCGTTCTTTCTACATTACTATCTGAGGCTTTGATTTATTTCCTGGCTTTCTAAATTGATTATTCAGAGCCATATAGGAGGGAAAACATGATACTAGAGACCCAGAGACAAAGTCATAAGCAAAAACAAAGGGGAGGGAAAAAAAGAGAGACCACAGTGCCAAGTATCACACATCTGTAGTGTCTCTCAACAGAGGTGGGGGAAAACATCGGGCTGTCCTCCGAAATGAAACAGACAGGGATTTATTGCAAAAACTACAGCAAACTAAACTTATTGGGCAAGGGTTAAGAAACTAAGGACCCGATCTTATAAACACTGAAGCACATACTTAGCTTGATTTCGACATCAAAGACGACTCACGTGAGTAAAGTTATTGACCATGTGTTTGCAGGGCATGAGGGGTTAGAGTCACACTCGTAAAAGTCTGAAAAGGCTGGGGTAGAGAGCGCAAATAAGCAAGGATTAAAAAAATAACCAAAATAGAGAAAGCTGGCAAGGAAGTCTTGGCAGCTAAAATAATAATAGTAAAAACCCCACATAAATTAAAACATTGTTAACATTATATATGCAAGGGATCCTCAATCCAGACAGAGCAATGAGATGGTCTTGCTGTTGGGACCTTTGTTCTCCATCACCCCTCTTGGTGCACGTCTCATTTTGGAGCCTTGTATATGAGAAAACAGCTTTATTTGCTTAAAACTTCTCACCCAAATAAGACAGCCTGCAGAGCAGCATGACTGCAGGATCAGCACTGATGGTTATATCCTCCCAGAAGGAGCTTCTCTTCCCCGATGGGTTCTTTCTGCGGTAACAGTGCCTGATGCCAGTACGTAGATGGAGCAAAAGGTTGTTTAAAACTAAGATGACTTATCTACACAGCAAAAGCCAAGCTGACCACTGGTCCTATTACTTTTGCATCACTGGTAGAGCACCTTCAAGTTCCCATCATAGATGAGGACCACACATCAACCCACCCCCAGTAATCTCAGCTTCTCTGCAGCAACAGAAGTACAGAGCAGATCTAACTAAGCAAGCCTGAAATGTTCCTGCGGGTACCATGACACAGCCACCATGAGCCACTTTGCAAGTTCTCCTCTTACAGAAAATCTCAGGAAAAAAATAATAAGTCATAGAAAGTTTATTATGGTTCAAAAAAAGCCATTTCAAATAGCTCTGTCCAGCAAAACCTCACCCATTTACTGCCCTTGCCCAACTCCTGCCAGCTCACAACAGCAGCAACACTTTGAAACATCAAGCTCAAGCTGGAGAAAGTGAGACAGCAAGAAAGTGAGGCAAAACCCACTTACCCACAACTTGCAAGTTTCCTGTGGGAAAATTAGAAGTTTTTTGTGTGTGTGGAAGGCTGTCAAAAAAGGGATTTTTCCCATAACTTTCTTTCAGGGGAAATACTGGAGTTGCAGCCAGCTCTATTCTAAAAGCTCTTAGGTTTCCAGTATTAGGCTGGGAATATAATAAAAATAAGCTTCTTTGGAAGAGTGCTGGTATTTCTAACTCCTAATAGAGCTGATTTTAGGACCAGCATGAACAGTGATTAGGAGTTTTTAGAAAACTGTCGATGGGAGATACAGCAGCACAGACGAAAAATGTCAGTGGGAGCTTTGGAGTACGGTTTAGCTCCTGTTCCCTTCTCCAAGCTATTTCCTCTGCTGTATTTCTCAGAGACAAGTTATTAATTATTCTCAGAGAGATGAGAAAGAGATTGCCTGTCTCTGCTGTGCACCATCCACTTAAAGCATGGTCAGTCAAACCTTGGCCAAGGAACTTGACCACTTTGCTTCTTCAGACACCTATTCCTGTGCTATAAACACCTATCCCAGACCACTCAACAGCCAGACATCCAAAAAAACCAACCCTGACATACAAGTCCCCTCTTAAGGGAAGCAGTGGGAGCTGCTCACTGCCCTGGCTGCTGGCAGGAACCATTCTCCTTAAATCATCTGCCCTCCTTGTTTCTTTACCCTGTTTCAGATTGGTGTGAGGTCCCACCCACGTTGGGCTGGGAGAGGTCTGCTGCTGACCCCTTGGAAGCTGATTTGCAGAAGAGGCAGCTTCTGCTTGTTATTGTGCATCAGCATTTGCTATTTCTGGGCCCTGCTCCTCCACCAACTCATTCTGAAATAATTCAAGCGAGACTTTCTCCCTTGTTAAGGCAATTGAGGGATGAAACCCTCACAGCTCAGATACTAGAAGATGGTTCTTTCCATTGCTCCCATGGAAGATGAGCAGCACACCAGAGAAAGGGCTGACGAGAGATGGCCATTTCCTATAGTTTAAAGGAAGTCACATCACCACACTAGGAATTTCACCAAGTAACTTGTTTAGAGGTTCCTCTCCTCATTCGTTCACTGGAAAAGGCTAACAACAATAGAAATGGAAGAAAGCAAAGCTGGCCATGAAGAGAAATTTGTTAAAGTCAAAACCTTGCTTTCCTGGAAGAGCTGAAGTGAGAATCCCATAGCACTGCACCCCACTGAACCTAAGGTACATTTGCTAGAGCAGTTGATCTCAGACCATCAATATCTAAGGACTAGATCAGCACAAGCTACATGCAACAAGGAATGTGGTGCATTTTTATCCCCAACTTCTTCCAGCAACCATTAACTTCCTTCCTCTACTCTTGAACTGTCTGGGTTTTCAGCATTTGGTACCATATCCCATACTTGGAATTGGCAGGAAGATTAAAAAAATCTGTAGGTCTTGTCTTCACAAAGCATTGCAAAAGGATCATGTCATGGCTAATCCCTCCCCCACCACCTATCACTTATTATTACAAGAAAACTAAGTCGCCTTGGAACCAGGAAAGTCCTTTTTTTCATCTTAAGATTGTCTCCACTTACAATCTACAGCGTAACGTTAAACCTCTCTCTCCAGTAACGCTAGCCCCGCTGGGCGTCTGATCTCACCAGCAAAGAACCGTCCCACCAGAGCCGCGGAAGTGCCAGCAGACAGAAATACAGGATCCAGACTTCGGCTCCATGAGACAGGGAGACTACCTTGTGTTCTGATAAGACACAGCAGAAGGAAGAAAAAGCCCTAGGGATTTTTCAAGAGTCCGTGAAGCCTTACAGCTGGATGAGAGCGCAAACACAAGGCTCGGTAGTTAGAGCCATAGAGATATTGCAAGAGGACACATCTCTTCCTTGGAGATACCATCTGGGCCAACAAATGGTAACCTGAGAGGGGCTGTGGTTATTGAGCTATGCTAGATAACACCCTTATACTGTCACCAAGACCTAGATCCACCCTTCTCCACTTTCCCAGAAGAAGTCTAACCTTTCTCGGGGCATTGCTTTATTTTTCACAGAAAAGTTTCTTGCCATTGCCCTGTGGATAGCTTGTTGCGATACACTTTCGTACCCGCATCGATGACAGCATCCTCTGCTCCTTCTTTAGTCACAGCCATTGGCAGACGCCCTGAATGAAACTCTGCAGCGTCCCTTTGCTTCTCTAACCACTACGAGTATAAAGCAGATGGTACCAACAACGTTGAGGTTTACCAACACTTAGCAAGGGAAGAACCGTGACTAGATACAAGCTTGGAATAAATAGAGAAAACCTATTTGTCCCCCCCGTCCCCCATTGCAATGCAGAGGCACAAGCAGACACCAAGGACTCTGACTCCCAGCCCTGTGGTCTGTCCAGCCTGGGAATACCAGTAATTTTGCCTGCTCCATGGCTTCTTGCCACAAATAAAAGCAATCATGCTTCAGGGGCTGCACTCTCTTCCCATAGACGAGCTGCCTCTGCACATTCCCAAACAAAGCATTACACTATGTGAAAAGAAGGCACAAGCCCTGCAAAGCCCATCCCGCTGGCTAAGACAGGAAATATCTCCCATCATCTCAGCTAATCTTCCACCAATACAATGAGAAATGATGTCCAACAGCCGCCAAAAGATTATTAAGTGAAGAACAAAAATACTGCACCGCCCATTGCAATAGAGCCAAAGGCAATAAAAGGGGAAATACAAACTGCAGCCAATAGCTGGAAGGAGGAGGGGGCAAGGAGAAGCAGCAAACAGCAGGCAATGCCTTCAGCAAAGCCCCAGCATTGGAGTACAGGTGGTTTGAGGACATAATAGCTTAACCCCAGCTCCCCAGGAGGCCGTATCATCCTTTTGCTGCACCGATGCACCCGTTTTGCTGGAAAACGGGCTTACATTTCTGACAGGTTGACAAATACGCAAGAGAGGACAAGAGGACTAAAGCAAGGCCAATGCATCGATGTTAAAATAGGAGCAGATGAGCACACCACCTGCCAGACACAAGCCAGAAAGGTGTCCCCGGCCCTGCAAGCTCAGGTAACATCATGTTTCACAGCAACATGCCAGCCTGACCTTGCATTTTCTGTATAACAACTTCTTTCCTCAGGTTTGGCTATAACAGGACACACAAGCCATGAGTTGAGTTCAAGGTATGCCCAAGACCTGTCTCCAGCTTACATAGAGCTTCTAGCAACAGGAGACATCACCACCAGGGTCCCTACCCATGCATCCTACCACAGAAACACTGGTTTCCCCCTTTTACCTGCCCACTTGCCTAACAGGTTGGCTTTAGCTGCAAGGATGCAACCAGAACAGCCACCTGCAAATACTTTGCTAGCTACATTCAGCAAGCTGATGGTGCTTACAAATATTTCAGCACCAGGATATTAAGAGCTCTGGGTTACCTGGGATAATCATGCAGAGCTCAGCATTAAGCATGCCAGCTACTTTTAGGAGTATGGCATCCAAACGCCATACTGAAATTTTCACAACATCTCCCTGCCGCTCCTCTCCCCAGTGCTCGAGAAGGTCTGTGAAGTTAAACAAGGCATTTGGACAGACAGCAGCCAGGGAAATTTGGCATCTGCTTCAATACCAGCCTCCAAAAAAACATTTCCCAGGTTGAATAACTTGTTTTTAAAGGCAGCATTCCTTGAGATTTGTTGTTGTTGTTTTAGCAAGTGCATTTAAGGCAAATAGATTTAACTCTTGCCGAAGCAGCAGAGATAAGCCCTCTTCCCTTCGCTCCCTCTTGGAGAAAAATCTTTGACTTTTAGTGTTTTTACAGAGTTTGCAGACACAGTCCCATCACGCTGCTACCACAGGAAATCTTACTTTGGGGAATTTATCAGGAAAAAATTATTCCACCAAGAAGGTTTAGACTTACTTTTCCTTCCCATGTGACAAGAAAAATAAAACCCTCTAATTTTGTGCTTAAATCCACATTTTCAGTTAGAAGCAGTGTTTTGAAGTTTCATGTTTTATCTCAGTAGAAAACACCCCTATTGTGAAGTCCACCCTTAGCGTTCAGAACATCCATTTGACCTTCTCACCACACTGCTCTCATCCCATACAGCCACCTTGCCCACCATCTGACCACTACACCATCCTCACAGCCCAGGAGGCTCCTTAGCTGACAGCAAGCGATGAAGTGCCTCAGCCTCAATCACCTGCATAGCTCTTAGTGACAGGGAATATTAAAAAAACATTTTTTTTTCAGCCTACAGTTTGCAGACACCTCCGGATACCCTTGCACACCTAATATTTCATCGGGTTTTCTGTATCTGTGCTGGTTTATCCTTATCTTCCTTTAGCCAGCAATTCTTCCACTGCCACAGAGCAGAGCTGTGGTTCAGAGGAGAGCTGTGCTCTGCAGTGACAGCAGTGCCACTTGCCAATCCCCAACAGCTGAAGCCAGACTTAATCCCTTGTATAGACAAAGGCCTGGGAAAAAACCATAATTGGCCTTAATTTGTTGGTTGCTTACATTTTTGATAATGAACACAGAGATCTTGGCACCCTGCAGAGCACAATCAATCTCTCCTTGGTGAGCTTTTTCATTGCTGCCTCTCATTTCCATGCAGGAATATTAACCCATCCCCTAACTTCAGGGCAATATTTCTTTTTCCATACTTTAGAGCATGCTGACTCGAATCCTGCTTCACACCACCATTGAGCATTCACCTTCCTCCAAAACATTTGGGAACGCTTATCCATAAGTTTGGGCTCAGAGATGCCAGGGCAAGATAGTGTCGAGTAATTAAGACTGATGGAGTTTGCACACTCCTGCCCTTGAAGTAGTGCCTCAACCTCAGCTCCTCAAGCAATTTTCACCCGTTTTGGGGGCAATCAGGCATATCGCATTCAGTTTTGTGGTCAGATGACTGCAGAAGCGTTTGGGGAGACCCAGGGACCAATTGTCTTTGAGCACAATAAATGCCGGGGTCTCATTTTCAGGAAGGCTGAGCTCCCACTGATTCCAGTTAGGGTCACACTTTACTGACAATTGGGCTGTTTCATTACGGTTCAGCAAAACACATGACCTCGTGATAAAATCCATGACTGGGCCCCCTCAGTGGCACTGCAGTTATGCTAATAATGATAATAAAAAGAGGATGTTCCCTCTCAAAAAGTTTATAGTCTGAAGAGACAGCTAGACAAGACCAGAGCAAAGGATTATCATTATCACTAGTTTCTGTGACTCAGAGGGGCTTACCCAGAAGTCACACACTGCAATAGTGCTGGGAAGGAGCTCAGCATCCTAATTCCCGCACCCATACCTCCCACGTGCCGTACTTCAGCAGCTCTTCTTCCTACACCTTCCCCCACCAGCAGGACCATCCTGGTGGGGAGAATAAAGCTATCTATTAGAGAGAAGAGTCCTACTGTTAAGTTATTATCAAATACTCCAGTTTCATAAATACCCAAGACACTTGACAGCAGAGTCTGGTTTCTGACAACTCCCAGCTCAGACATCTTAATTTCTGCACAGAGGGTGCTGCAAATTGTTCTGTAACACATCATTAAAATCCTATGGGAGCAGTACAGTGATTACACCAAAACTGGAACACCCAATACCTTCCAGGAAATCTTAAAGGTGTTTTCCTTAAACATACTCAACAAAATCCTTTGCAACAGAGAGTGACCTATTCCAGTGTCTGGGTATTATATTCCCACTGTGGATCTATTGCCAAGTTTTCCACATGAGTAATACTGAGTAGGTGGCACAGAGAGAACACACATCCTTGCTTCTCGTTGGGTTTGAGACCTGCCACAGGCTCCAAAGTGACAGAGTCGGGTCGGAGGACCCAGTTCCCACCTCCCCTGCCTCACTGGAAGTCATCTGCTGCCCAGCAAGGGCACTGGTCCTGATGCTTTGGGTGCTACTGGGTAATACATTGCCTGGGACTGGTCTGAGTTCAATCCTACATAACCATATCCTCACCTAAAAGCTGCTGTTACTGTTAAGCAGAATCATTTTCTCCTGGCGGTCTGAAAAAGAGGGTGGTTTCCAGCAGAGGTTGCTCCTATTAAACTGTCAGAGCGGTTCCAGGGCTTGCAGCAGTGAAATCAAGTTTGCTACGTGGGGATGGCTTTTATTCAAAAGCCCGATGACTGCATTCCTCGTGCAGAAGCTTCACCAGTTCAAAGCTCCCAGAGGAGTCGGTGGAGACCAGTAAGGTGCTGCCAGGCAGCCTACACCTTTGTTACTCCCCATCACTTCCCAAAAGCACTTGTAAGTCTACAGAGCACCCAAGATGCACATATTCCTGACTTTGACACCTAAACACAAACATACACATAGCACAGGCAGATAATCCCCTCGCCATCCCAGCCTACACTGGCAACTCCTCCAAGAGGCAGCTGACAGCACACAAACATGAGTTCGAAGGCTTGCAAGAGCCCTGTTTATACATCCCAGCCCGATACTTGTCCTTTTTTATTTGCAACAGAAAACCACATGCGACCCAGGCCCAGCTCAAGCCCGAACCCTCCCAGGCAGAGCTGTTAGCTGGCCAGTCTTTCTTCCTCCTCTATTTATGCACCTGGTGATTTACGTGCAAACCTCGTCCATGACAAATTATATCCAGGGCCCGTTCCCCACCCAGAAGGGAGGGTGTTTCTCTCCGTTGCGACAGTCGCCTCAAATGCTAATCGCATCCTCCCTGACTGGCAGCACTGACACATGTATTCCCTNCCCCCCCAGACCTGGCAAAATCTCACTTAATAAAGCTTGCTGTTTTGGCAGCGAACCATTAACAACTGTTCTGTGTCTGGTTTTCTCCTGCTTACATCTACCTTTTAGCAGCAGCCTCCAGACCGTGTTTCCCAAGCTAGAGAGAGGTCCACAGCATAGTGCCAACAACCTTCAAGTTGAAGATATACAAGTTTACTCTTCCCTATCCTCATATCTGGTTACCCATCAGGAAAGGCAATTAAATTACCTGGTTGAGAATCAATCACCAGTAATAGTTGTTTTCTTCTAGGTCACAGCAAGTACCTAAGTAAGTTAACTTAAGTATCAAGCAAACAGCAACATAATTCAAATATTCAATTTCAAAAGAGTTTCTGGAGTCATCACAAATAACACAGGTCATGCGGGGTAGAGTTTCTTTGCATTGACACTTGCCTACATGTTTATGAGCAAGATGCTCCCAGGGCAGATTTATCTCAATTGGGCTCTATTTATGTTTAGCTTGCCCAAAATTTCTCACTCTGGATCTATTAAACAGGCTAAACTCTGGGGAAGCAGGTTTTCAATTAACATGGAATCAGAAGAGCCAACAGAAGCATGCATGGAAGCTCTGGGCATTTTTTATTCCCAAACAGTTCACCTGTTATGCTATAAAGCTTATAGCCTCTGCGTACGTCTGCGGGAACATGCACTTGGCACCCAGGCTGGTTTTAAACTGTCTGAAGCAGAGAGGAAAGCATCATTACAGGAACCCGGGAGCCACCTCTGCTTATTATTGAGCTCCCATTCTGCTCAGTTGCTTTTCTCCTACCAAGACTGGCAGAAAACCATCTCCCAGATAGGTTACAATACTCTATTTCAAGGCATTCAGAAAATAACTGTGATAAAGCATAAGTAGCAGCAGCAGAAGTGATTCAGCAGATGTTCAGCTATGATACTTTTCCAAGATGATGCTTGTCGTTAAACCACCACCTAACATACGTACAGAGCACTCACCCTGCTCACCAGTCTGGCCAGACAGTATCAGTTAATATCCTACATCCTATTTCACACAGGAACCACCGAGTTCTCCATGACTAGACACCTAAACACCCACATTGTACCATTTTGCCCACTCACTCCCACTCCCTGTCTGTGGCCGATGATTTTCTGCATTCCATTTGTGCAAGCCTTCCCAGCATGTTGCAGTAACAGCTAGGTCACGCTCATACTCAGATGCGCAACGCCAATTCCTCCGCTGGTTAGCCAAGCTCTTCCCATCCCTGTGGCAGCAGTTAAGGGATGACTTCCATCCTGCCTCTGTTTGGCTGTTGCTGCCCTGGCTGACTGATCAATCACTGTTCCTTTGCTCCCCTTCTCACCCTTTTATCTCCAAGGAGAGTCTCCATGAGATTTCCTGGAGTATGCTGGGTTAGACTGGTTGTCATCTTTGGTTACCTCTTCTTTATGTGCAGATGCTTTCTCTTGTGCCTGTAGTGCACACAGATGTCACAGTGGCATCACAACTAGGTTTTTTTTTAACACCTCCTACCTCCACCTGATCATCTTTTATTATCCAAGAGCCCTTTCTCATTGGACCATACATATAGCCCACCCTAACAATCTCAGAGGTTTCCCAAACCTGGAGATAAATGCACCCTCCATCCTCCCACTATGCCCTAGTCTTTGCTGCAGAAAAGCTTTCTTACCCCTCTTCCTTTTCTCTCTGCCCCCAGACACATGCTCTGTGTTGCGTACCGTGCCTCACCTCATGGTGATGATTTCCCTGATGAAATTCCTGCATCATTCCCTTTGAGACAGGCACTGCAAGTAACTCTAAAGGAACAAAACCCCCTAACAACAGTATTGGCTCAATGCAATAAGTACAATCACAATTAGCCGGGCAGAAAGGGGGTACTTCCACAGCTCCAAGGTATTGTAACCATACAAGCAGCAATTCTATATTTGAGAGGAAGCCGTGGGATTTATTTGTATCATGCGACAATGAAATAGCTTCTAATCCAACAGTAACTAAGAAAGATGTTAAGCCACAGCTAGTAAATGAGGTATTTTGAAATCAGCAAGCCCAGAGAACTTGTATTTGAGATTTAAAAGGGACCTGGCCAAGGAGTGCTCTGGATCATTAATGTTGACTTTTAATAAGTCTTTGGAACACTGAGGGCTGGAAGAAAGCTTATGTTGTGCCAGAGTTTTAAGAGGATAGAAACAGGATGACCCACATAATTATCCACCTGTGACCCTGACTCCTATCCCAGGTGAAATAATGGAACAGCTGTAAAAGAACTTCATTAATAAAGCATTACAGGAGGGTAACAGCAGATGCCAACAGCTTGGGTTTATAGGAAGCAGATTTGTCACTAAGTTGAGAAATTTTTTTTTTGGACTTGAATGTGTTCCTTAAGCTTGCAGGCTGGATGCAAAAAGAGGACAAAGTTTATGCAACTTAAAGCCAACTGAGGCCTTACAAAAACCTCAGCCTTCCTATCCCTGTAGAAGGACTACCAAAGCAGTTACAGAAATCCTGATGCAAGCCAGGAAATTGTGGGGTAAGACGGGCAAGAGATCCTCGAGTCACCACGTGCTGCGGAAAGCCACGACTGCTTGAGCAAAGAGAAAGGAGCAACCTTCACAGGAATTTCCCCAGTGTGAAGTGCAGAACGTCGTCACTCCCTGCTCTGCATTTCCTTGGCTCAGCGCTTCCACTACTGAGAAGCTCACTGGCCTCTGAGCTTTGTCTTCACTGAAACATCAACATGATGTTCGTAAAAACTTCATTTAGTTGAAACCAAATCCATAAAGCAAAGCGCAAGCACAAATACCAGAGATGCTTCCAGGTACACACCAAAAGATGTGCCTCTGATGCTCAGAAATGGCAGCGAGAGCCAGAACAACATCCTACCGGTAAGGGACTAGTAAATTCATTACACATCGTGAAGGCTTTGGGTCCTTGCCCAAGGGTAACAGGAGAAATGTGGGGGGAAAAAAAAAAGTAAAGTTGCTGTTCATGTCATCTTCCTGTATGAAGCAATGGGTGATGAACAGCCAAACTGCCTAACACTTTTGGGTCCGATATTACACAAAGGATGCGCTTCATCTCCAGCAACATCTCTGCCCTGCCTGAGGCTCAGCAGTGGCCCTCCTCCCTCACCCCTTCCTGGGAGGTCAGCTACAACATGACCTTTATGAAAAGGCCAGTTTTCCAACCCAGGAGCCAAAAAAAAAGTCTTCAGCCACAACCCCGTCATCTTCCCCTTGATTTATCCCTGCATGGGAATCCCTGCCAGCTCCAGGTGGAGCAGTGGTGAGTTGGGGAGAAAAAGTCATGCTTCACTCTAAAATCGTTAGCTCACGGCTCTGCACATCGGATATCGCTCCCTCTCTGCCAAACAGCTGGGCTACCCTGGGCATCTCAGGGACAGACAGAGGGTCTGTGAACAATTTCAAAATCCCCCGATGGTCATTGCTGAGCCTATATGACTTCATCTCAGTTA
This sequence comes from Aramus guarauna, assembly GCA_013400195.1. NCBI lineage: Eukaryota > Metazoa > Chordata > Aves > Gruiformes > Aramidae > Aramus > Aramus guarauna. The sequence goes on along the minus strand of VXBL01007667.1, from coordinate 91,744 downwards.
CTGTTATGTTTTTGAGAGTCAAGAATAACATTAATTTTCCATATCTTGTGGTTTTTGGAGGGTGTGAATAAATTCTCTTACTGTGAGTTATTTAGGTATCAGTAAACCCAACCCAGCAGTGGTGAAGCCATTGAGCAACACAGAAGGCCCATGGTGGAGATGTGGCAGGCAAAGACTCACCAGTATGACACATCATGAGGTCCTAAATGTCAAGACAGAATCGTTAAGAAGAATTACAGATACTTCTTATTGTCATGATAGGTCTACTCAGATATGTTACCCACATTCAAAACTTGTGGAAAATTAATTTACTTGCCTTTTATATGTTTGGTTTCACACCTTTACATACACATGAATACAAAGTGCAAAAGGACAATAGACTTGTGCCCTTTCAGACCACCAAGAATCAAATAACCCACCCCAAATCCTTCCGAAAAATAGCTTGTTGGCACATCAACAAGACAAGCTATGCCATTGGCATCTCCCACCACTGTGCTGACTCTTCCTAAAGATGTGTCTCAGCAGGAGCTTTAAAATGAAGTGTCATTTGGCCCCAACGGTCACTGGAAGTTAAGCACAGCTCAGAAGGACTATCATGGCTCATCTCTCACAGCTTTATTTCCTGATGTTGCCTGCTTGAACTACAGAGCAGCCAAAAGCTAGGACTACCTGCTAGGCCATGGCAATCCAAGGACTACAAAACCTACTCTGGAGAGCCAAAAAAATTTTCAAAGCTTTTTTGGTCTCAGGTTTCATTCAGCTCTTCCCCATGCTTCGGCCACCAGTTGCCCATATTTTTACCACCTGATCCTTGTGAATTCTCAGGGCTGGAAGAAGCAGGGAGGGCACAACCAATGGTGTATACCAAAGCCCAAACATTTCCTGAAGGCAAACTTGTACCCATGGTGGTTAGGCCTATTTCCTCCCTCAACTCTGAGTTTCCCTTCCTTCCTCCAAAAAACATCTTGGGTTTGTTTTTTAAGCATGCTCCTCAGCTGAGCTAAAGCCCACAAAAACACAAGGAAAGCCTTCATTTTAGTCAATGGATTTTTGAATCCAGCTCGAGAGGAATAAGCCTCCTACATGAACAAGTGCAGGGAAAACAGGAGGCGAAGGAGAGACCTCATTTAAGACTATACAAGGGGAAATTGCAAAAAATTACCTAAACCTTTAGGAACATATTTATATTTTGATTTCATGTAATATTACTTCCTGGTTTCCAGCACATATTCCCTGGGCGTCCCCTATCAAATATCAGGCAGTATTAAATCACTGATCCCTGATCCCCGTAGCTCTCAGAAAAACATCTGTACTAATTTGTTGGTTTTCCTTAACACAAGGGCCAGATGAACTCCTCCAGGGCTCAGCCAAGTGAGATCGCTGACAGATGCGGAATAGAAGTGCAAAGATTTTTCCTTTATTAAAAATAAGGTTCCACACTCCAAGCCCTGAGCCTGTAGTTCGCCAGGGTGAATGACACGCGGCAACCTTGATCCAACACTGTTGTGGATACAAAAACAGGGTTCTTACCTAATGCTACTCCACTAGCAAATGGTTTCTGACAGCACATCCAAATTGGCACGGGCCAACAAGGTGAGGGGTCTGGCAACTGGATACAGTCCTTTTTTTGCTCAGGGTCTCCGAAATATCTCAGAGGCATATAGTTATTTAAGTTCACTGACCTGTGGACACAGCAAATCTGGTGCCCAGCTCACCACTTTCAGGACCATGACTCCATTTCTGATAAGCTTTGCTGCAGCAGTTCAACATGAAGCTGCCTTCTTAATAGGGTCAGCAGATCGGAAGGTCAACCAGCAACCCAAGTCACCGGCAAAGGCTGCTGCTGGCATAAACCACAAAGCCCCAGAGGGATGAGCGAGCACCATCTTTGCTGGGCCATCCTCAACACCTTCCAACTCTTTCTCCCTATCCACACACAACGAGTTAAACTCATTCTACAGGTGTACCAGGTAGTTTGCAGAAGCAAGCAGGAATTAAGAGCAGCAAGCCTCAGTTTGCCTCTGTCACCTTAGCCATGATATTTTGGATCAGCAGCCTCATGCACCCCAGCAAGGTGTTCACACAGGCTTTTATGAACATCTGCACAATTGTTAATCTCAGCTACTTCAATGTTCAGCCACCACAATGAGCAGATCTAGCCATATTCCTGTTTTGCAGATGAAGCTGTGATCCTCTCCTACTTTGGCCCTGGCTTGGGGAAGTCACTGTAATCCAAAACCAGCTAATTGCAACTCAGCAATAACCAGCCTTCCCTTGAAACAAAGAGTAATTTTCATAGGAAAAGCTCCCTTCCAAGTTCAGAAGACTCCCAAGGGAAGGTTCTGTCTGCACACAAGTAACAGTACAAGACCTTGGATTTCTCTGTCTGGTGGGCTTGGTGATGTGGATGCTTCTCTTTTGCAGAAGAACTTGTACACTTCATACAGGATGCTGAAGAGGTATCGGAGGCTGGCCTTGCACTCATAAGAATATTAATCTAGCTGCCAGGGAAAGACCTACTCACACGTATAACCTGACAGTATTGTTTAGCCCCAAAAAGATTAGCCACAAAACTTGTCAGCACCACGTACCTCTGCACAGGAACGACTCACACCCCTCTGCCAATGCTGGTGCTTCCCAGTGGGGCATCTCCCCTGAAGGAAATTCTCCCCAGCAACAACCCAGTCAAAACGCAGAAAAAAAACCTCCCCACAAAACCAGATCCCTCCACCAGAAGCCTGAGGATGCATCCCAGCCAGGGGCATTGGTCAGCCATTGACAGGCTGTATCTGCTTTCAATAAACTTTTATAGCCTGTCAATGCGCTGAATCCTACGCAATAAAATTTGTGTCATAAAAAAGTCTTGCAGTGCCAGTGTGTTTTTTTTCCCCTTCTTTTTAATTTGAGGACAACTGGGAGGGACTGATTCAGGGGCCAAGTTCATAAGATGTGTTTTTTGAAAAAAAAAAATCACTTTAAATTACAATGGGAATTTTCAGACCCTCCTTCTGGGGAGAGCAGCCATTTGCAAAAGTGACTTCATTTCCAGAGCTGGCTTACCTCCCGGTATTTGAACAAGCAAGGAAAGAAAACTTCAGAAAGTAGATAGGTTTCAAGCCTGGCTTGATTGGTTTCAAGTTTAACAGTCATAAAACCCAGCCTTTAAAGTTCCAGGCAAATTCTAGGATGGTTTGGTTTATCAGGCTGCCGGTCCTGAACTTCAGCTCACCCACCAGAAGAGATGATCCTGCACTGCATTGCCTTCCATAGACATCTTAATGCATAAACCTGCCACAGACAAGGAACCTGAAAACCCCCAGCTGGCAAACCTGTAGATTTACCCCTGCAAGGCTTTTGCATGGACTTTTACAAGGGGCCAAGGTCTGAAAGCCTTGGTTTGCATCCCTTCCCTGGGATGCACCTTGGTGGCAATCCTTAAGGGCCACGTTCAGCCAGCTTAAATCCCTTTCAAGTCCCTGCGCTTAGCAAAACAGGGAGCAAGGGACATTTAAGAGCAACTCAGAGACCCCAGTAAAGCACCAACTGGAGACAGAGGGACCAAGGAGACTTTAGGGCAGCTAACAGTCTCTTTATTCCCTACCTTTAAGATGCAGACAGCATTGTTTTCTTAACAAGCATGTTAGGAAGATAAATATGCTGCCAGTGGTTAACAGGCTCCATAGCTCTCAGGATACACAGCCCAATTCCCAGTCCCACTGATGGCTGTTTAGGGCAGATTTCACCCCAGCTGACGGCTGTTTGTAATGCTCGGTTATCAGGCAGAATTCTCCCTGGGAGGAGCAGGGCTTTGATAAAGCTCTTGCAAAAACTATGAGTAAGCAAGAGGAATTTTCCCTGCTCGCGTTGTTTGGACTGTCAGTCACCCCTAGCTTTGCTAGGGGTAATGCATGAGCCTAGGAGCGAGCTGTAAATACCATGTCCCAGCATGTGTCCAAGGGAGGGGGATTCACTGGCGCAGGGTGCCAACAGCTGTAGCTATAGGCAGCTGCTCCCCACCACGGCACATTGACTGATGGCGTCTCTCGCCGAGATGTCAGCTTTCGCTAGTGTTTTAGGAAAGATAAGTCGCTAATGACCGCTGTTTAAATGATTCTTGGCAGGAAGAAAAACACAGAGGTCCTTTACGAAGAGTTGGTCTTTATCTGTCAGAATAGCAGCGCCAGTTAAATGTTTTTTTTTTTTTTTGTTTCCATGCTATATGTTGTCTCTGGGGTGGGTTGGGGGATGCACGTGGGGGAAAGGCTGCTTTCCAAGTCTTCTAGGCTAGATGTTAATGTCTAAGACGTGATGGACTGCCTGCTAGAGTCCCACGGTTTATCTCTTAATATCACCTCTTCAATTTTTAAGCACTTTTGTTTCTGGTGAAAGGTGGGGGATTGACAGCAATCAGTCTGAACAGCCACAGGAGAGGTGAGGAAAACTGCTCTGCCCGGACACAGAGGGACCAGCTCAGACCAACAACACTGCCTGGTGACCCACCCCAGAAGGGTGATTTATACTGATGGTGGCCCCTGGTCAAACTATGTCCCACAGGAGCCCAAGGAGCAGATCTTTGGAGAGTTCTGCTAGCAACCTGACCAGCCAGAAAGCAAATTAATTAACATAATCAATGCCTGTTCTCCAGGTGGCACCACAAGAAGAAAAAGCAAAGACAACAAGCCATACCCAGATGACAAATCTTACTCAAACTTGCATGGCTTCAGAACTCACTCATTCTTGCTTTCCTATTTACCCTGTACATCATCTACCTCTTTGGGCCTCAGCCTCTTCACAAGCTTCTGCACAGCAGCAAACCCCAGTTGCATGCTTCTTAACCCAAAACAAGTACACATCAGATAGCATTTACCAGATCCCTTCATCAGGAGCCAGAGAGGTTCCTACGAGGCCAGCGGCATAGCGGCAGTGAAAGGGCACTGTGTACGTGCAATGGGGAAAGCAGGTTTTGGAGAATCTGGGTCTAATCCCCTCCTGTGTGACCCCAAAGAGGTTACGCTTTTCCTCCTCAGCCTCCCCATCTGCATGGAGATGGATAGCCAGCCTGCCCTACCACGCGGTGAGAATTAACCAGTGCCTGTAACGCACGCTGAGGGACTCAGATGACAGGTACTATATAACTGCAAACTCTATTATATCATTCCACCATCCCTTTTGCCAAAAATCTGCCTTTGCAGAAGAGATCCAGACACCAAATGCATTATTAAGTGAGGATGTCTGACGGTAGTTCAGCTACAGAGAGATGTTAAATAGTAATAATAATGAAACAATACTCAGCATTTGAGGATGCTGTACATCTTCAAAGCACTTCACCAAAACATTAACTGATTATATCCAAAATAAATTGCTCGCAGCTGTTAGAGATCCACAAGGTATTCAAAAAGAAATGGATGGAACATCATCCATCCTGGATCATACAGGGGACGTATGTGCTATAGTGCAATCAAGAGCTCAAAGGAAATAACTTGCAGGGAGTTCAGCTTTTAGCGCTCTTCTGTACACCTCAAAGCACGGTTTATTGTTAGAAAAAGCAGCACAGAGGTCGGAGCTACCTTGACTGCGGAAGAAAGTTGTGAGAGAGCCAAAGCCTTATTAGAAGTTCAATGTCATACCATTAAAACTCCTATTTTGACTTAATCTTAGCAGAAATAGCTGCATTCTGGACAGTTTAAGGCATCAATGGTGTTTATAGCCACAACCAAGAGAACACAGATCTGGCTCTCCTGTGGTAAACACTGCAAGCTCATCCAACAACCCCTTTTGCACTCACCTGTCTTAATTTAAGCATGGACCTCACTACTGCAATTCCACATTATGCTGAAGAATTAAAACTACCTCCCCTCAATCGGGTCACATCCATGACTTATAAAAACATCACATCCCTTGCCTCTGTGCTCACTTCTCCCACCCCCACAGCAAACAGCTGGGAAAAAGCTATTTCAGGTGCAAAAAACTTGTCGCTGTCACTGCTCAGTAGCACACATGTCCCCAGAAGAGCACCAGGGCACTTGCATCTAAATAAACCCACAAGTATTATTTCCACATACAATTATTGGCTAACTTTCCAACACTGGAGCTAGTTCCTGGCCCGTTCCCTGCCAGAGCACAGCACCCGCCTAGGCAGAAGCCTGGAAAGACGCACACAAGGACCTGGCATTTGCACTAACCATTAAGGTATAAAAGGTTGTTCACAGACCCACTCATTTACGGCACACGGCTGAACGCTGCCATGACCTGGTGTTTGCCACTGACCCACTCTGCGGTTTGCCCACCTTGTCTCGCGGTCCCAAAGGGCAGAGCTCGGCAGAAAACAAGCCCCGAGAAGACTGAACCCAACCACCGATCTACCACCACTAGACCACAGCATTAGGCTTGGCCTGCTTAGTCTGTCCCTTCCAAAAAGCAAGGCAGCCCACTCAGTGCAGCGTGAGCGTCTGATCTCGCAGAGCAGGAGCGCAGCACATCAGGGCAGATGTGCTGTAACAGCAGTCGGGTGGAATGCATGGAGAGCATCATCCCTGATAAAGCCTGCAGCAACCAACACAAATCAAAGCTGAGAGGTCCAGCAGAACTTCATTTTGGGGGACGAGGCTAGCAAAGGGCAGAAGAACAGTGTCACCACGTAAAGAACAGGCAAGATGCAGGTCAGGAATAACACACACGGGCTGCTGCCACACAGGTCCGAGCCAGGAGCTTTCCAGATGCCAACAGCCAGGTTGAAGGCGAAGCAGCCAACCTTGCGTCCACAAGCAGCTTGTATCAGAAGTCAGGGAAGTCAAGGCTTGCAAGGAAAGGGGAAGAGCGGAGCTATAGTGAAGATACAGAGGAAAGGAAAGCAGCCCCTCGTTTTCTTGAGTATTAAAGCTCACGGCATGCATGGTCCCACAGGAGTTTTGGTTTCAGCCTGTTCTACCATTCGCATGCCATGTACTGGAGATCATCCTGCCACACATCATCAACATCTCCAAAGAATCCCAAGGTGACTGCATTTAAAATGAAGCCTCCAGTACCCTCCAGGAAAGCTGACATGCCCTTGGTAACAGAGACAGCAACCTATTTAAAGATGAGCTATTTAAAAGCAGTAGCCTGCAGCACTTTGCCAAACTCTTTGCACTTGAGGAGAACACCATAACACATTTCTCTGCCCCCCAGTTCACAACACACCAACTCAGAAGCAGCGGTCCAGCAGTTTCTGCAGACCAGGGAGGTTGTTTTTTTCCTGCAAGCCACCTTTTAATGGGAGGTCACTATGACTGCTGAGTGCTTTAGGCTCTACACGACAGGAATCGCACCCTTACACTGTGCTACAACTTAACGGAGTCTATATAAATTATTTTTAAGGAAACTGTTTAAACACACACCTCTGCACATCACATCAGCTTGAGGTATATGCTTAAGGACACAAGCATGGAATAGGGGCTGGAAAGCTCATCCCTGCCTTGTGCATGGTAGAAGATACCCTCATAGCATCACCCAGCACACCAGCTTGGGCTGTTAGGTATGGTCTGATATCAAGGGACAACGCTGTGCTGGGCAGAAGGATGCTGCAAGAGGCACTGAGGATCTCAGTCAAAAGAAACATCATTAGACACAGCACTCACGTAGGTTCTGTGGCACAAAACATAAGGCAGGCTGTCAGCAGGTCGCACTGCTGAAGTCTGAAAGTACAGCTTAAAAAAAATATCTCTGTGTGGGGCATCAGAGTGGAAAGAGCCAAGACCTGCTGCAAATCAGCATTGGCAGAGCTACGTGGGAGTTCTCAGGGCGGGTGAGAGCCGTGCTTGGAGCCAAGTGCTGCAGCGACGGGTCAGACACGGGCTGGACTCGGTGTTTCTTGCGACCATCCCTCACCCCAAGCGCTGCAGGAGGGTCTGCGCACCCCCACGGGCGAGGGAGAAGAAACGTGGAAGGGCAAAGCACACACAGCACCTGCTCAGGCTGTGCCCGGATCCAGTCAACACTGGCAGCCTCTCACTTGAGAAAAAAAAAGAAAAAACCACCACAAATACAGTTTCTCCCATCCAAGCCTCTCTCCTTCCCCCTCTGAGCTCATTCATGGCTCAGGCTCCGGGACAGCTGCCGGGTTGCCAAGTCCCCCCCAGCTCACTGAAGCCCAGAGCAACACGATCAGGATGATAGCTGGGCCAGCTGCTGGAAATCACTGCAGGACTCAAAACAAAACTCAAAGAGCAACTGGGGGGGGTGTGTGAGTGTGGAAAATAGAGCGAGGGGCTTTCTGCTGGGTTTTCTCCTCTGCCTGGACATTGTGGTCCCATTGTTACCACCATCCTTAAATCGTCAAGTGAGCCCTGGCCAAAATGACAGCTCATTGAGAATATTTTAAAAATACACTGGGTGGGGACTGGGGAGCCCAGGGAACAGGCAGTGGATTTTTTTTTTTTCACACCTAAGCAATTGTTTTGAACACAGCTCAGGTCAATAGAAGTGACCTTCATCCTGACTGGGACCAGTGCCAGTGGACTCCAGTTTGAAGTCCTCCCCCCTCCAGGCATCAGCAGAACCACACTGAAGTTGACAGTACTGCAGGATCTGCTGGTATGGGGGGGTGGGGGGTGTCATATACATTTCCATACAGGCTCTGCATGTAAGAGATGCCCAACTCAGCAATCTGCAAGCTTCACTCAAGGCAGAGTCCCCTCTCTACAAAAACAAGCCCTTTAACTACAGGGAGTTACTGTCTCCTGCAACAAAATCTGCCAAACTCCATTTGAAAACACCTTTTTGTTTAAATTCTAGCACGTTAAAGCAGGCAACTTCGCCCTGCCTATGGGAAGCACGTTGCCTTCTCATGGCAACTTGCACAGCGGGCTACCCAGTGTCCTCAACTGGCACCAAACGTGAGCAAAGGGACATCGGGAGGATGGAGAAGAGCGGGATGACTGCACACGCAGGGACCAGGAACAACACAAGCTCAGCAAGGGACACAAATATCCACAGGACCCCCACCGACAGCAGCTGGGCTGCAGTTCTGGCTTGTTCTCCCCAAGAGACCGGGGGGCAGGGGTGGCAGCTGGCCAAAAGTGTTCACGCCAGTGCCCAAGTACCAAGCCCTGCGTGGGATACCCCTTGCCAAGGTGGGGGCGGGGGAAGGCAGAGGTCCGTCCTCACACATCAAATTGGGATGGGGTTTGGATGCCATAAACACTGGTGATGGCGACTGAGGACCGCGTGGGAAGCTGAGGGAGTGCAGCAGCACTCAGGCAGTTAAGAACAGAGTATTTTCTCAGCATATCACCTTACTGCTGCTCCACAGCCTTCAGGGCAGGTCTTCCCAGCCCCTCTGCTGTCAGCAGGCAGGATGGGGACATGCAGCTGATTTCAATTTGAAGCCATCACCAGGGGATAATGGTATTGTTCTACTTGCCCTCTGCTCTCTGGCTGGCAGGGGCTGTCTCCATGGCCATGCTGGGCCACTCTCACCCTACACCCCACCGCTCACACAGCACCCAAACCTGGGAATTTCCCTCAAGACTGGAGGTTCCCCTCTGCCTCTGGAGAGGGAAAGGGGCTAAGCTGACATGCCACTCTCTTTGCACCACCATCACCAGCCCCGCAGGTGCTCAGCTATATCCTGAGCATCAGGACTCTCAAGAAATGTCTCCAGACCTCCTTCACGCTGTGCTAGCTTCAGAGAAACAGCAGAGCCCCAATCTGTCAGATCTATTTAGCTTTACTGCAGGCACATCTGATGAAGCAGAGCCAGAGGTTATGCTCCCCATTACAAAACTGGAAATAAGGTTGCACGAAAAAAACCCAAAGCAGACACAGTTCTAGGCTGTGCCTGTCATCAAGATGCCTCCTGAGCTGTTTCCACCATCACCTCCCTAACGCACAGCAGTCTTTCTGTGCAGAGTGTTTCTCCAGCGCTGAGCCCTCCCCATCTTCACTCCCCTCTTCTGGGCAGCACGTTATCCCTGGTGTGTGGCCATCCAAAACACCCTGCCCCTCCCGGCTCTGCGCGCAGCACCGCGTTTGACGGGGGAGAGGAAGGGAACCGCGCTTCTGCTGTTCAAGAGACTCTTGGCTCTTCAGAAGGAGCAATCATTGCACATACATTTCAGCAAACCCATGGGCTCCCACATCCTCTCAGCACATTAAGAAACAGCTGACGAGCTCATTATTAGAGAGTCTGGACCAGATGAACTCCTCCCTTCCTGTCCTCTGCCTTCCAGAAAGCTGGTCTCTCCCTTTGGAGAAGTCTCTCACCTACAGCAAAGGCTCTGGCTAGAGAGCCCAAAGGTTTGTCATTTTTGGTGACAACAGGAGCCGCTACAACCCCTCTCTCTCCCGCTTTTCTTCACCAAGCCTCCAGCAGAAGCACGCTGACAGCCTGCTACCCTCATTCCAGCCCCAGCACCACTTCTTCCCATACCACAAGCTCGTCCCCACTCTCTCCAGGTGCACAACACCAGCATGTTTCTGCCTAAACACTGCTCCTGGGCAACTGGCTTCTTTCCCTCCCATTCCTTTATCCTCCGAGGCTTTGCTGCGTGCACAGAAGACAGGACAGATGTACGGGCTGCTGCAGCCCAGGGTGCCCTGTGGGACGGTAATTGCAGGATGAGGTAAGGCAGAAGGAAGTGGGTGCTCCGGGCTGAAGGGAAGGACAGCTGTGGCTGTTCCCAGGATCTGGAGCAAGTTAATTGATAAATACCAGAGTTGGACCTGAAGGAGAGCTGGGCATTCACAGCCAAGAAAGGCAAACTGCTTTGGAAGAAGCCCTGGCCTTTGTTGCACAATCTCGATGCGAGGCACTCACTGTACTCAGGCAGCAAGAGGCAAACTGGGGATAAGCAAACGCATCCCCCCCTCCCCAGCTCAGCCTTGCACAGCCCAAAAACACAGCTCGGCACAGGCCTCCAGCTTCCCACCTCCCAAAAAAACCACAGCCTCCAAAAGCCAGCCCTGCAGCTTATGCTGTGCAGCCACCCCTGGAGAACTCAGAATAAGAAGCAGTAAGATCTCAGGCTCTCCCTTGGGGCTCAGAAAAGTCCAAGGCACACAGCATCCTGCACGGCCAACGCCTGTAACTTCCAGAGCTCGGTGGCCTTCAAAACCTCAGGGGAGAGCCAGCAGCAACAAGGACCTCAAGCATTCCTTCAAACAACATTAAAACTGCAACGCTCGGCTGAGTAAGTACAAACTGCAAACCCTTTTGTTTGAAGCTTCACAAGACTCAGCAACACAACCTTGTGCTTCTCCAGACACTTGTAGTTGACAATACATTAAAAGAAAACTCCAGTTGGTTCCCACCATCCCATAAATTCACCCAAATCCTACCTTATCATGCAAGCAGCAACACAGGTCTAGCCAGGGCTTTCTCCTCTGCCCCAAGCTGCTACCTGATAGCTCAGGATGACCTGACCATTACAGAAAGGACCTGGAAACAGGGAAAAAGAAAGGTGTAAGTCCTCAGAAAAAGCAGGGCATAACACACTCACAGCCTCCTTGCTACTCCTGAAGTCTTTAATCTCCTAAGTCACTGCAAGCCTCTTACCACCAAGAGGACATCAAACATGCCAGGGGGGAAAAAAACTACTTCTCCCATGCCTTCCCCAAAACACCCAGCCACCCCTGAGCCTGATTTATATGAACTCCTTGCCCTCACACCCACCAGGTTAATTGGAGTCACAAGGTTGACCCCCTCCTCCTCCACCTCTTCTGCAGGTGGGACAGTTTATTTTGTTAGCCCTCTTCCTCCTCCTTGTTTCCCAAACAGCCGCAGGTGGGCCAGGGAACTGCACTTTAAAGCCTCTGTGGCCGGCTGATACTGGAAAGCTTGGGAAGCCCTGTGTTTTTCCATTTTATCTACAAAAAGCTTCAGGCGGCTTAGAGAAAGCACAGGGAATTACTGTGCACGAGATCTTATCTGAGTCAGAGGTGTGCTCCTGGAAGCACGCGCCGAAAACACCTGTATGACACATATACATTAGGCTTCCCTTCTTGTATGTGCCAACGCACCCATGACACGTCCGCGTCAAACAAAAATCCCTGCCGTGCGCGGAGGGATATAAACAAAGGCTGCGTGTATGTGCACACGCATACAGATGTGCACGCGCACACACAAAATCCATGTGCACGCCCTTGTGTGCAAATTATCTGTCTTCCGTTTGTATTTAGCTTGGCTGCACAGCCTGCTCTCCGTGGGCTCGGCCAGTAGATATCCAGGCTAAGATAAACACCAGACAGCTGCTGGGAGCCAGAGATATTTTGGTGATTAACAGCTGCGTGGGGCTATACAACTGAACCCCCCCCCCCGACCCCTGCGATCCCTCCAGAACAGGCTGTTTCATTTCAGATTTCTGTTTGTCAGGCGAAAGCTGGAAGCGATCCGAGGAGATTCGCTGCAAAAGGCGCAGGTGGGAAACCTGGCGAGGAGAAGCCGTTGCCCAAAATCCCATCCCTGCGTTGGCTTTTGCCTCCTGCTCAGCCCTCGCAGCCACAACTGCAAGGTATTTATTGTGGCATTTATGGTTTGATGTAAAGCCTTTCACTTTGGGCCTTTTGGAAATGGGCTCTTCTCTTCCAGTACGGGCATCCAGCAAGCGACAGTCTTGTCCTGGAGGAGGAGAAGTCGGGAAAAGGAGACAGACCTGGGTTTTGGAATAAGCATGGGGCCAATAGACAAGGAAGACAAAAGAAATGTTATTACCCCTTCATACAAAGAGGGAACAGGATGCATAACGACTGTAGCTGATCATTTCCGAAGAGTGCAAGGAAATTCCCAGTCTGGTGCTCTGACTCTCCCAGTCAGAAATGGAAATCCATCCCGAGCAGTGGCAGCCTGGGATGCCTTACACACAACTGCGGAGCCAAAGACGTTTCGATGGAGGAAAGAGGCGAAAAGTGCGAAGTTGCTCACAATGCGACTATAAAAACAAAGTCTAGGGATTAGTTAATAATGTGTGGTCTGAGCAAACAAACACATCTCCCCATAAAGACCCTAGTTCAAATAAACTGGGGCCGTTGTCATTAAACCCCACCATCTGCATGTCTGTTTTCCCCCGGGTCTAGTGTGAAATTTAAAGGGACCACTGCGTGGAGAAATAGTCCCCCAACATCATCCTTCGGGGCACATCAAAGTCCAGATGTGGCTGAAAGACACCGTGACTTGGACTCATCCCTCCATTAGCGTTTGTATCGAAATTAAACGTACATAGCCGAAAGCCCTAAAGCTTTTATTCGGAAAGCCTAAGTTGGAGGTGCTGAGTTACAGCAACGGCTTCTTGTCTTCAAAACGACGAAGACCCTAAAAAACCAGCAAATGTGGGGGTGCGGAAAGACGGCTGGTTGTGCCTACGGTGATCGCCTGCCCCGTGGAGCTCTCCTCCTCCTCATCCTCCTCCTCCTCCTCCTCCTCCTTTCCCTCTCTGCTCCCAGCTCCCTCCCTGCGGTGCAATAGGTGAAGCCCCGGACCTGAGAAATCAGGTCTAGTACCAAAGTCCCCCGAGCTCGGCGGGGGAGCGGAGACCTCCCTGGCTCTGCTCAGGTCGCACTTTCATGCCTGATTGCAGCTCATCAAGGCCCAAAGTCTAATAAAGAAAGAACCGAGGCCGAGAGCTCCCTCTGACAGCTTAACTGATGGCTGTAATTAGGGACCAGCCCGCACAGCTTTTCATTAGCAAAGCAAAAGACTTATTACAACTGCGCTTGACGTCCAGGAAAAGGGCACCAAGGCCCCCAGACTTCAGGGAAAAGGGGAGCAGAAAGGTTTGGGGCCAACAGGGAGCTCTCTGTGCTCTCAGGGATTCGTAAGGGGCCATCAGAGAGACGCGTCGTGACCGTTACGGCGGTACTCGTGCTCTCGGGAGGGTGTGCGGCGTGTGCAAATGGATGCACGCACCCGCGACGCAGTGTGCTGGCACACAAGGGTTGTAGAGCAGGTTACGTGCCCCACACCAACCCACGTGTGCTTTTTGGTGTGCATTTCCAGCACAGAACACGGAGGTTGCATTCTGGCTACATCCAAGCATATTTTCATTTCATTGCACGTGGCATATTCAGCATTTTTTAAGCTTCTGCGGCGCCCAGATGTTGGTGATCGCAGGCAGCCTCTGAGTTTCGGCTTCTTTCTCTGTAGACAAAGTACATACCCCTACCTGAGCCTGACCACCTCTTTCCTTAGCCCATGGGTCACTGGTTTGGGCTCTGATTCACTCACCAGCCCTCTCTGAGTACTGGCTAAGATCTCCCACGGGCTGCAGTTGTGGTGATGCTGGGCAACTTCAGTGTCTATATCACTTCCTCTGTTTTGCCCCCTGAAAAAAATTAAAAATATTTTCTTACACAGCAAAAACCTATCTGTACGAAGAAACACGCTAGTTTTCCAGAAAATAGGTAGAACAGAGTCCTCTAGGGTCCCTGCTTCTTTCCTTCTGTCTTTCCAAGCAGAACCTGCTTCTCTCTCCTACGCTGCAAACAAGAATTTGGGTTTTGTCAGTTTGATTCTGCAGCTTCGAGTTTTCTTACTCCTGGGCAATGTCTGCTCTTCTCATAGCTGTTTTATAGAAGAACTTGTGATTGTAAATGGCAAAGCGAAGGAAAAGGAAGTAAACTGGTGATGGTGCCAGAATCACTCTTGGCACTCCTCCCATTCCTATTTTCTCTGACATTATAAAGCTGGAATAAATCAGGAGTGAGCAGTACACCGGTAAACTGATGAAAGGAGAGCAGAGTCAGCACTCTGGTCTCTTGCACTGGTATAAAAAGGTGTAGTCCCATGCAGGCAACAGTTATCCTGAATCACACGTGGTGGGGAAGGAGAATAGACTCCGAGTGTTTATTAGCAATCATAACCTTAATCAAATAACACTCAAGGATATGTAAAGAAATCTGTTCCACTGCAGGCTCCCAAGCCAAATAAAGGAGTAAATGGGACTTCTATAAAAAAACCTCTTTTAAAACTCATGCATGTTGGGTTCTAAAAAATATATCCCCATTCCTTGGGGAACAGCCAGAGCTCCAGAGGAGCTGCCCTAGGTGAAACCAGGAGCCCATTGTGCCAAGCATTCAGCCTCCTGCCGTAACCAGCTCCACCGCACTGGAGAAAGGTGATGCCCCAGGATGAACCCGGCCGCCTGGGCAACGGCATCCATGGGTGGAAGGAAGAGGATGCTCTCCGCGAAGCATCGTCCCTACAGGCATCTTCCAGCTCAGAGATCTCGATCTACCCAGTTCGCTTTTGCATGGTGGGAGCCTCATTCGCTCCTTCTCCCCTGTCTATGGGACTGCTTTAGTCAACGTTTACGTATTATGTAGAATTACATGGGGGAAGGAAAAAAAAAAAAAACAAAAAAAGAAAAGAAACAGACTCTGTGTAATAGAGGTGCATGTAAATAATCACTGGCCTAATCCCCTTTGACAATGAAAGATATCCAACCAGAAAATGTTCAAGTCTGTAACTCAACCTGAAATTTAAGCACAAGGAAGTCGTGTCAAAAGGGGACTTGGGTTCCCATAAAAGCCTCTCTACTTCCAGACCCTGGGCCCCCTAGCCAAAAAAACAGAGCAAACTTCCAGACATAACATCTGAGAAGTGCAGGCCTCACAAAGGGACTTGCTAACCTCTGCCGGAGAGACAACCACCAGGAAAACAAGCAGAGCGAAGGAAGCCTTCAAGCCCAGATGGAGTACCTGCCACGGAAAGAAGACACGCTTTCCATCAGAGATCTAGCGGGCTGCGGTACGTTATCCCACGAGGGCTGGTAAAAGCCTTCTCGGGGGAATCGTTCAAAACCAGACTGGACAAAGCCCTGGAGAAGATTCACGGCTGGAGTCTGTTCTCCTTGGCTCTTGTGCACCAACCCTGAAGGTGGTGCATGACAGAAGAATCGAGCTCGGTGTAGGAAGAGGAGCAGCTGGGCAGAGAGAGGTGGGTTAAACAACCAAATTGTGGTTTCTAGTCTCTTGCTCAATTGCTTCTATCCCACTAAGGATACACAGTGTGGGAGGTCCACCAGCATCGCATGGCAGGACTGAAAATCTTCCTGAAGGGTACTCATCTCTGTGCGAGGGCGCCTGAGGTTAATGCCCCCTTTGCGGTCAATGATGGTATTAAAGAAGAGGAGCAATAAGAGCCAGATTTTGAGCTACTTTTAAGAGTGGAAGGCCACGTCAGGACCTGGCTTCAGTTTTTCCATGAAGGAAGAGGATGGCATCGTCCTTTCCAGGGCTAGGAGCTAGTCTGCTCTCTTCCCTGCCTCCACAAACCCCGCCGTGCCTGCCTGCACCTCAGCAGCTCCTCACCGAATGCCAGAGTACGACTCTGCCAGAAGCCCGGATCGTATCCTTCCAGCCACACAGCACCCAGGCCGGCAGAGTCAGAGTCCGCCCTCGCAGCAATGTCCCCTGCTCCTCGCGGGGGCAAGCACCTGCCCTGTCATTGCTCTCGAGGAATCCCAAACTTTAACAAGAAGAGCTGTTTCCATAGCACACGCAAATACTTCCTCCAGCCCGGTTCATCCACCAGACCAGACATACGTGACCGTCAGGTCTGTTTGAGAACAGGTAACTTGTTCATCTCAATTTCTCCCATTATCTCGAACTGCGTGGTCTGCCTTTAGCTCAAGACTTCTACCAAAGGTAGGGTGAGCCACTGGAGCTTCAGCTTGTGCTCCCATTGCCTCCGGTCTGTAACGCTTGCACGCTGCACCCTCTGCCTGCACAGAAAGCAGCGACGCCCTGATGAAAGAGAAATATTAGGAGGAAAGTGTTGGGAGAACGGGCAGCAGGCTGCAGGGAGCAAAGCTGCTCAACCGCAGGACTTCGTGGTTTCCCCTCTTGCCGTGAGTGGTGCTGGCTCCATGTCATCTTTCTTTACCCAGAGCCTCCAGACACAAGACTCCACTGGTATTAAATTCCCGCTGCGTGCGACAGTATCCCTCCCCTGATACACTGGGGAGTTTCTCTTTGCTGGTTGGGAATTTTCCGACAAGATGGTTTCTCATTGGAAAATGTCGATACACTGAAATCAAAGCCCTTTGTGGGAACATACCAGTTTCAGGGAATCTTTCATGGGAAAATTGTGTCCAAACCCAAGCTGGAGCTTTCTGTGTGAACAAGGGCGCTCCGCATCCAGCATCCCCATCACCTGGCAGAGCCGGCATCCCCCCGGGGATGGGGACACCAACACCCCCTCTCTGTATTTTCTTCTCCCCGTCCCTAGGACCTCTCACCATGAGGGTCGTGTCTCTGCAGAGCAAAGTCACGAGACTTATTTTACCTCTTACACATGCTGTGACCCTCAGGGACGCGGACCCTTCAGCCCTGTGGGCAGGACATTACCAGGGGGGAGGGCAGATCTCTGGCTTCACCGTGAAGCAGGGCTGGAAATGGGCTCAAATCTGGGAGCAATTCCCACCAGGGAGCTGGTCCCTGTTCTGCACAGAGCTTTAGCCTGCAGGGCGGAGTGGTGGCGTGGTGGGGTTCACGAGTGTCCCCCGGCCACGGCGGCTTTCCCTTGTCCCTCTCAGGCTCGGCGATGGCTGAGACAACAGCTCCATCTTGTGCTTCAGCTTGGCCTGGGGAAAAAAACCTAAGGGACAGCCCCGAAGCTCCCTCTCGCGGATATTTCCAGGAGCAGATGTCTCTCTGCACATCCTTTGACGAGCAGAGTTGAGAGTAGGTGTGATGGCAGACCAGACCTTGCAGCTTGCCTGCTTCCCAAACCAAAGCATTTTGGAGAAACCACTCGTGGGCATGGCAGGAGGGGACACGGTCATGCCCCGTCTGCCCCCCCGACTCCATCCACAACAGCTGGGGTCCACGCGAGGACATCGTGCAGGCAAAAGGTTTATTCTCCGGGCAGGCAAGTCTGGATTTGATAGCTCAGACCGGCTGCCGCAGAGCATGGTGTATTATTTCAGGAGCTACCAGGTTGCACTAAATTTGTTCCCCAAAAAAACCATCGGAAGGGCTGCAGTCCTTCACAGGATGCTCAAAGCCAAGGGAGGTGTCTCCTCCGCCTGTGACCTGCTGCTGCAGTGCTGGGGTTCCTAAAGCGCTAACCTTACGGGCAGTTTAACTTAAATCGCCAACTTCTTTGGCAGTTTAAGGTTGTTTCAGGAGGATGCTCGCTGCAAACGTGCCGTCGCAGCGTTGACAGTGGCTCCAAGGCCTTCAACACCTGCGGGTTTCAAAGCTGGCACTTTTAACTCATTCGGCACGGATCTCGGGGGGGGTTGCTCCTATGAGGCTGTCCCTATTCTTTCCCAAGTGATTTCTTCTGCTATCGCAACCATTTTCTAATTTCAAATCGCAATGAAATCGGGTCCCTCTGAAGTTCTCCCCTGGAATGATCCAGAGGGCTGACAGATTGCAAAACCTCTTAGTGCCGTCTTATCTGCCAGTGCTTGTGCCGCACTCCAGGCTAAATACAGCTGCTGCCAAGCAGAAAAGATGAACTTTTTCTTAAGGACAATACGATCTACAGTCCAAGCCTAAGGAGGTTTTTAAAGGGTATTAGTCGCCTTAGATATAGCTTTAGCTCCATCTTTGCCACCCGAGAAAAGTAACGCCTGTAGTCCTGTTCGCTCGCGCTAGTCTTATACCTGGATGTTTCAGGGGACCTGATCTGCGTTCCTCTCTCTCACCCACACAATTTTCTTCTCAAGCCACAAGAAACAATTGCAGGTTTTGGCCCCGGTCCCCTCCTTCCCACCGTGCAATCTCCCTTTTTCCTTCCTAGCCGCTGTGCAACCCTCCTCAGCCCTTCTGCATCCTCCATCTCCCTTGCCTACGCTCTCCAGCTCGACGGAGATACTTTGCTGAGGCTGCCAGCCAGGATGTTACCAGGCTTGACTAGCGCGAGCTTAGCACTGCGAGTTAAGCCTGCCCTCGCCACGCACGCTGAACTTTCCAGGGAATATCGCGCCTGACGACGTGCCGGCCTTGTTGTTCGCTATTGATGAGATAATGTCTCTTAAATCTGGATCCCTGACACGAGGGCGGTTCAACCCCCTTTTGCCTCTGCTGCGTTCCAATTTCAGGACAGAAATGACCAGGAGAAATATGAGAGGTTAGTGACATTCTTGGCTTGGAAATCATCAGCCTGTCGTGGAAAGGAATGTGATCAAAAAGAGACATCGCTGGTGTTTACTTTCAAGCCCTTGATCTGTGATGGACTTTAATACACGCTGTTCTAATGCAGCTTTTTGGGCTGCAGGTGAACCTCGCCGAAGGGGGTGGAACAGGTTATTTTTGTTGGCGGAGCATATTGGGTGAAGAACAGCCCTTAAAAAGGATTGCAGCCCATCGTGTCTATTTATACCCCGGATGCTGTTTTCCTCAAGCCAGGAGAGCCGAGGGATGGACAGGCCCTGCATCCTGCTTTTCCATGCGGGTGGTGGCAGGGACCCTGCCAAATTCCATCTCGAGCGGCTGCCTGGAGGAATAGGGGGATTTGCAGGTGGTCCATAGGGACTGCTTTGGAAACGCACGTGAATCTGGGCCAAAGCTGCAAGGGTGTGTTAAAAATGACAGCCATAAGCTAGTTTATTAGAGTTTGCTTGCATGGATAAAAGTAAAAACTTCATACAGCTTGATGGAGCGTATGGAACCCAGAGCAGACTTGGTTCAATAAAAGCATGTTCCCTTTTGAGATAGTGATGAAGTACAGTGCTGGGAAAGCTCTTTACCAGTCAGTCACATTGAGAAAGCTCCGGTCGCTTCGTTTTCATCACTTTGCTTCTTTTGTGACAATCTCCATCCTCTCAGAGTTATTCAGTTGTTCCAACAGCCAACTTCCTCTCCCAAGGCCGCGTCCGGAGGGGCACGGGAGGTAACGTGAGTGAGAAATAAAGCCTGCTGTTTGCAGCACACGCATGCTGGACACGAGGGAGGAATCTAAGAATTTTTATTAGCCTAATCAGACAAAAACATTGACGAGATCCCTACCGGCACGGGAGCACGCTCCCGTTGCACAAACAAACTCCTCCAGCAGCCCCGGCTGCAGCAGATAGCAGCAGAGCAGCGGCGGCGAAGAGATTACAGAACATCAATGCTTTAAAAGGCCTCAGTTCCTGCAACGGCTGCAAACATGAGCAAACTAGAGAGTATGTTGCAGAGAGACCATCCAGCGTTGCATTTTTGCAATAAACAGGTCACCAAAGCTATCAGTTGTCAGCCAGCTCGGCTGGGGTAGCTGTGTCGGGAGCGGGGCGTCCTGCATCCTGCACCAGCCAGACGCAGAAGGGATGAGCCGCCAACCTGACAACCTGGTTTTGAAGTAACACAAGCTCAGCTCAACGTGGTTCTTTCTCACCATCCTGTACTGCGATAGCTCCCGAGGCACCCAGAAATTGCATCGATTCTCCAGGGAACAGGGCTCACGGCCGCCCTTACGGCGCTGCGCACGTCAGCGCCCTGCAGCAATCGAGTGAAGCTATTAAATATCAAGTACTTCCCATGAAGCTGACATTTTTAATCCCCGCGCCGCCTTCTCTTTTCACACACTGGTGGCTGGGGCCTTTCTCCCCCCCCCCTTCCCCAACTTCTCCAGCCTTATTGCTCCCTCCCACTCACAGCTGAGAATTAAAAGACATAATAAAGAGCCCTTGAACCAGAGGGGGGGGAAAAAAAAAATAAAATAAAAAGCAGGTCCCTTGTTTGAGCCCGGGATTCGTCTGCCTCTCCCTGCGGAGATAAAGAGGCCCTTTCACCCCAGCAACCAGAAGGTTGAAGCTGGATATGTGCTTACCAGCGCGGCCGTGGCTGGGAGCTGCCAGCCTGGGGTCTGACGGCAGTGACATTTCTACCTCAGATTAGACGGTACGGTGTAAAAACGCATTAGAGTTGCTGGGGAGACTGTCCCTTCATAAGGCTGCACGCTTGGGAGCGAGCCGCTGTAGCTATGAAACCAGACCACGGCGTGGTTTCAGCCCTTTTCTGCAGATTAAGGTTAATAAGAGCCTCCCCAGCCCGCCGTGCCCACCGAGCTCTCCCAGCGGAGAGCAGACCGGACGGAGGTGGGAGCCCAGCGCCTCTAATATCCCCACCGGCGAGCGCGCTGTGCCCCCGCTTTTGTTCTCCGCTTCTACCCAGTGATTTTCATTACAAATATCCTCTTATCATGCACGCATGGGGGGGAGAGAAAGGGGGGAACCGGGCCCACACAAAGAGAAAGAAAAGGCTGCTTGCTGGAAAACCAGTAATTACAGGGCCGGGGCTTTCCTCGCGGAGGATTCATATGGATTCGACATGGCAGTGTTTCACACGTACGGCCCCACCGGGGGCAAACTCCTGTTTCGATTTCATTATCGGCAAGCTGAGCTGCCTGGGGAACTTTTGCCCCGAAACGAGTTCCCAAAAAGGGACAGTTGCACTTCTTTTATTATTTGCTTTGAAAGCAATTTCGCCGCTGCCCCCAGAAGCCTCCGCGTTTGCTCGGGAGCAGGATGGGAGAGCACAAATGCCGTGAGTTGGCTTGTCATGGCAGCGCTGCTGCGGCCAGCAAGTACGGGAAATCTTCTTATATGCGGTCATCACCTATTTTAGCAAAATCTGGAGGCATTGAATCGAGCCTTCAAACATGTCCTAACCCACGCTTTGCTCTCAAGGTGCTTATAAAGATAAGCAAATTCTCTGTTTGTCTTTTTACCAGGGAGGTAAAACACAACCCACATATAAATGGATGGGAATAAAGCCTCGCAGGACCGAAACTTGACCTTTTGTACTCACTTGCCATAGGTATCGCGTGATTTTCTGCGGTTCAAGCCCAACGGGTTAGCACATTTGCAGTGTTAGGATGCTGGCACAGCTCTGGGGCAGGTTATCAACTGCATTTTACAGCTGGGTGAAACCATGGCTCAGAAGAACTGGGCCAAGATCATGCAGGAGGTCGGAGAGCAGAGGAACCCGAACTGCCTCCTCCCTGCTCAAACACACCTCTCCTATTCACTAATGCATCCTAATATGTTGTACACAAACCCAAGAGGGGGCTTGTTAGGGGTAATTTTTCACCATTTCTCCGAGGAAGGTGGGGGCCAGTTTTTCACCTTCCTCAGTGCTTCACCAAGAGCTCTGGGACATTCACAGGACACCCTGCCGTGGCAGGACTGATGACAAGAGCCAGAAGACGCTGTAGAAAAGACGTTTCTGCCATCAGCGCACGTACTTTTAGGCAAGCTACCCTGATCCTTTGTGGTTTTAGGATGCGTACAAGGCAAGCACCAGCACACCGACCCACTCTACAATCATTTGAGGACAAATACTAAGGACTCCACTATCGGGGACAGAGCCCCACAGTACTAGAAGTCGCTCCTGTCCCTGAAAGCTCACAAACTCAACATCTACCTGCGTACTTCAAGCTGCCTGGATCCATCCAGGTTTATGGTTTGGCTCCTCGTAGACAGGAGCATTTGCACAACTCAGAGCCAAGCCTGGTGTTTGATTCCCAAACACACTGAATTTTGCTTTGGTTCCGTCTCTTAATTCCCATCATCTTTTCTTTCTCTCCTTATTTACTTGTTAATTTTCATGGGTCTTAATTTCCTGCACCCCAAACCCCGCTGAGACCAGCCTCTGCCTACATGGGATCGCACGCTACAGCCCTTCCCTCTTCGGGGAAAGGTCAGGAACGGAGGTTTAGTGTGCCGAGAAGAAAGGCAGCAGCAGACAGACAGAGAGCACTCATAAAGATCTGGCTGTGAGCCTCTCTGAGAAAACGTCAGGTTGGGGAGGCTATAATAGCTTTAATCTGCAGTACAAGGGGATTAAAAGACTCGTTCTCACAGGACAAAAAAAAAAAAAGAAAGGAGTGGAGCGGAAGGAGCAGAACAAGGGGAGAATGAAGGCTGCAAGGGGAGGAAGGGAGAAAGTTAAAGAGCTCAACTATAAAGAGCATCGGGATTTAAAGAGCTCCGTCTTCTAGCGTAATAAATGTGAAGTGGCCCGCATGGAAAAGGGGCTTTAGCCAATGGCTTTGCCTTTGCTTTTTCACACTAAGCACACACACTTCAGCCTCCTTCAATCAAGGCAACTTGTTATGTTTGGCTTTGTTGATTTTCAGGGGCAAAGGAGTAGGAGGGGGAAACAGAAGGTTAATGAGGCTCCGCCAGATGCGACACTCGAGAAGCGGTGGGCATTATATTTTTTAAACAGTGGTTTACGGTCTTTGATCCTCACCCCTGCTGTCCCTCCTCCAGCACGTCCCTCCAACCCCCCCCTTGTCCTCAAGAGCCGTGGAAGAGCGAAGGGGCCTGGGAACAGGAAGGAAGTATGCTGAATTGCAGGACGCTCTCCTCAAGTACTGCTTGAGCAACCTTTTCAGTCGCTCCGCAAGGCCAGGAGATGAAGAGAACGTAATTGAAAGGGTAAGGAAAGAAGGCAACTTTAAATGCTTTTCAAAAGGGAGGGAAAAAACCCAACCCAATGCATCAGTTGCAGATGTAAAGCACGCTGTGCCCCAAAAGGGAAGCCGGTTACTCAAAGCCAGCATTGCTCATGTATTGCGGGAAACAGGGTTTCTTAGGGCTGGATGCTAATCTCAAATCAAGGCAGGACTGCCCCACCAGATTAGCAGGGAGGTTTGGACATATTTACATTAGGACACAGCCAATATGCTCCTGGAAGGCAGGAGGACTCTTCCCTCACCTATATGTCGGTAAGGACATACTGAGTCATCAACATTCTTGAAGAAATGGCAACACGGGAAGGTAAAACATCCACCCAGGAGTCCTGAGTTTCCTCCCGTTCACACGCTCAGAAGAGCGTGTTTCTAGCAGCTCGCTGTATTAGTCAGGACTGCCACATTTACTCTCACTTTTCACGTCACCCACCTTCCCAGCTCACCAGGCTTATGAGGCAGGAGAGATGCTCCAGGACAACACCAGGCACAGTCAAATAACTGGGTCTTTCGACTATTTTAGCAGCTCAAAGTGACAGGGGCTGGCTAGTGCTCTGTGCACAAGTTGCACTCAGAGGGGAAAAAAAACTAAAAAGACTTTGTAACATAAGCAAGTTCCAGACAGGAATTAGAGAGTAGCATATCCAGTGGAGACAGGGGGCTGGAGTGGCATTAAGGTAGGAAGAATATAATTACCTGAACTGGACCGCAGCCAGGATAACGGTACTTATTTCAAGCAAGCCAGAAGTGCCAAAACCTGGATTTTACATTTAAATCCACAAGATGGCAAATCACAGCATCCTGATTCCATTCTTCCAGCATTTGGTTGGAAGAAGAGGTCTCCTGATGCTTGCCTAATCCCTACTGCCTGTGGCCACGCTGGGAAAACTTACCCTCAGCTTCCTTTGGGAAGCCCAATGCCATCCCAGTGCAACGCCCTGTAGCTATCAGTGCTCTGCTACAAGGCACACATCACCGAGGCAATGCCTGCACCTTGCGGTACAGAAAACAAAACAAAAAAAACCATCCTCCCACTCCCCATAACTCGCCTACAGATAATAAAGCCACGCTCGGTCACAAATAGAGTCACAAGCAAGCTCTCTCGAGCGTAGCCCCTAGTTTGATCTGATATTAATTATCCACTGTTCCGCAGAGATAAACGCTTAATCCTCTGGCTGTTGACACTGGAAATGGACCAATCTACCCTGGGGTGGATATTATAGAGGGGAACTTGGCTTCAGCTCTGATCCCCCCATCACGTGCTGTAGAAATGTTCACTTGTAGGTAATGGATTTCATAGGGTGTTTGGGATCTTTCTGCGGCAGAGCTAATCCAGAATAACACATGACCCAAGCAGTCATTGTATCAGGTTTTTCTTCCTCCCTTTATTTTTTTTTCTTCAACATAATATTTCAAATTTCATGTGGAATTTCTCATTTTCAGACATTCTCTATTTCCTTATAGCTTACCAGCTTTCCTCCTCCAGGACCGCTATCAAGGTGAATTTCCTAAGTTCAGGGATGTGGAGATGGGCCTGCACGACCCCTGCTTCTCTTCTCTGGGCATCTTTCACTTTCTTCCAGGAGAAAGGCCAAAGATCGCCACATTGCTGCTCTGTTTTTACACTCCTGGAAAGCCCAAATCAAGAAGTTTGCTTGTCAGGGAGAAAGGAACAATGCTGATGCTACCAGAGATGGAAAAAAACTGTTCTTATTTCTTCACCCAGCTGCCGAGGACTTTGGTCTTTCCCATGTCTGGGCAGTCCCACTGGCTCAGAGCCACTGCCACCAGCCCTGCTGCCCAGCCAGGCATTTCGGGACACTCGGGGAGATGCCTGCTCCCCTCTTCCCACTCCCACCCGGGCTTTCTTGCCTCTCCTCTACTCGCTCTTCCCAAGGGCTGTCTTACAGGCAGTTTTCTCAGCAAAGGCAAGTTTTAAACCCAAACACAGAAACAAGTTTGAAACTGAGTATTATTGTACACAGAGTCAGAACATAAATTACAAGAAGTTGCGAGCACCGGTTTGCTCCCCATTTAACAACAAACTAGGTTTTCAAGACAGCACTCTCCTACACAGATCCGAATGGCCAATCCAGGGGTCGGATTGCAGGAAATGTGTCAGGGAGTGGCGGCACACGTTTTTCCTGAAAACATAATCTAAAGAGAAGCTCTGGCTCAACACAAAACCTGCTATTTAGCTTACGGTGCTGCTTTCAAACTGCTTATGTCCAGTAGGACCTAAAGAGCTGAGCACCCACCACCTGAACCATGTACTGCTCTATAAACAAGACAGAAGCCTGCAGCTTTTTCTTAACATCAAATCTGGCCACTCTCACCACCCTCCCTTTAGCAAGAGGTGGCTCGAGCCTTCTGCACAAATTCCTGCAGAAAAAGGGAGCTTGCTGGGAGCATGATACACAGAGAGCAACTTAAATGTTTTTTTGTTGGCCTTGCTTGTTTTACTAAAGCATTATTTTTAGCCTTAATCCAACAGAAATAAACTTTCAGCCCACCTGAATGCTGAAGTTTGCCTTTGCCACCATCGTGCTCAATTTAATCCAACAATTACAGTGAGGTAAGAACTGGCATTAGAAAAAGAAGCTGAACTTTTTATTGGATTTTGTATTCCCTAACAATAAGATACAGAGAGGGGCTACTTGTTCCTACCCTGTTCCTGGGCAGCTTCACCTCGGCTGTGAGAATGGACTAAGATCTATGAAGGAGAGAATGGGAGTTTGAAGCCTAGCCAGTAAGAGCATGAGAAAGGGCTCCAGCAACCCTGGTTTCTGTTTTCTTCACTGTAAGAAAAGAAAGCAGGTTCTGGAGATTAAAACAAAGATCTTGCAGTCCAGACTCCTGGGGGTCTGTTCCAACTCTGGTGCTGATTTAAGAGCGCATGCAAGTAAACCTACTTCACCTCTCTGCCCCAGCTCCTCTCACGTAAACACAGAGGAGACATTGCTACGCGGCCACGTGAGCAAGTCTGCAAAGTGCCAGCTCCCCACGTGAAAGGTGCAGAGGATGTGCAGACCAAGCAGTTGTTTGCTACCACCGCAAGTCACTGTCGCACCATCCCAGCAAAGCACTAGCTCTCACACTACGCTCCCTGGAGCCCACCAGTTGACATGGCAAATTATTTCCAATGGGAGACATGAATATTGTGTCTCACATAACGTTAGAGGTCAGGGTTAAAGGCAGGGATGCTAGGGCTTCCTGGCAAAGGAGAAGCGTAAGCTTGTCCTTCCAATGTCCCATCCAGTGTCTGGAAGGACTGTGCTAGACCCAGTCCCTCTCTGAATGATCTTTCCCAGCAAACAGGCTCTTAATGATACCCCTAATCAATCACACATCACAGTCTTGGAGCTCCAAACCCATAAAATTAACAGGGAAGCAATAGCAAGCAAGCGCACCGAGAGCGTCTGGGAAGCCACCGAGCACAACAGGGCTGTATGTTGCACCATCCCTGGCTGATGGCTCCTTCTCCCACTCCTCAAGACAGCTCATGTGGTCAACGGAAGTGGAAGCAAAGAGAAGGGAAACAGGACCCTGGCAGTGAAAGACAGAGTGAAGTGGCTGCTCCAAAGAGATACTGTGCTTAAGGAGTCCTGCTCCCCAATCTGCTGCTTGGCCATTTGGGATTATCCCATATAGAAAATTCCCATCTCTTTGCCTGATAAACAATGCAAACCCACTTTGCTTCATTATATTGGATCCTGCCTAGCCTTGGGATGTCCTTGGAGCTCCCTAAAAACATATTTGCTGGCAGCTAGCTAGTTCTTCCCTCTGTTTGCACACAAACAACAGAAGCACAGAGAAGCAGGCACTGGTGTATGCCCATTCCTAAGCAGCTGCCTCTGGAAAATGCAGAGTCTCTACTTTCAGTAGTACACATGTTGGAATTACACGAGCTTCTCCCCAACACACCACAGAGTATCCAGCTCCAAGAAAGAAAAGGCTATATGAAACCCACAGTTTGGTACTCTAACACAGAGACTAGCTGGGATCCTGCATGCTTCCCTCTTGCGAGGTCTCCTCTAAGTGCTTTAATCTGTGGAGCACACCAGGAGCAGCATCCCCTCGATCAGCAGCGTCCAGCACCAGTTGGTTCACATTTCTCCCAGGAAATAACACCAAACTGGTCTGTTGGTGCATATTCTCCGTGTCCATCTGCCCTGTCACAAGTCTGACAGCTAGGCAAAGCCACTCAAGTCTCAGATGACCTGGAAAAGCAGCTGCCAGGTCGACGTGGCACTCTGTGCTGGGTGGCACTGGACATCGTGACCTGACAAGCTTGCTAGAGCCCTCTGCACACAGCTGTTACCATAGCAGGCGTAGTAAACCAAAGCACAGTGACATAGCAATCAACAACAGAGCTTAGGTGGTGCTCACAAGCCCACTGCTGTGGGCTAACCCACTGGCTGGCCACGGCATGGGTCTGGTATTCCTCTTGGGCTCAGAGGTGCTCACTCCTCTTCCAGAGCTTACTGTGACAATCACTTTTGTGTGGGAGTAGCTTTGCTTGCTGTGTGTCACACTCCAGCACTTTTCTCCTCTGCCTTCCAGGTGACAGCCTCTGGGACTAAAAGGTGACTCAGCAGGCAAAACACAAGGTAGTCCTGAAGTCCAGCTAAGCTACCATTCCTCTTTAGCCTGGTTCTCTTTTCCAGGACCACAGTCTACCCTACTTGCATCCTATAGTTCAGGCAACAAAAGATGCCAGAACAAGACCATGTCAGCAGTGGCAGCAGGAGGCAGCTGATCTTTGTCCCTAAGGCAGGACAGCAGCTTTGATTCCTGCACCGCTTTCAACATCCCAGTTATCCATGCAGTGAGGATGGGTCCCCAACACTGACTTCAGGGCCATCATTGCATCTCCATGCTCCATTCTCTCCTCATCTTGTTAAATGGATGGCGTGGCGTAGGCACAGGGCAGGCTGCTTCGAGAACAGGGACAGCACTTGGTCCACCCTTCACCTGTCCTGAAGAAACACCTATCAACAAGATACCATGACGACAAGTCTCTGCATGCCAGTGCCAGGCAGAGCCTGAGGCCCTAAAGACAAATCTTACATGCTGTCTGCCTTTAGATGTTAGAGATGTTCAAAAATGTGGGGCAAGACAACAGGGTTTGCAGGCAGCCTGCTATCCTTCTCAGACCGTCCAGCTCTGCAGAGGTCAGGCATCTTCATTCCAGGCTCTCCATCAGCTCAGCAACGGGACACTACATGGCAGAAAAGCATCTTCAGCCCCTGACGCTGGGTTTAATCCATCACTCAGGCAAAACGGAGAAGCCTGGAAGCAGCCTCGTTTAGCACTGGCTGGAAAAATTCTTTACAAGAAGCTCCCAGACACGTTCAGTAAACACTGAAAATCAAATCATCCCATGCCTGCGGCTGCTTCACTCCTCCACTGCTGGCTACACCAGCTCTGGTTAATGTGCTGAAATGCCTGCTTTCTCCAGGCCACTAGAAGCAGACGGCGCGACAGCTGCGGTCTCGAGCTCATCGCTGGAGCCCTTCAGAACCAAGAATTCCAACAGAATGTCCAAGAGGCAGAAAACCAGGTGCCTGAAATGGAGAAAAGACAAAGCTTAGGCCTGGTCAGGGCACAGCAGAGCTGGGAGATCAGCTCCAGACACGCAGAAGCCAAAGCTCACGCAAGGAAGAAATATTCTGACTGCCATCAGGGGAAAGACAAGAGATCTCATATCCTAGAAGAAATGTTTTAGACATGGTTCAGGTTTTTGTTTTTCCACCCCCCCAAACCAGTGGGTGTTTGATGCTGCTGAGCGGCACAGAAAACACAAATGCATCTCCTGGAGTGAGGTGGCACATACATTTCTCTGCAGTTAATCACAAAAACATCGCTGTCCAAATGCACAGAGAAGGGTAACCAGAAAAAACACTATCTACAAATATATGCAGCTCCTCTAAAACCAAAACCAAATCCTGGTTTTGTTTGTTGTTTCTTCTGACAGTCCCCTGACATCCACAAACTAAGCAGGCCCAACAACATAACTAAGACTGGCTCAATAATCTCCAGCCAGACCAAGGTCCTCGACATATCTCCGTAACAAGCAAGCCACATTACCAAAGGGTGTCTAGGTCTATAGGAAAATTAGCCAGATACGTTCTGGGCCAAGAAGCTGGCAGCGTGAATCTCACAGCGAAGCCCTGAGCATAGCTTACAAGTCCCAGTGCAAAGGCCATCAGGGTAAAGGGACTATAATCCACATACCTGTTTATCACAGGCTGGCCCAGGGACTCCAGTACCAGATTCCAGCTCATCCGACATTTACTGGTTCCAAGGATTTCTTGGATCACATCTGTGAATGTCAGAGACAAAGCTTTAGGAACTGCCTGTTTCCATGGGAGTAAAACGGGGTTGGTCTTCTGGTGGTGGGTACTAATTCGGGTTTGTGACTGTGCTCTGAGCCTGAGACATCTCACGGCCATCATTACCACGCAAGAAAACAGCCAGGGACAGGACCAAATGCCAGGAAAGAGTTCCAGCCTGGAAGGGCATATAGTGGTAGCGCTTTTTCATCCCCAAAGGATAGTAAGGGCCTCTTACTCTGCAGCAAGAAGTTAAAAGTTCAGACTGCACTCACATGGATTAGGCAGCAGCTGCTTTAATGTCAAAGGTCCCCGTGTCAAACTTCAAGAGAGGGAAATCCAGTGCAGCTGGGCTCGTGATTTCAGTCCAGTGGAAAAGCCACTCTTTAGAGCGAGAAGCCAAAGGCTTTGCCTTAAGACTCTTCTGAGCAACAGTACCCGTGGCAGCGGGCGGGAGCAAGGCGTGGCGCTGCCTTTCCTGAGCCCTACCTCATTTGAAGGGCAGCAACAGCACTAAGTACAGAGTACGCGGTCAGTCTGCATCTGGGAATCACCGAGACATGCGTCCTTTCTCCCTGAGCTGCGCTGCTCCCTGAATACTTATCCAAACTATCTAGAACTGGAAAACTGTGGTTTTTGCTTGCGGGAAACCAGTCAAACCTCAAAGGTCACGAACATTTCCCAGTGCCTTGGCAGGAGCACGCTCCATCTCTGTGTTTAATTGCATTTCTAGAGATGCCAACGCACTGGACGGTTCCCCAGCCTCCCCCACTGCTCTGTTCTCAAGGGTAGCTGACACATCTCTGGGACACACTTACTGGGCAAGATCCCCATCAGGCTCTGCAAGGCCTGCTCTGCTGCTGCTTTCTTCTGTTCCTCTGTCCTGGCTGGTTTAGGCACCGCTGGTAAAACTCCTCCAGGCCAGATAGATTCCTGTAGCAACTGGAGGTACTGGACCCAACGCTGGGTGCAGGTCAGGTTAACCACCTGGACTTCTAGCCACCTGCAGGCACAGGGAGAAAGAGAGAAAGGTCAGGAAAAGTCAGGCTTGGTACCAACTCAGGAGCTTTCGGCCGATCAGAAGTCCTGGAGGGGAAAATCAGCTTGCTGGATAAGGTAACAGAAGTTTCCAAGTCTATACCTTAAACATTTTCACAAGTATAATTAGCTGAGTTTCCCCATGCATCAGAAATAGATGTACGTTCCCTATCTTATAGGCAGAAACACGTATGTGAGGTCACAGAGGAAAAGCAAAAGCCACGAAATGCTCCATCGCCCTGCTGCCTGCAGGAAATCAAATGAGTAACCGGTCCCTAAAAGGAGCACAGCTAAGGGATATGACAGGCCTTAACCTCCTAAGCTATGGCCATGCACAAGCCAAGACAGAGCTAGAAGAACCACCTAAACTGGTGCTTTGACTCTAAAACAACCCCCATGACTGACTGAAAGGACATGAGCGTGTCCCAACAACCAGTGCTCCTCTCCTCAGTCCCTCTGCTACCAAAAGAGTCAAGGGTGTCTCGCCTGGAGACCAAAACGCACGCTCCCAGAATGGCAAGGCACAAATATCCTGCTGCTTCACGCTCCTCTCATCCCCTTGCTTCCCTGCTGTCCAGCCCTGCTCCGTCCACTGATGGCAGGCAGTGAAATCGTTGCCACTTCCATCCAAACCCCTGTGCTGCACACCTATTAGAAGGAAAATTAGGTACCTGCCAAGAGAACTGCTGGTCAGCTCTCCTTGCCAGGCCAAGACTGTGTTTATACATAACAACCTGCAAATGCTGAGGCCATGGGAACGCCACTCCACGTAAGGGCTTGGAGGCGTTTGCAGCCTGCATGGGGAAAATGTGTCCACACCACCCAAGCGCTGGCCAGGGATAGTTTCTAAATCAATCATGCAGACCCTCTTTCCCAGACGTGAAATCACTTCCCTGTGTAATAGCAAAATCCACAGCCATCAGCCAAAATTCACCACTGCCCAAAATCTTGTCCACCCCAGAATAAGGAGAGGCTGTGGACGAATCCCTGATGGCACAGAGACCAACAGGAGGGTCCCCATCAATTTAGCAAGACCGGGACTTAGAGGCACAGCACCAACAGCGATGGCCGGCTGCCGCCATCCTCATTAGCAGGAGGCTCCGGAGGAAAGAGGGGAGCATCGGCACAGGGTTGGGGTAGGGAGAAGGCTTGCGATTTTGCCAGGACTTCAAGAGTCCCAGAGGAGAAGAGTCCGCAAGCAGGGCCAGGAGACCCGTTCCTCTTGGCAGCTGGCGTTCGTGCTTGCAATTCCGTCACCACTACGCCCCAGCAGCTCATAGTACATCCAAGAGCATGGGCCCTGCCAAGGCAAACTTTATTTAACCTGCACTCTGCCAGACTGTCTGCATTCTTCTCAGGCGAGGCATTCGGGCCAAGGGCGTCTTTCCCCATACAACTGGGACAACATGAGTGGAGAGTTGAGAATAGCAACACCTAAAGGTAACCGGGGCAAAGGAATGGCAGGTAGCCATCATCGTGACCAGGGCTGCGACGTGATGCTCCCTTCTTCAGCACAAGACGAGGTGCCTACCTGCAGGTCTTTAAGGATGCACACCTAGGAAAGACCAGCTGCAAAAGGAAAGGCCATTAAGTAACCTGAAAACAAGCCTTGGTGCACAGTAAGGCCTGCTATGTCTCAGGGCAAGGTCTTACCGGAGCACGTGCAACACTCCTGGTGATCCCAGTAACTGGAAATGGGGAGACATGGCCTTTATGCTCACCCTCACCAGGGACCCTGAGATGTTGCTACAAGGCAGTGCCAGAGATCCAAAGCGTAGCTTCTACCTGTCTTAGAGGACAAAATGTCACAGCACGGTGCTGCCTGGGAAAAGGCCTTGTTTGAAATACAATTGCTTAAAAGCTTTTTTATCTCCAGCCATCAGTAGAGTTTAACACCCTGGATCGTGTTAAACCCTCCAGCCATCCCCAACCAAATTAAAAAGTGTTGAACTGTGGCTCCTCTGGGGCAAGAGCTTTCATTAACATAGGTTTTCATTAACACGTTCTCTTATACAACCTGCTTTCCTAATTGAGAATACATTTGACAAGCAACAGAAGTTCAGAGACTTGGGGACAGAGCTGCAAACAGTACAGCCTGGCATCTAAAGAGACGAGATTGAACGTCAACTTGAAATTCATCTCAGCAATAGCCACTTACCATCCTTAAAAAAAAAAACAAAAAACAAAAACCAACAAGCTTTCTGTTTCTTAGGGATGTTCCTAAAATAGCAAAAAAAAATATAAAAAAAATCAAGCAAAGCTGAACTTAGAGAAGACAGTACATGTTTCCAGACAGCTCAAGAGCAGATCAAGAGCTGAAGAATGTTAAAAGGCCTCATACAAACAACCTACCATTTCTAGCTCGCTTATTTCCCTAAAACCACCAGAACTAGGCAATAAGGCCTAGAAGTAACATCTATAAATCTGATCACGTGTGCACACATTGCGATTATGCGAGTGCTTACAGGTCTTGGTTCCCACAGTTGCAAAACACCGTTGATGGATTTTATTTTTTTACTTAATCTGGCAGCTCACTGCTTTCTGCTTTGGGAAGGATCTGAGAACGGCTCCATCAGTTTTGCCCCACCTGTGCTGACGCCTGCTACAACTCCATGCAAGCTCCTGAGAAGAAGCCAACTTGCTCCATCACGTGGTGCTCAGACAGCGAGATCCTCATGGCTAGGAAAGGGGGAAGATGTACCCAAAACCACAGAGCATAAAAAATTAAAAAAAAATTTAAAAAATTAAAATAAAAAATATATATATTAGATAGGAAAGGGGACAAGAAAAAAAATGAATCCAAAGCTGGGTGTAACAGAAGGAGGACTAAAGTCACTGTGCTCTGCGTCCCTTTTTTGCTAGTCTATCGGTATAGAGACCCATCCTGGGAAGAGAGGAACTGTCAAGACGGGTCCATCTGGCTCAGCATCCTGCCTGGGAGAGCAGCTGATACTCTCAGATACTCCAAAAGAAAATATCAAAACAGAGTAACCTGCCTTTTCCTCCCTACTCTCAACCCACACCTGTTAAAGTCACCACCAACACCCACTTTGGGGGACGGACACTACATTTGCACAATGCATGCAGGGGCACATATGAGCAACAGTTATTAAATAGCGAGTAGCAAAGTGACTCCTCAGCTCTTACAACTGCAGTTGTAATTCTGAGAAGGTCACACCAAGCTTTACTGAAAAATCCTACCTAAGTAAACCCCAGATTTCTATGGCAAATTGACCTTTCCATCAAGCAGACTTGCTTGATCAGGATTAGCGGCTCACACTTCTCACACAGGAACTCCAAATATGTGCTAGCCCAAACCTGACCTTCACCAGCAGATCACAGATGATTTTTTCATACTATTAAAGGACTAAGCATTAGAGATCCTTGTGCCACACGGAAAGCACACACACGCCTGCTCCCAGGTACAAATCCAGCAAGAAACAGAAATAGACTTTTTTTTTTTCAGATGGCTGAGGAGTTACTATTTCTATTCTGCTATTTCATGAACAAATAGCCTTAATAAGAAAGAAAAACAAGCCCATCACTGAACCATCTCCTTACACTTCAGCTGAGACCAGAAATAGATAGAAAGTGACCTCCTGGGCTCAGACGTTCAAATGCTTCAATAATGCCCAATGCAAAGAGACAGACTGCGAAGGCTATGATGTCCTGGGCATTAGTCTGGAGGTGCATAACTTGCCCATGCTGTAAGGGGCCTCTGTTTGAAATAGCTGCTGATGGAGGAATGAAATGGCTGCTAAAAAAGAGCAGATTTAATGCCATGGCTTAAGCTGGAACTCCAAGGTCAGCTGAAGGGATCCATTAAGACAGGAACGGCAGAAATGCCCTGGGAATGAAAAACAAGGCCTGGGGGGTACATACCTTGGCCCTTCCCTGGCACCTAGAAGCAATAAGGGCTGCTAAGACAGAGCAGCCTATGGTAAAGACAGACTAAGAGTCAGGAACAGGCAAAACACAGTATATGGACTCGGTTTTACCTGGCTCCTGCGAGCTGGATGTCCACTTAAGTGGACAGAGTGTTCACCTGCAGATAGGGAGAGCTCAGCACAGCAAGTAAAGGTTGGACAGGTTGGATTTGCTTAGTCTGGAAAAAGAAAGGCCATGTTAGGAAGACAAAGATGAGGAAGCTTCTACTAGTCTGCTTTAGCTGTATAAATGCAGATGGCTCTATAAGCATAGATGAGGCGAGCATAACAGTAGCAAGTCCAGCTCAATGTCTACTGCTCTGCACCCCAGAACACGGCCTCTGTTTCCCTGAGGTCAGTTAACATGGCATGGCTAACCAGAAGCTCCAAAAAGGCCCGTGAGACCAAGGTAGTGAAAAGGATCTAAGAAAAAAAGCAACATCTGGAAACACACAAGGCATTCAAACATCTGACTTAAGAAATCAAGAAAGGCTGGTACTTAAATCACCAGGCCACCCCTCCCTTTGCAGTGCTCATCCCCCAAATTCCTCCCCTAGTTGTGCCTCAAACCACAAGAATATCCTTAGCTCAAAGGCTCCGAAAGAGCAACATTTCAACGCTTTGACTGTAAAACGTTTCTGAGCAAAGCTTGTAAAACCAAAGAAACAGCTGCAGCGGGCACAGTTAGAAGAATGGAAAAAACACAAATGGAGAGCTTTCGCCCCCAGGCTCGGCTTTTAGCACCTGCCACTTGAGCCCAGGTCCACCTTCCCCACGCAGCCCCTAGCAGAAACACGTGCAGCCGACTGCTGGCATGCTCAGCTCAAACACCTTCAAAGCAAAACCACACTTGTCCAGGCCATCAGTAAACCCTTCGCAGGGGAAGGAAGCAGGAAAAAAGAAAAGAAAAAGCCCTCCATAAATCAAAGAATACGAAGCATCCCGAGTCCTTTTAAACTTCTGGCCAAAGACACACACACAAAAAGTAAACTATCCTTCTCCGCTTACTGGAAATGTTCCTCTCCTGCTGCCCTATAAAAGTTTAGTATTGTATATGCTATGAACAATACGTCCTGTACCCCTGCCTGAGCACACGGTAATGAAGTGTTTGACCAGCGAGGCAACGGCCCTGTGGCCAAGTGCCTTCCCCTCGAACAGAGTGTTTTGCCAGGCTCGTACCTCCCAAGCACAGCTCTGAGGGCAGCTGCACCAAAAGAAGAAATAAATGAAGCTGCAGAGAGTTCACGTTGGTAGTATTTGCATCTGATTGGACTTACCTACACCAAAACCTTGCCAGTGTAGGGCAGTGGGATTTTTTTCTACCTGCTTGATCCAGGCAGTGAGAAGTAGAGCTGGAGAAGCCCTGCGAGAAGTGGGTATGAAGGATATTTTACCATGGGGCAGAGAGGAGGAAAAACAGATCACCCCTCTACCTGTAGGGATGAAAACACACCTTGGTGTTCAGAGTCAGGGCACTGCTCCCTCCAAAACACTCCTGCTGCAAAAAGAAATCACTTAAACAGAAAGGGCTCCAGCTCTAACATCTTCTCCCCTCACCCCGCTGAATTAATCGAGCTGCTCTGCTGTGGTTTTTGCTTTTCTCAAGTTATATCTCCCTACAACACCATGGGGTTCAGAAAAGGGGAAGAAAGCTACGTGATTAAAAGAAACCATCCCCAAACCCCCTTGATTTTTAACAAAGCATCTCAGCTTTCGATAACATCTTCATCAAGTATTTATTGAGCCAATTAAGCTCTCAGCGGTGCCCCGGGGAGAGGCCAGGCTGTCTCAGCCAGGTCCTGCTCAGAGCAGATTGCTTCATTAGCCCACTTCAGAATCAAAATACATAAAAACACCATTAACCCTTCACATACCAGGGAAAACTAAAACCAACAAGGAGACATTTTTCTCCTCTCAACCCTTTTCTTCTTTGTCTCTTCTGTTTAAAATAGGAAGTTGCTGGGGTTTTGTCTTTTGGGTTTTATTTTCAATCTGGGAAAAAAGTTGGCACCTATCTAATTGCAAAAGAAAAAAGAGAGATGCAGTTAAAAATAATGTTGCAATTGTTATCAAAGCACAGAGTGCTTGCTTCATTCTAGCGGCTGTTTTTGGAAGAATGCTCCTTCTAGAAGAAAGAAAAAAAATTTTGTTTGGGACAAAGATTCAAAGCTGGATCCAAAATTTCCAGGTGCTTGGAGACAACTGAATCAAGGCCCGTTTCCAAGTTGATTTTTATTTACTTTACATACACACACGAAGACACACACAGTCCCAAAGATCGCTTTTGCTGACATACCACAGGCCTGCAATTTCTACTGCTCCTTGCAGCTACAGTACAAACAGCCAGATCCAGAGATAAGGAAGATGCCATAAGGCTGGTTCCCCCAGATACAAACTGTTACTGGCTTTTAGGCTGGGGTACGCACTTGCACCTCCACGGAGAGACAAGACCTTCCCTCCCACGTACCTGGGCCTGCCAGCACAGCCCCTCGACGCACGGTTGCAAAGGTCCTTACTAAACGTGCCCAAATCAACTCCCCCAGGTAACAAGCCAGAACAACAAATGGATTCAGTTGCTCCAGCTGCACTGACATTGCAGAATTGGCAGCTCGTTTCTGCCAGCAAAACTTGGAGGTGCTGCCCAAGCCCGGAGTGGTAAGCTACCTGCCAGCTACGAAACCAAAGGAAAGTGGGAACAGCCACGCTGGGAACAGCTTTAGCATAAACCTTCCCGGCTTCTCCTGGTGCTTGAAGAGCACAAGCCAACCCTCAGCTTCAATGTCTTTTTCAGAGATAAGGCAGGGAGGAAACAGGGAGCCTCCGCAGCCAAAGCCACGTCCTACCCCAGGATACCCCCTCCGCTGGGTGACAATCCTACAGCCCAGCTTTGCACTGACCCCTGGTGCAATCCAGCACCGAGATGATGTCTGGCTCAGCGTCTCGGCTATCAGACACAGCTCCTGCAGGGCTCCAGAGGGCTGGGGCTGGGCAGAATTGCTTGCCCATGAGCAGTACGTTCCCAGCACGCCCAGGGCTGCAGGTGCTTGGCTGCCCAAGCGGGCAGGTTTACTCAGGGACATTTAAGAGGGTCAGGCAACACTACATGCCGGTGGCACTTTCAAGTCAAGAGGATCGAGGAGGCTGCCAAGGGTCTTTGTTTTTGCCAGTTCTGCTGGCACAGAGATCAAGGAAAAAAAGAAGAGAAAAAACAGATGAAAAAAGAAACACCCTGCAAGCAACTCCCTGAAGCTGCGAGCTCCTTGACTCACACCAGCAGTTGCACAAGTGCCCGTGACACCTGGCCCGACATCGACAGGCTCTGGCAGAACCCCAAAGCCAAGATGACAGCAAGAAGGCAAGGGCAGCCTGCGGCTGCACACAGGGGCAAACCCCAGCAGCAGCCCACCCGAACTCATCTTGTGCAATGGTCAGGCATCGTGCCACATCCCTGCTGAAGGAGAAATGGGAGACGGGCCGGCAGAGCAAGCCACGGTCCCCTTTGGACCAGTGCAGATGTCCAGACTGCAAAGGAACCCCAGGCTTGGCTGCAACGACCCTTTGCTGCCCCATAAAATCACAGGCTATGGATATCGGTCCAAGAAGTTTTCACTTGATAGGGCTGGAAGCTGAGCAAGCCCCCAGTGTGAGGGCTAATGAAAACAGCTACACTGCTGAACTGTTACCCCTCAACGCACACAGTTAAACAGGGATGGGGGAGGACACAAAACCTGATGGCACGGAGGGCCGGGAAAGGACAGAGAAGAGGCCACGACAATGCAACAGTTGCCCTGGAGACAAGAGGCTCTATTGCCAATCATGGTTTTTACCTCTCCAGGGAGCAACCTCCACAGCAGCCAGCTCTGAGACCTCCTTGAGGGCCAGGGAGACACATCCTGCTCCCCCCAGCCTTGCATCTGTCAAGGATGCACTGAACATGCAGGACAACACTGGAAAGGACAAATTCCAGAATAACCCACAGCCCTGCAGGCTCCAGCTGCCTGTACAGGCTGCAGCACCATTCACAAACACATCCTCTCTGTACCTACCCCGGAGCGCAGCATCAGCTTCCTCCACGTGCCGTAGCTATACCTTGCCCAGATCATTTCCATAGGCAAGCAGGGCTGCCTGTATCAAGGCATTTGCTTTATCGACTGGGACCTAGCCAAACTGTTTATCCACACCCTAACAGACTGAACCCCCTGCCAAAAATCTAGGCTGCAACAAGAATTCAGGTGCTCCAGAACTACTGCTTATAGGATGAAGACCATCCTTTCTCTGTGGCCTTGCCCAGCTCTTGATCCTCAGCAACACTTGGCAAGATCCAGCGCCTCAAATCAAAGACAGCCCCTTGCTGCTACAGCCTTCCTAGGACCACTCAGCCCCAGTTTAGCTTACATATTCAAAACCTGTCCTGTGCACTGCACAAGTGCCCCTTCTCTCCTCTGCTCCCACCTCAGGGCTCAGTCTCCGTCCCCACAAGACCACGGCCTGAGATTCAGCTCCGGGGTGGATCTGAGCTCAGATGGACTTTCCTCTCCCATGCTAGTTCAGCAGTGGCTGAAACCTTGGGAGAACCAGCTCAAGAGAGGAAACCCTACAAGGAAAACAAGCCAAAGCTAGTCAGACTTTTAAAAGGAACCAGAGCTAGAAAAACTTGCAAGAAACTGATTACAGATGACAGTCAGGCTTTTATGAGAGCAGTCTCAAAGCATCCCTGGCTCCCCATCCACATCTCACACAGGCTGCCACATCACCTCCCCAAAAACAGCCACTTTGCTGAGGCACGATGGGACAGGGACAAAGCCTGGAGGAGCACCAGAGTGACCCAAAGCAAACAGCAAGCCAAGTGGGGTAAGGCAGGGATGCTCCACATTTGTTTTAACTCGTGCTCGGTGGAACATGACACCATCAAAGCTGCCTGCGTAGGTCCACGCACTCCTTTATATACACACAGGCGCTTCCGAGCCCCGGCACGGACTCTGCTCCCCAGCCCCGCTCAGGTTACAGTGTGCAGACAGCTGGGGTATGCCGAGACACCTTCCCTCCGCTCGGTGGTTCGCATTGCCACGGCATTCTGTTGTGATGCAGAGGAAGGAGCTAGGAAAAGCATACAGAACCTGGATCTGCAGCTAAAAAAATCCGCCCAGGTCCGTCTCTGGGATCCTGGCACTCCACTGGGACTCTCCTCCAGAAGGGGAAGCAGATGTGAGCCTGGGAGAACCCCAGCAGCAGCTGAAGGGCACAGCGAGTTGGTATCAGCAGCTGCCACCCTGGCTCCACAGCTGCCCCTGGCTCATTGCAGCACAGGCAGACCCTTGACGGGGGGATGGACCGAGGGCAGCACGCAGGGTCACAGCCACGGCGCAGTTCACGCGCTTGCCATGTATTTTTAACGCTGCTTTGACTCACGAGGCTCTAAAAAGCACATGGATTCTCCAAATGCTTTTTAGCTCTTCCACCAAACACTCCCGGAGCCCAGAATAGCCCCATCTACTCCCCTGTGCAAACAGGTCCCTGTTGCAGCCTCCCCAGGAAAGAGAGGAGATCTGCATTTCCAGTCCGTGGGAGGGAAGCAAGAGCCAGACAGAGGAGGGGTGCGGAGCCGGAGCAGGGCAGCGGGTTTGTTTACAGGCAGAGACCCAGCATGCGGAGAGGCTGCTGGAAGCAATCCTCGGCCCCGGGGTCGTCCCTGCTTCCAGCGAGCCTCCCGGCCCCTCCGCCTCTCCTTTCGGCTCCAAAAAAGGATCACTCTGTTACATAATGGGATGAGTGCTGCAGGGATGTGGGCTTGCATACGCGGCCTCCCTTTTACTTAACAATACCTTTTTCGGTCATACAGCCTTCCTCTCCTCGGCTGCCATTAAACTGACAGTCAGGGGAGACCGATAACGCCTGGCTCCAGCTATTTCAGCTACAGAGACAAGGGGAAAGAGGAGCGTGGTGGGATGCTCTGTGCAGAGAACGGCAAACAGAAGGGTAGGGAGGTCCCATAATCAGCAACAGTACAGTCACTCAATGTCACCACAGGGTATGCTGTGGGTGCAGCAAGCCCAAGGGAAAAAATCCAGGAGAGGGGGAGTGGGTCTCTGGAGAAGCTGAACCTTGGTTTTGGTGGTTTTCTGTCGATTCTTCTGCTCTGGGATGGGGCACACTCAGTGCAGAGCAGTAGCAATATCCACAAAGGTCGCAGGAGCAGCGTGCTTCTCCCCAAACACATGCTGGCAGAGGAGTATCCAGCAGCAACCCCCTCCTAACACCCAAAGCACTGCTAGGACACCTCCTTTCCACCACCCACCACCCAACCCAGCCACCGATGGCAACAGAGAAGGACCTCATCTTGTGCAGCAATGATTCCTACTCGTATTTTGTGACCAGCAACAGTTAGAGACAGAATGTGTGCCCATCTGCTGCCTCTGGTCTCAGAGACAGGAGCAACAATGCCTTGAATAGCACATGCTCCCAGAACAGCTTCTGCTATCTTCTTCACCTGTAAAGGTGCCAGCCAGAATGCCAGTGCCAGGGCTGTGCCAGGTCTGGCCCCGCAGAGATCAAGCTGCAAATACTTAAATGGAAGAGAAGTGCCACCAAATCCACACTGTATCCCTGGGTAGGCAGCAGGTCTGAGGTAGAGACTGCTTGATCTGCTGGGGACAGCAGTGGCCACCTGGGCCAGTCAGGAGTACAAGTCTCAGCCACATGTGGCCCAGGGACAGCGTGCACTGGCAAGTTGACTCCCAGCCCTCCACATGGGC
The DNA here is from genome assembly GCA_013400195.1 of Aramus guarauna. Taxonomy (NCBI): domain Eukaryota; kingdom Metazoa; phylum Chordata; class Aves; order Gruiformes; family Aramidae; genus Aramus; species Aramus guarauna. The sequence goes on along the minus strand of VXBL01007667.1, from coordinate 50,316 downwards.
TTCCAAAATCTCTAAAAAAATCTGCCACCCTTGATTTGAGGTAGGAGAACCTCCACCCTAACACTCCTCCCCTTCAGGAGAGCAAAGCACTGTCCCAAGCATGGCCTTCTGGGTTGGGGTGACGATTACAGCAGGAGAAATGGGAGAAAAGCATTCCCTGCAGCAATCCATGAGCAACAGCCTCCTCCTGGCAATAAGTCAATTCACACTGCAACTCCTTCCCATCCCCTTCACACCAGACCTGCGGACTGCTGACAGTCCCAGAACAAGAGCAGAGCCAGCCTCAACACGTGGATTTCAGCACAGACAGGTACAGTCCAAGGGACACAGGGTTAGTTCAAGAGGTTGTATTTGCACCTTGTCCTGATCACAACACCAAGGAGTCATGGGATTTCCCAACATCACCTACAGCCAAAGGTTTGCCTGCAGCACATGTAAGTTCACCCAGACCCATTGCAGCTACAAACACGTTCACTCTCACGCTGCTCCACCAGCACTACTTGCTGAGTTCCTCCACCTTCCGGAGCCAGGCGTGTGCTGTGTCTATGACAGCTTCTCTAGTGGAAAATACCAATGCCACGTGTCCATGCTGCAGGCTCTCTGGGCAACTGGGACACAGCTTATTAGGAGGTGATGACGTGGATATGCAAGCCCTCATACCTCTGTGCTTACACACAAGGATTGGGTTCCAGCTCCTTCCCCAAGAGACCAGAGCCCATTTTGGAGAAATAGGAGCAACACCCACCTTGTCCCACCCAAGGAAACAGACTGGGAGCGATGGCCAGCAGCCCCTGACCTCAAAACACTTCAGCAACCTCTGCTGAGGGCAGCTTAAATAACCAGCTCTCGTATAATGTGCTGCCCTGCACATTCTCACACTGGCTTTGAATGCCTGTGAGAGACAAAAGAGCACAGGAGTGGGAAAAGCACTGCTCTGAGGCTCCCCCTAGCCAGAGTCCTTCTGGGAAGGCTTTCCTTTTACTCTAAAGACCATATGCTCAGCTAGCAATAATCACCCACCTACAGAAGAAAACAGCAATGCTCTCTGTTTGTGTGTCTTGGCCTAGCGCCTTACCACACAGAGGCACTGGCCCCAGAAAAGCCATACCGGCTGGAAAGGATGCCTTTCCCTAACACATCTGTGGGTCACTGCCCAAGGTACAGGCACTACTGGCCCACTGCAGATCAGCGAGGTGTGCATCAGCGAGAGCAAAGGCCCTGGGAGGCTGCACTCCGAGCTGTTACTTGATAAGTCACTGTTCCCTGTGCCTGTTTATTCTCCTTTTGTAGAAAGGACAATCTGAGCCCCTGGGCAGCGAGAGACCATGAGGTCAGTCTCTCCCTGGAGAGTCAAGGAGCTGGGAACTCTTACCCTTTCATGAGGCAAGAAGCCTCCCATTCCCAGGGCTGGATCCCTCCCTTCTCCTGTTGTTAAAGGAAGGGGGTTGCCCACCAGTTACGTTGCTGCATATGGGGAAAAGAGCTCCTAATGCAAATCTTCAAGGCGCTTCCTCTGCAGACATGTGACATCATCTTTACAGAACCTTGTCATTTGATGAGATTAAAAGCATTTATCTGCATTCAGGCAAGAACTCCATTTTAGACTGTAACTCCAAAAGGCAGAGATGTGAGGTTGGTCCCTGAGGTCTTACCTTTGAATGAGTGTCCCAAAAAGCAGGTGGAAGACCTTCTGGATGTTCTCTGTGCACAGCCAGCTCCAGTGATCCATCAGCAGCAGACGAAGCACATCCAGGGCCAGGTCAGCCAAAGCTGTCTCAGAGTCTGCCAGGACAAAGAGGAAGGTCAGATGAAGGAGCCAACTCAACACCTAAGCAAACCTGGTGGAAAGCATCATCCAAAACTCACTTTTTCCCCCCCAACAGCCAGCTTGACGACCCTGATGAGCTGCTGCAGCACAGGCAGCCTTGTGAGCCTGCCCTCCCGGGCCCCTGCCCCGATCACTCTTTTGTTTCTGCTTTCATCCCAGCAGCCTCAGTCTTCCTATCAAGGTACGCACCAGACCAGAATGTGGCTGCTCCGAGCACCAAGTTCCTTCTCAGTTAAGCCAAGGGATTATCAAACCCCAGTCCATCCGTGGGGATGGTGGTGTGCCCAAAACAGGTGAGAAAGAAGGCAGGGACTGTAGCCACAAGAAAGGTACATTGTTGAAGACTATTCTCCTAGTCTTCAACATTTTCCCTCTTCCAACTTACAGTTTTTCAGGCGCAAGACTGCAGCGTCTGCAGGCTGCCATCGTGTGGCAGGTCCAAGTCTCAGCAGGAAAATGGATGAACCACATCTGGATAAACCAGGTGCATCAGGTCAGACAAAAACCCACACTTGTGCCCACATATCCCTGGTGACACAGACCTAGGACAACAAAACCTCTCTCTGATCCTCAGGAGGATTTCAAAGCCTACAGCATAAATACATCCTACTTGGGTAGAGGATTACTTTTACGCTGCTTGGCCCCAAAATACCACAGGTATTACACAGAACAAGCTGAGCGACGTACCACAAACCTGCCTGAGACAACCACTAAGCCAGCGCTCCTGTACAGCGGCTTCTCCTACTCTGCCATTCCTTGATGCCTGATCTTTCAGCCACTCTCTGCCTACAAAGAGCCTGTGAGACTGTTCACACACAATTTACTGCTAGAGATACAGAACAGAGGGATTCTGGACCCCAGCGCCTCTCCTCTTCCTCTCCCTGCTGCAGATGAGCTGGACTAATTAACTCCAGCCCATTTCACTTGGAAAAGACAGGGTATGTGACTGCATTTGGCATCTCTTGCTCCAGGCCATGCACAAGTTACTCCTCACTTGCTTTTCCCTTTGAGACTTGACTTCCTTGTGCAAAAAAAACTGGAGCAGGCTGTTTAGCTTCACCGTAACCCCACATAAAGAGCAGTGTCAGCAAGCTCTGTTTATTCCCATAGCATCCAAGTCCCCTTCCTCAGAGAGCTGCTGGCCAACCTCTTCCAAGAAGTCACCCAGTAAGCAGATACGGACACTAGTTGCCTTTTTAAGCCAGCTGCTCCCCAACACATTCATTCCCCTTACGCTGCCAGACCAGCCTGCTCTGTCTCGGCTCTGAAGCATCACAGGCCTGCAGGCATTTGACATCATTTATGTTAAATTTCCTTAAGGGTTCAGTTAACTTGGCCTGCCTGTATCTCTTGTGCTCTATGCAGAGCACTGGCCTCCAATTCCAGTCCTGCTCCCCAGCAGCCTCAAAACAAATGCAGGCATGTGTTCAAAGATTATAGGCAGAGCTGGTAGCACAGGCTAGGTTTCAGAATACCAGACCCATCCTGTCACAAGCACGTGGTTTCAGTCAGAGCTTGCCAAACTTGAACCACAGGAGTGAAATTTTTGGAAAGTTCCAGCTGATACAACTCAGCTATTCCAAGAAAAAGATTAGAGAACATATTTTTGCTCGCTTGCAGGATAATCTTGTAACCGCTCTGAGAGGCCGTAGCACCCCCGTGCTTTAGAGGAGGGATCTCTAATCAGAAAGGGAACATCATTCCTTGATCTGGGATTACATATTTGCTATTCTCACCAAATCTATCTAAACTTAACCAAATCTCAAAAGGTCCTTTTATAGCACATGGACGTATCAAGGTTAACTTGAGACTACCAAGAAGGCGTAAATTGGCCATTTTTCAGTTTCTAAGAGCTTGATTTTACAACATTGGCAGTTTAAGCAGCATGTCCTTAAGAAACTTCTTTCTGCAGTAACTGTACTGAGTACACTAAGGTGAAGATCTACAGCAACACAACCAAGCCAAGACTCAGTTTGCTTCCAGTTGCAATAAAGACCAGAGTAATCACCTAACAGGACTGGAAAAACTCAGTTTGCCCTCCCTTTAATCAAGGGACTTTAAGCTGAGCCTGCAGATGTTGGAGCTGTTGCAATACCAAGAGAGATACACTGAATTGCTAACAGAGGGGCTGAGCTCACCAGAGTCTGTGTCCGGATGTGTCCCCAGCTCGTCCATATCCTCCTGCCCAGAGCTTTCCTTAGCTTCTCTGCCTCCCTCTCCTTCGGGAGCTTTGCGGGGGATTGCCTCCAGCAGCTTCTCCTGCTTCTGGATGAAGGACTCCATAGCAGCCAGCGACAGGGTGCCAGAGACCTACGAAAGCACCAGTGTATCAGTACCACAGCATTGAGCTGCACACAGCCAGAGTTGAACAGATATTCGAGGTCTCCACCGCCCAGATGGCCTCCCACCACCTGGTTTGCTCCTTGTTCTATCCAACAGCACAGCCAGGGCTGCTTATCGCCTTTCTGCAGAGGCCTGGCATGCAGGAACAAGGCTGCAACAGCCACAGCCCTCGTGCACATGGATTATCCCAAGCCAGCATCCAAACAGGGCAATGATTAGGATCACAAAAGAATTGCAAGAGGGATCTGAACTTACAGTGCTGCCCTCCCTGATAGAGTAGACGATCCTGTCATGCGCTTCACTCGCACTCAGCACCGGAGCAATTTTACTGGATGAGAACCTCAGCCTGGACCTGGAGAGGAAAGACATGGCACAGTCAGGGTTTTCTCCGTGAGCTGCAAGCCGTGAGCTTCTGAGCCTCAGTCAAGAACCTGGATCAGCTATCTTTCTCCAGGGCTAATCTTGCCCACTCCAAGAAGTCTAATTAGACCTAAAGTGATTAAAAAAAGCACCTGCCTTCAGGATAACTAAGAGGTGGCAGTAAAACCATGCCACAAAAGCATTACAGTGCTTTTCCTCAACTACACAGGGGCCTAGCCAAGGCTTTCCAACATCCACCACACACATACCCCTTTGACAGCAGCTACGTTAGATATAAGCTTACATACAGATAGATGTAGGCATTTCTGTTCAGTGAGGCATGAGCACCACAGCATACACAGGAAAAAATGTTCAGAAAAGCCTCTGAGACATACTCAGCAGGATTGTGAAATCCAATTATAAACACGCACATACAGAAAGGAGGATATGAAAGGGCGTTTGGAATTGTGAGACAAATGGTAAAATGGCCTGTTTATCATTAAGGAATGTCCTTTTCAGCCAAGACACTTCAAAACTTGTACTTTTTTTGTTTGTCTTTTTGTTCAAAGCAGCTTTTTCTAGCAAAACATCATTTTTCCAGAAAAAAAAAAAGCCATATCCATGCAGAAGACCTCTCTCCTTCAGCGGAAGACTCACTGATGAGCACGATGGGGCTTGTCACCACCAGCAACACCACGTAAACACTTGGTGAGCAACCTACATGCAATGACCTTAAACCCTACTCCTAAATAGACACTCATAAGTTTGCTGGGCAAGGTGGAACGCCACTGTGTTCAGGAGAGGGAGTAAACCTTTAGGTAGACAAGTTATAGCTGTATTTTGCAGTAACCGGCCACATAGATGAGTCATGCACATGTTTAAGATTAGAAACCAATTCTCCAGGAGCATCAACATCTTTGCTGGTAAGTGCCACCGCCTCACAGCTCTCTCAGGAAGAAACCCACCTTCTGTGAAAACCCGAGCATTCTTAGAAAATCCTTTACCCAAACAGGAACTCAACTACCCTTGCTCCGCACATGGAAAAGCAAACAATTCAGCTAGAGTACGACAGCAACATGTAAAGCATCAAGTCGGTATTTCCCTACAATGGAGTCAGCTTACTTATGAAGCCCACGTTCTGCATAAAGCATAGGGGAAGCTGAAGGAGCCCTTACTTGTTAGCCTTCTTCCCATCTGTCTGAGGTTTCCCATCCACTTCAGACTCACTAAGATCCTCCGTGGGGCTCTGGGGCTCTGACCTGGGGAATGCCGTCTTCAAGGTGTCCACGATGGCATTGACAACAATCTGCAAAAGCCAGCAGTGCTGTCAATTGAATGTATTCCTATTCCTCGAACACGAACTAAGAGTTTTCAGACTTGCGCTCTATTTTCTACGATAACCCCCAGGCTCTGACTCTTCCTAGCTTTCCGGGCAAGCTGAGCCCAGCTACACAGAGAGCGTTCAACCTTTCTGGCTACTACTGCAGTAGCCAGAAACGTAGACTTTGAAGCCCAAGAGGCACATCTAGGTGCAGTTGCAAGTGGTTCAGATAACTAGCTCCCCACTTTTCTACCTTGTCTATCCTGGAGACAACGAAGGGCTTCTTGACAAATGCGATCCTGGCATCAGTGTTCAGGGCGAGGAACTCCTGCACCTCCTCACTGTTTGCAATCTCAGGGACCGCACACAATTGCTGCGAGGAGAGATGTAGCTTTAGCTCTTTTTTGAGTCAACTTCCCAGTTGAAAGATTTCATGTGCTCCACTGTCTGTCAGTACAGAGCTGTCCCGAGCACTGCTCTCTAGCTCACAGGGGCACACAAGCATCTCACCTTCAAGAAAGATTCTAGCAGACTTTTTCTGGCTTCCACTTTATCGCTGTCCATGTTTCCAAATGGAAGATCAGGAAACAGTTTCTTTGGGCCTTTGATATCTACAAAGGAAACAAACCCATCAGCAAGCTCCAGAAAACCGCAATGGTTGTATTAAAATCTTAATGGTCTCATGCTTAAGACTACCACTACACATTGCCCAGCATCAGCCCAAGATAATACACCCCTCAAACCAGGGTGGCTGAAATGGACCTTAAATCCATACAGAACTTGCATTCTGCTGATATCCTATCATCCTTGCCTTTAATGCTAAAGAAGCAGAACACCAGTTTAGCACAAGGACTCTAGATCATCCAAAGAGCCCAAAAATTCTCAACAGTTTTCCAGCCAAACCCTCAGAACTGTCCGAACCAGAGGAAGATGTGGGAACATGCTAAATTCAATGAAGCTTTATACATGAGTAGCATTAGAAGAAACACTATTTTCTTTTAAAAGCTTATGTTTAACAGCTATTACTCTACTTTCTTGTATGCAAACAAGATGCTTGCAGATACCAGTGTTTCTGTTTACTGTTAAGGTACAAAACTACAAAAGTAAGTGTTGTGATCTAAACAGGAACAAGCATGTTTCAAAACACTGGAATTTACTGCCAAAAAGAAATAAATCTCTCCTCCAGTCAGCTCTGCACAGAACACCAGAGGATGCAGGCAGCACAAACAACCCAGCCTCCAGAGCTGCACAGGCAGCACAGGATACCCTCAGAGGAGCATGAGGCAAGACAGAGAAGGATTTACTCAAAGTTAATGCAGGCACTGACTTTTCAGGAACTTGCGGAGCTCCTGTTTCTCCTCCAGTCTGGTCTGGAGGTTGAGGAACTCCCGGTAACGGCGGTTCACGGTGTGGTAAGCCATTTGCTGAAGGCTGCCTGCACTCTCACCCTCCAGGGCTGTCTCATACTGAGGAGGAAGGCAACAGTCAATAATCCTTACAGACCCCAAAACAGTCCTGCTGTGCTGTGGTCCCTGTTGGCCCCACAGTCCCCAGAGCCCACAGAGGTCCCATCCAGCAATTCCTCAGATCAACCCTTCCTGAGGAACAGGGGCTGCACAGCACACAGATCCCTCACAATGAAGGGCATGGTAAAAACAGGATAAAAAAAAAAAAAAAAAAAAAAGACTCAGCCACCCTCACACAACTCTTGGCCGAGAGCAGGAACCCCTATCCCACACCTGAACAGCTACAGGGAAAACACTGTGCCTGATATTCCCCCGCTGCCAGACAAAACTTGCTGTCGAGCCACGCACAGCACAAATCCTCAACTCCAAACACCAGCCTCTGCTCCCCTTGCAGAGGGGGGTCACCTTTACCTTGACGGTGTACAGGGTGTAGGGGTGGAAGCCAGTCCCGCTGTGCTCTCGGGCAGTGATGGTCCCAGTTATCCGCAGGTTCTGGATGACAACCGGCCCGTCGGGGCTGCTGAGAGGCTCAAAGCTGAAGGTGCTGATGGAAGCCGTTGGGGAGGATGAGAGCGAGGGAAGAGCCTGCCCAGGGTCCAGGGGACTTTGCTGTGGCCCCTCTGCTGCCCCCAGATCTTTTCCCAAGCTGGAAGGCCTCTCTGAAGAGGCCTTCTTGGGGACAGCTGGGCTTTCCTCTTCCTTCTCAACTGCTGGGTCAATCTGGATGTCAGGGCAGGAGCCCAGGGCAAAAGCAGAGGTGGGAAGCAGGCCAGCATCCGAGCTGGTAGCAATGCCCTCCTCCAGGTCCCCCGTGCCATCCTCCAAAGAAGCCGGTCCCTCCAGCACAGCAGAGTTGTCCTGGAGGGATTCATCAAGGAATTCTCCCATGGGTGATGGTGCCAGCAGGTCCGTGTCCTGGCCCGCATCGGGTGCAGGGGACTCTAGCTCCAAACCCTCGCAGGGGAAGAGGGAACCCAGGGCTTGTGGGCGGAGGAAGGGCTCCTCTGTGTGGCACAGCCCACTCGTCGGGTCCTCTCCCTCCTCACCAGTAGCCCCTGCCTCTCGTCCAGGCACCTCCATGGGCCTCGGGGAAGGGGGCAGCCCGGCAGGATTACCGTCTGTCTGCACCGTAAAGGGCAAGAAATCAGGCACCGGGGGTGCAGGGGGTGGCTCCTCTCCCTGGGTCTTTTTGGAGAAAGCCCCAATAAGCAGGAGGTTGATCGAGTCAGGATCAGCCATCTTCCTGATGGCAGGCAGCAGCACGTTGCAGGTGACCAGCTCCACCACCACGAAGCGTCCTGTCCGTGTCTCCAGGTGGGGCTGGGGCACCAGCGCCCGCAGCAGCTTCTCCACAGCAGCCCGGGCATAGCCCACCTCAGCTGCTGGGCTGCGGAGGGCAGGATGGGGCCCTGCCAGCCGGCTGTACTCCTGCCACAGGGTCCGGCTACCCTCCGGGTCACTCCTCAGGGCCTCGCAGGCCCGCAGGTAGCTCTGCAAGTGATGGCCGCAGAGGAGGAGGAGGCGGCGGGCCAGGGCTTGGCGGTCCACTCGCCCCATCCGCTGTCTCAGCTCAGCGGCCAGGCCCATCATAGCCTTCTCCACCTCGGCCTCAAAGGCTGGCTCGCTGCTGATGGTGCAGTACCAGGAAGCGACAAAGTCCCGCACCACTTTGCGGACGGTGCTGGCAATCTCCCTCTCCAGCCACCCCTCAGGCGCCGGGCAGTGAGGCAGGGGCCGCAGGGAGCTGACAAAGCGTTCCAGCCGCAGCCGCCGGCCGGGGGGGCTGAGAGTACGGGGGCCCAGCCAGCCACCCAGTGCCACCAGCACCCCGCAGAGCAGTCCCAACGCCCTCAGATCAAGCAGCAGCTGCAGGGCCAGCAGCCAGCCCAGCACAGCCACCGACACCACCAGCGCCCGGCGGGCTCCTGACGGCCCCTGGCCTGGCATGGCAGAGCTGGGCAGAGCGAGCCACCTTGGGGGTACTGCCCTAAGAGCCACCACAGCCTGAACTGCCAGACAGCAGGGCTTCCTCCAGGCCAAACCAGCTCACCTCCTCAGTGGGCACCAGGGCCCAACCGACCAGCTTCCTCACAGGGCGCCGGGGCTCACCGGAGCCCGGCCGAGCAGGCCCCGCAGCCGGGGCTCACCGGAGCCCGGCCGAGCAGGCCCCGCAGCCGGGGCTCACCGGAGCCCGGCCGAGCAGGCCCCGCAGCCGGGGCTCACCGGAGCCCGGCCGAGCAGGCCCCGCAGCCGGGGCTCACCGGAGCCCGGCCGAGCAGGCCCCGCAGCCGGGGCTCACCGGAGCCCGGCCGAGCAGGCCCCGCAGCCGGGGCTCACCGGAGCCCGGCCGAGCAGGCCCCGCAGCCGGGGCTCACCGGAGCCCGGCCGAGCAGGCCCCGCAGCCGGGGCTCACCGGAGCCCGGCCGAGCAGGCCCCGCAGCCGGGGCTCACCGGAGCCCGGCCGAGCAGGCCCCGCAGCCGNCCGGAGCCCGGCGGACCGGGCTCCTTCACTGGGCATGGGGACCCAACCGACCAGGCCCCTCACCGGAGGCTCATCAAGGCCCAACCGACCCGGGTCGCTCACCGGGGCCAGCCTAACCGAGCTCCTCACCGGGGCCACCCTACAGGCCGCAGACCCCCGCTGCTGCAGGCGCAGAGCTCCGCACCCAACCGGTACGGACACGGCGGCCCGGCCTCACTCACCGCCCCCGGGGTTACAACCAGCACCGCGGCGAGACGCCCACCGGCACTTCCGCGGCCACTTCCGGTACCACGCCTACCGACGAGAGCGGCAGAGAGTCGACCTCGCCCTCCCCCTACCGCCCCCTGGCGGGCGGGAGGGCTCGCGGCGCTGCCGGGATGATTTAAAAAAAAAAAAAAACAAAAACAAACAAACCCCCCCAAAACCCCCAAAACTAGAAAGTTTGCAGCTCGAGGCGGGAAATCGAGTTTCACGCACACGCGCGCACCGATTTTTTGCATGCATTGTAAAAAAGCGCGCAGCCCTGCCCGGGGATTATTTTGAGCAGCGAGAACTTGCGGTGCTGCACCGTTTTATTTGCGTTTATTTATGGTTTTTGCGCCCGTTAAAAGAAGATTTGAGCTCATTGCGCGTGCATTTCAAGAAAAAAAGGCAGTGGCTCGCGTGCCCCTACTGCTTATTTAAAAAAAATAAGCAGTTCAGGTGTGGGAGCACACCTGGGCTGCATTAGTCTCATTAAGCATTGCCAAAAAAGGAAGAGAAGTAATTAACCCCAAAGGGCATTCGAAGGAAAGGCGGGGGGGGCGGATTGCCCCCAGCTGGCAGGGACCCGCGGAGGGGCACAAAAGGGGCCGGGGGAGCAGCAGCAGCTCCGGGTGTCTCCCTGGGTGAGGAGCGTTGGTTTTGGGGTTGTGCTGGAGGGGTTTGGGCTGGCACGAGGGGTGGGTGTGCAAACCACACCTGCGTGCCCATCTGTTGCAGCTAAGGAGGTGCAGACCCCCATTTTCCTCTGCAAGGGGCTCCCCAAGGGTTTTTGTGGAGCTGCGGGGGACAATCCATGCAGGAGGAGGCACAGGATGGTGATGGGAGCAAGTATTCTGCAAAAAAAAACCAAAAAAAAGGTCAGAACAACTTTAAAAGTTTTCCTGAAAACAGGTAGGGGCTTGAGGGGGACTCATCCTGCTGTGGGTGACCTTGCTGGGCACCTCTGGATGTTTGAAGCGTTATGGGGAATCTGTTCCTGCAAGGTTTGTTCCTCCCAAGTGATGGTGTTTGCTTTGTGGGGTTAAATGCTGAAGGGCTGTTTGGGGCTGAGGAGATCCCTGGGTGTTTGCAATGTATGAACCCCACCGGGGTTGTTGCTGTCTGTCCTTCGGGTGATGTTGTAGCTCTTGGGCTCATGTGGCAAAACAAAAAAAAAAACACAAAGAAAGAACCCAAAATCTAGAAGGCAGGGGATGCTCCTGTCCATGGGAGCTGGTGCTGGGTGGGATTTGGGTGCTGCAGGCAGCTGACATGGGGAAGGAATTGTTCGTTCCCGGGTGGAGAATTTAGCAATGCTATAAAAATTCCCTGAAATATGTCAGTTCTGAGAATGTCTCTTAGCTGTGTGTGGGTACTGCAGGAAGATAGAGCAGCAAGCAAAACTTTGTTGAATCAAAACCTTCCCATTAAAAAAAAAAAAGCATCTTTTTAGAAAATACTTTTAGAGGGGCTCTTTGCAGCCTGAATCCCCTGGGAAGCAGAGGTGTGACATGGGTTTGGTGCATCCTGACATCACTGCGCATCCCGGGGTGTTTCTGGGTGCTGGAGCCGCTTGCATGCGGGGCTGTGCTGTGCCCCTCATCGCCCGGGTGCTCCCACCTCTACTTTGGTGTGCCAGGGTGTAAATATGTATGTTAGAAAGCACCAGTACCTGGTACCATAGGTTAAATGGGTGTGAGTAAATGATGAAGCAAGGCCCCCCACACCTTTTTTTTTTTGCAAACAAAGTGCAGGTCTTGCAAACTCACAGCTTCCTAGGTGTGCTCCAAAATATACTTGTGCGAGGGAGAGCTTGGGGTTAACGGAGCCGAGCAGCAGAGCCCGACTTCTGCTCCAGCATTAAACCTCCAAGAGGTTTACAGACCTCCTCCTCTGCTGGAGCGCACCCCGCTTGCCGCATCGCAGTTAAAGCCTCGTGCCTCAGTTTCCCCCTTTCCTCCAGCCCTCCCCGTCTGTTCTGGTTCCCCTTCCCTCTCTCGAAGAGAGATTTTTGGGGAGAGGAGTTTCCACAAGTTGTTGCGTGGGCTGAGCAGCCTTGCCCTTACATCAGGATGCCGAGCTGCTGGAGTGATGCAAACGCGTTTTAATCGTGATGCCGGCGGTGACAAACGTCTCTGTCCCCCCACTGGCTTTTTTATTGTGCGTGGGAGGGGGGCGGGGGGGTCCTTCGGCAGGTCCTAACTCTTCGGTGCCGTACGACCGCGCGGCGTAGAGGACCCGTGGGGAGCTGTTGTTCCCGAGTTGGGCTGGGAAGCGTGGCCAATTAAAAGAGATTAATTTATAAGGGGTACGGACCGGGGATCTGACAGCTCGTTATTAATGGATCAATGCAGAACAGAGCGCGCGGAGCAAGGAGCGAAGAGCCTTGCCGATGGCGGGAGGTGGGATGCTGTGTACAAACCAGCTCCCGCCTGCCCTCGGGGATGAGGGTCCTCCCAAATATCTGGGATCTGAGGTGCTTCGCCTTTCTCAAGCGCCTGGTTTTGCTAATTTTCCTGCTTGCAAGCACGGGGGGGTGGGACAGGGAAGAATTTCTGGGGCCTTTAAATATTTACGCCCGTCTTAGTCGCATAGTGCTCTTGGGAAGGGCCGTACCCCTGCAAAGATGCTTTGTGAAAGTTACGGCTGCCTGGAAGTTTTAAAGGGGGTGGATGTAAATGATACAGGGAAAAATGAACTGGCTTGAGCGTGACATCTCCTAGAGCTCGTCCCGGGAGTAAAAATATCTGCGTTTCCCTGTTTTGACAAGTTTCCTATGTGAGAAATAACTTAAGGTGTGATTCTTCTTGCAATTTGGATGCAAAAGAGGTGATGGTGTGGCAAGGCATGGCTATCCACCCTCTTCCCCCCAAAAACCCCCCAAAATAAAGCAGGACCAGGTTGATTAGATGGATGGGGAAGGCAGGTCACACAAATCCCATCCTTGACTGTTCCCCGTGGTGAAATTGGGGCTGTTGCTGTGCTGTTTGGAGGAGCAGCAGTATCTTAGAGTGCAGCATCGCAGCGCTTCAGGGGTCAGGTCTGCCTAAACATCCCCAAATGAGCGGGCTGCTTCTTTCAAGTGGGAACTCGGAGGTCAAGCATTGGAAGACTCAGACACCCGACTCTTCTTCTGTGGGCTTGGGAGAGGGGAGTGTGAAGGTATGGGGATGGTTTTCATGGCGTGAGCTGCAAAGCATCCCGAGCGCAGCCCTGGAAGGTCCTTTAGGTGCTTACACTGAGTGCAGATGTCTTGCAAGGTACCGCAGAGCCTTCCCCCAGCTGCATCCCTCCTTGCCTGGGTATGGCACCAGACTGGCTCCTTCCATTTCATCTTGTGGGTGGTGTTCTTGGTTCCTGCCTCCTTGGGAAGCAGGGTTATTGGTATGGAGACAGTCCGTACAGCGTCTGGAACAAAAAGACCATGGTGGGACTCTGGTTGCTATAGAAATGTTGGAGTTTGGAAGGTCCTTTGCCTCCTGCGTGAGCTTTTAAGTGAGAAACAAGCGTGGTGTCACTTTTCTGTGACACTCCGCCAGCTTTGAGCTTGGCTTTGCGCTTGCTGTCCCGTGACGTTGATTTTGAAGGGGCCCTTGGGTGTTGGAAGCTATTCCTCAATAAATATCCTGAAGCTGGGAGTTTTTCTGCTAGGGATGATAGCTCTGATTTACCCGGTTGGTTTAGCAGTGTGGGTCCCCACCTGATGGGGAGCACAAGGTGATGAAGGAGCTGTTGTCGTGCTGAGATGCTCGAGAGTTTCCCAGCCCTTCCCAGTGCCACTTGTGGACTGTACAGGCTGAAGATGTCCCCGTGCATCTCTCGTACCTCCTGGGAGGGCATGCTGCTAGATGAGTTTGCTATGAAAATCCATCAGGGCAAGAGGGGAAGAGTCTCTTTGTAGCTAGTTCTGACCCTGGGGGCACCTTGAGGTGTAATCAAGTTGTCTGGGTTTGAGATGAATCCTGTGCTGGAGAGCTGGGAAGGAGCAGGATGAGTGGTCCTGATGCTGTCCACGTATAGGAGCCCCTCCTTAGAGGATTTGTGGTGCCCCGTTGTTTGATGACGGTGGATCACCGTTGCAGTGATCCGCTTTCACCAGCTGGACCGCGGCTTGGAGATGCTTTACCATATGATATATATCCCCACTTCAACCCTCCACCCAGGCTGTGCCCTGCTGGGAGGCAGCTGAATCCCGCGCTCGGGTTGATTAACATACTCCTAGCTCATAAATCTAAGAAAGTGGATTTGGGGAAGAACTTTCCTGCCTCCAGTAAAACTTGCCTTTAAATTATTTAACAAGCTTCTTAAGCAACTCAGCCGTTTTTGCATGGAATTTGTCAAGGCTCCATCAGCTCTACACACTGCAATGTGACAGCCATACTTTTATTATGAGCGGCGTATTAATCTTGGAATAGCGCTATTTGTTTTCCTCTCTTGCTTTTATGGTGCTTAAAAGCATGTATCTTTTCCTGAAAATCAATAACTAAAGCTATGAATAATAAAAAACACTGCAGTGAATGGCTCATAGAGATCCTATGGATGTAAGTTGCAGCAGTAATGACTCTGTTTGCTATCCATTAAGTATGTGAACTCAGAAGAATTATGCAGATTATAATAGCTGTATCAACATAAGTATGTTTTGCTGATAGACTTTCCTGATTGGATCCACGGGATATAAGCCTGCTAATCCCCTGTGCAGAGGACCTGATTATATTAGAGTGCTTTGCAGATCTGCAGATAGAAAGTTAAGAAACAATTAAAAAAAAAAGTTGGTAGGTGGGGGGGGTGTTCTCAAAAGCTCTTGGTTTGCTCCTCTATTTGGGTTTTCTCTTGAAGCAGATGTGCGTTTTCGCTGCTTTCGGTGAAAGCCCGGAGCCCAACTCCAAACCCTAGTGAAAATGCGGATGGTTTATGTACAATAAGTGAAATTTGCCCCGCGCTGAGCCTTAAATGTCACAGCAGCTTTGCTCTGCAACCGCTCAGCCGGGGGCTTAAGCAGCGATTTGGTGCCGGGAGGGGACCTCAATCAGTGCACGCGTGGCGTAGCCTTGGTAATTGCTCATCTAAGTGGCCAGCTATCCTCAGGCACGCTCCCGGCGTGGGTAAGTGTGCTAATTGCACGTGGATGTTAGATGCGTGCCTATGGACCCTTTTTTTTAACTCCCCTCCTCGCCTGAAGCTTCCCAGTGATTTGTTGGCTGAAGCTAATCATGGAGCTGCGATGGAGGGAAAGAAAACCCGACAAAACCCCACCACCCTGTAATTGAAATAATCAGCTTGCTGCGCACTTGACGCAAGGTTAAAAGTCATGCAATTTTGTATGTAAAATTTTGCATGTAAGCTCTGCTTATTAATATCACCTTGCTAATACAGCGTGCCACCTCCGTAGGTGCCAGCCTGCTCTACAAAGCCTGCTCCGTGCTTTATTTTTCCGACGCTTCGCCTTGCTTAAAGTTGGGGAAACTGAGGCTGTGCCCCAGGGAAGCGATGCATCCTGCTTGCACGGCGTGTCTTTGAGCTACGCTGCTTCCCTGATGCTATATAATGATCTAAGCCAAGGGTGTAAGAGATGCACAATGGTGTATAACGTGTCTAAATCCTCCGTCCGTGGTCCCGTCGTTTCCCGTGCTGCTGCGGGCTGTTTGGTCGCAAGCTTCTGACAAACGCTTTGGCTTCCCTCTGCCTCTTGCATCAGTGTTTGGCGAGACTCTGGCAGTTGCTGAAATGAGTGGAAAGTGGAAAGGAGGTCGCTGCGTCTTAGGACTCAGCAGAAAAAGATCCCCCCAGTCAGCAGCGATGCATACAAAATTTAAAACATGCTTTTTTGTTGTTTTTTTTTTTGAGGAAAGATGAAAGCACCTTTCCACCAGAATATCTTCCAGCATCTCTGCTCCATGCTGAGCGATTGCCTGTGAGGTAGGGGAGAGCAGCACCGCAGCTCTGCAAACTGAGTGAGTCTGGGGCAACGTCTGCAGCAAAACTCCTTCGGGGTGCTTGGGAGAAACCAGACCTGGGATGGATGGTTTCAGCCGTCCCTCGGTGTGGGTCGAGCTTGCAGCAGTAGTAACTGGAGTGAGATTTTTGTCCTTGCCTCTGTCTCCTGGCCAGCGCTCGGCTCGAACTTTTTCCTAAAGTATGGCCAAAAAAGGGATTTTAAGGCTTGATGGTGCCTCAGGATCCATAGGACACACACATGGCTCGAATCCCACCTGGGATGTGAATGTGTATAATCTTGGTTTCCAGGCTGTTGGGGTAACTCTAATGAAGGATGCTCCATCTATATAACATCAGCCGTGGGGCTGGCCTCAGTTTCCCCGTACAGAGAAAGTGGAAGAGCAATGGTATGGTTTGGGTTTGCGTGAGGACTTTATCATCAGCGCTGGTTATTTGGTGGTTGGGGAACCCATTCTGCTTTATGCCATCCAGGCTGGGAAGCCATCGCCTTGTGCAGCAGCAGCAGCCTACCCTACACCGGCTAGCATCTCATTAGCAAATAAAATTGTTATTTTCGGGATAATGTTGCGAGTTAATGTGATGTGTGCATCACGAAACCCCAAACGTGCTGCATGCAGAATCGGGCGAGTTGCAGTGATGAATGTCATGCAAAACTCGGAGGCACTAATTGAAGGTGGTTTCAACAGAATATTCAATTAATGCTCTCTGCGTCGCAGACAGTCTGGAAAAGGCACTGTTTTCTCCCGAGGATCTGTGTTACTGTGCAACAAACAGATGAAAATGAACCGTTTTACAGCCTTCTAATTGAAAGTCGATGCACTGGTTTTATTAAAATTTTCATGGTGGGGGGAACTGGATGCCTCAAGGGCCCAGTAATGGGATGAATAAGCTCCCTCTTCTCTGCTGCCTTGCATCCAGCCCCGGGCAGAAATGACTGAAAATAAATGCCTGAGATATCCCTGGTGGGATCTGTGGCCTCAGCATCTCTTCTTGTGCACGCAGATCCATTTTATCTCTGTCCGCTGCACCTTCGGGCTCACCCTTGAAAGGACTCAGCATCCCTGGGAAAAATTGTTTTTATGGAACAAAGTAGGGGACTGTTGGGTGAAGAGAGTGGAAATGATTTTTATTTTGTTTTGTTTCCCCTCCCCATCCCTCTGTGGGCAGAAGGCTAGGTTTCTTCTGGCTCGGAGTCTTTCACCCTCTTTCTTGGTGCCACGCACTGGGGAACTGAAGCTTATGAGTGGGAGGATGGAGGAGAAGCAGGTTCTCCAGAGCAGGCTGTCCCTTAGGGTGGGGAATATAGGAAAAAAAAGAAATTTAATTTTGTTTTTCTAGTCTGGTCTCCTGTCATTCTGCAGCAAACCCTGCCTCTCTGCGTTTTCCAGCCCGTGTCGGCTGCCCCGGGGTGCCTGCATCTCTTTCCTGCCTGTGGAGTCAGGGCAGCTCTTGACTGCCACAAATCTCTCCAGGGCTGGGAGAGATTTGCATCCTCCCTGCTTTGTTTTGCCACCTCCTCTGTTGCCTGACACCTTAATTCCTAAAGGTCGTTGGTGTGAAGTTACTATATATATTAAGCAAAATGCCCAGACCCACATGGTTGTCATTTCTGGTGCTAGGAAGCAGCAAAAGGAAGATGCTCTCCATTGCAACTTCCAAAAAAATCTGCAGTTGTGTTGGCTGATGCCTGGAAGCTGTTAGCTGAGCCCTTCCCTGGCGTTGCATATGGATGCTAATTTATGCTCTTGCATCCAGTGATGATTTAGCTATTTTAAAGCATTATTTACGATGAGTTCCTATACCCATTTTGCCGTGGTGATAGTGTTGTGATAATGGGAATTTACAGTTCGCTCTGACGAGAGACCGTAAACCAACCGGCTGGATATTTTTTTGTATTCCTACAGGCCTAATTTGTAACATAAAGCACTTAATAATTGTTATTAATGAACCTGCTGCGGTTGGTCTATAGACCCAGCTGGAAATCACATCTGCTATCAGATCCGCAGCAAACTTAGGAGTTGAGGGAGGTGTGAGCAGCTGATGTGGCCAGGAGGAGATGGCTTCAGCTGGCCAAAAGAGATGCCCATGGATCAATGGGAGCTCGGTCAATATGGTTTTGGGGAGGATTGTGGCAATCTTAAATCTTAAAATCGGAACGGCTGCATCATAATAAACAAGGGGAAAAAAGAAGTCCTGGTTTCTTAGGGAAGGGGTATTTGGAACAATTAAATGCATGTTGATAAACCATTGCCAGGGACTTCAGTAAACATCCTTAGGGATTTTCATCCCCATTCCTCGCTTGAACGGAAAGCAACCAAGATTTTTTACAGCCAGCTAGTGATTTCTGACTGGTTCACGTTTCGGATATCCAACCTGGGATGGAAAGATAAGGGATGCTTCTCATTTTGTCCCCTGCCTCTCCCACTGGGTTGCGTGTGACCTTGAGAAAAATGTTTAATCTTCACGCGCCTCAGTTCCTGGCTGAAATAAGGCTATGTTGTAGTCCTCTGGGTTGCAGCCAAAATGGTGTAAAGGTACAGGCAGCGCAGGGTTTATTGGCAATATCTTTTATTAAACCTTGCAAATCTCGCTGCCGGTAGCCCTTCCTGCTTGTTCAGATTTGGGGATCTTCACTGATTTGGGATAACGGGCTCAGATTTGGGCAGAGGCATCTTCATTACTGGCATAGAAATGACAAATCAGAATTATTATTTTTTTTGGAAGGTGTACAGATGCTTTCAAGCGATGATGTCAGTAATTAGATGACTTCAGAGGGTTTAATCATCCAAACATCCCCCAGCTAAAGCCTCATCTCCTGATTCACGGCCCCGCGCCTTGTCCACGGTGGTTGCAATGAGGTAATGCTTTGAAGTATCACAAGCAGATCTTTGCAAGGAAGATATTTTGCATAATTGGTTTCTGACAAGGCCTAAAATACTATTTAGAATTACATGGCTGAGTGTTAATTTATGCCTGTACTCCTAAGTGTAACTTCGTTACATGAAAGCGTTATTTACGACGCGAGCTCAGATCTATTGTGTGTTGGTGATAGCGCCGTGATAATGGAGATAGATAGCTCGTTGTGGCAAGAAGCTATAAAACAAATGGGGAGATGTTTCTCTGCAGTTATGGACTTAATTTTTTAATGTGAGATATGGTAGCGATTGTAAGTGATGTGATCTGATAGTCATTGGGAAGCAGGATGTCAGAGGGCTGGTGTTTGGTTTTTTGTTTGGTTTTTTTTTTTCTTTTGAGAAATAACTTTCTTCTGGAAGATGCTCTTTAGCTCATGCTGAGTCTGATCGCTTCCACCAGCATTTTAAGTGACTTGAAATCAAAATAGTGGGTACGGACTTGTTGCTTTTCTTTGTTTCTCTTAAATATAATTCTCACATTTAATTAAAGCTTAAATCATATGAAAAAATAATCCTGTGCATTTAATATGGGAAAACTTAGCCTAGAAGAAGTGAAACAAATTGTGCTTTGCTGTAGTGATTTTGATGCCTCTTGACTATTTTGAGCATTTCCACTTGGTGGAAAGGGTGACTCCTCTATCCTCATCCAAGGAGTGAATTTTGAAATACACAGATATTTTTATGCCCTTCCATCAGCAAAATTCTCTCTTCAGCTGTGAGTTTTGGTGACGGTGGCTTTGTTTTGAACGGAGCGAAACACTGGGTTTCCAAACTCCTTGAAAACATTACAGGCAGGAACATATCTTGGTTTTTTTGCATTAGCTTATTTATGTCTTACTTGACAAAGCACAACGGGAAACAATTGAGGGAAAACAAGTCTGAGGTTAAAGTTGTTTTGAAACAAAGAATGCAAATACCGGATTTTGAGGAATATCAAAGCAGGATGATTCAAAGTTGTCGGATGTTGTGTTTTTTTTTCTTCCTCTACTGTGAAATGAAATTTCCGCAGAAAAAGACCTGACTCTGCAGAGCGTTTCACTTCCAACAAATCTCATTTCTCTGATGGAAAGTGGTTCCATCCCAGCTTTTTCCAGTCAGACCTGCAGCTTACCCTTTCCTGGGCCAGATTTATTCCTTTGCTCAACATGTTTCCTTGTAATCGAGCCGGCCCCAAAGCTCTGGGAAAGGAATCAAAACAGCTCCGGGTACTTCAAAGGCTGGAAGTCGTGTTAGATGTCCTGCGATAACTAATCCAGCGTGTGATGTGACCCCTTTCCAGGTGTCCCTGCCTCTCTCAAAGACCTTGAAAAGAGCCCTGATAGACTGAACTCAACTTCTGCTTAAATCGCCCACCTACCACGCTTTCCCTGTGAAAATGCAGGGGACGGGGGAATATGAAAGGCACGCGAGGCAGATGAAATGAGAAACGAGGGGAAAGCAAGCAACGCGCGCGGGCAGGCGAGGTGTTAGCGCGATGGAGAGAGTAAAGGCTTTGCCGCAAACAGTAAAAGCCAATATGAAGCTATCGTGCCGGACATAAAGCTAACAATTTACCAACAGCCCCACGGCAGCAAATCAGGGTTGAGCTCAATCTGAATACGAGGAGCTGATGCGGGGACCGCGTAGGCAGCGCAGGATGGGGGAGAAAAGGTGTTTGCACAAGCAAGAAGGTCCATGTGCTGGTAGAGGAGGGCGTGCGGGCTAAAGACGTGCAAAACTGAGGCTGACCTTGGTTGGGTCTGTAGAAGGTAGATCATCGGCTTCATGGGACAGTCTGGAGGATGCAGCGAAACTGCTTGTTCTTGGCTTCCCCACGGGCTTTCCTGCATATTCATAATTTCCTGGGAGCTGCTCATGGGAGTAAAGCTACATCTGTGCTCTAGTGTATTGAGGATTAGAGTAATGCCCATAAGAAATGGAAGAAATCTATTGTTTAGTCTTGAAATATCATCCCTAAGTGATGCAGGGGATGCTTGTTAATATTCTCTCAGAAGGCTGTTCATGATGATTCTTCACTTTTCACATCGCATTTAAAAAATTTTCTTTAAACTGCTATCACTTAAAATCTTAGTGATTATGGTTGTTTAAAAAAAAAAACTTAAAGAAAATCCCCAAGGTCAAAGCAGTCTCATCTTTATATGGATTGCAATAAATTACTTCAAGTCTATTCATAGGATAGGGAAGACCTTTTTATGTAGAAAGGATCATTATAGAGTTGCCAGGTCGTTAATTACATTGGGTTCTTCTACTTGCTATGTGAGTCATTTCCACGAAGCAGCTAAGATCATGGTGAGAGATAATGCAGTAAAAAGTGCATTAAAATGCTTCAAATGTCCTTTTGCTCATATCTGTACATCAGTCAGAACGACAACTGATTCGGAAAGGGCGCTGCCAATTTAAATCAATAAATTTTTACTGGCGTGGCTGTGGCCATATAGATATTTGGAGTCAAGGCAGGGGGCTGGTAGCATGCTTGCTGTTGATGCTCAGAAGTATTAAAGTTTAATAGACTCTCCAGTCCCATTCTGGCTGTCTGTCATGTTGGTGCAAACCCAGAGTTGCTCTGTCGCAGTCAGTGGAGGGATGCAGGTGCAAGAGCAGAATCTGGCCCTTATTTACCCACTCCAACCACCTGCTTTAGGAGATAAAGCAGCTGCTATCTTTCTAGCTTTAAATGTGACATTCAGCCAGTTATATGCCTGGTCCCCTCATCACTTTAGATGCTTGTTGATTTTTTTTTTTCCCCCTTAAATGTCAGAGGAGTTTTTAAACTTCATTTGAATTCGGCTGCCAAGCTTCAGTGGCAGTGCTGTCACCTCCCGTGCGGCTCTCCCGCAAGGTCTGTCTGCTGTGCCCAGGAGTCCTCTTAGTGTGAGGTTGTCTATTAACACGTTGAGGGGTGCAGAGGGGGAATTAGCCCTCTCCTCTTCTAATTTTGGTGTGATTTACCTCCCTTAGGGCTATCCCTTTTTCACAAGCATTGGCATGTGGCTGGGGACGGGTGGTTTTCACACCACTTTCCTTCTAGCCCATAATGGCCAGAGAAGGGGACCGGTAGATAAGTGCAACTTGGCTTTTTCTGAGGTGCTTCTTGTTGAGATGGCTGCCAAAATAAATATTTTTGCAAGGGAAAACTCAGCCCCTTTTGTCTCTGTCTTTCTCCTTGAGCTCCATTCAGTGGTGGGGAACTGCCTTCACTTTCAACTTGAGGGATGCTTCTCCTGCTCACCTTGGTGGTGATGGCTTCAGGAGGAAGAGGAGGCTTCATCTTCCAATCTTGCTTTCCAGAGGGATCCCTCGTGGTGTATATGGGGGGAAAGAGTCAAGGGAAAGCTCTTTGAAGCTCTCAGCTCTGTCTCCCCTCTCTCTGTTCAGGTCTGGTGTCTCTTGAGAAGCCTATGCAGGTTGTCAGGAGGAGACTATTTAATTCTAGTTGGTGTGAGAAAGAAATAGCAGCTTCTCCAAGCAGATCCAAAAGGCAGTATTGGGCCGTGGAGCTGCAAGGTGAATCTGTTCTGGATTTGGCTCCCATGGGAAGGGTTGCAGAAGGTGACTTCAGGTGAACCCAGGCAGGTCTCCTTCTGCCTCCATCAGCCCTGAGCAAGGTGGGTTGTGGCTGGGAAGGCAATCCATCCCAAGGTCTCCAAGCCCAAGTGGCTTACTGAACCCTCATGAGTGCATCTGTGAACCTAGAGGAGAAGCTTCTTCTGCATGGAAAGAACCATTGTCATCAACGTGGCTATCTAGAACATTTAAGATTATCAAGGTCTTCAAAACACGGAGCTGATCAGTAGCTGCTCTAAGTCAGCATTGCTTTGTAGGGTTAAAGCTTTGTATCGGGTGGAGATCATCTCAGAGCTGGAAAGCGGTGGTTTTTCTAGGGCTGTGAAGACAGACATGTGGGTTGTGAGCGAGGGGAGGAGGAGGAAGCGCAGCGCATGGCCGCAGCGTTACTGGGCACTGCTCTTGTGCGGGTCAAGCGGCGTTTGCAGCAGCATGGAAGTGCCTGACCTGAGCTCTGCTCTCTGCTCTCGCAAGGGGCAGGGTGGCCATGGGGCAGGCACAAATGTGCTGTGTCTAATCACGAGCTCAAAGCCTTCGCTATCAAACCTTCAGCTCTTCACAGTCTAATTACAACTTGCCTGGCGCATTGGTTACGATGAGCAATGAAGATATAATCACTGCTGTTATTTGTCCTTCCCGGCTCCAGCTGTTAAAACAATTCCTCCTTCATAGCCCAGCCAATTTCATGGCTTTAATGTGTCCCCACCGCTCCCGGATCCCGTGCGCGAGGAGCGATGCACCAGAATCTCCATGAAAGCAGCCTATTTCCTGCATGAAGCCCGTGAAATTGGGGAAGATAATATTTTCAGAGCTGCTGGTACCCTGATTGCATGTTTGTTTGAAATGACAGTTTATGTTGTCTCTCTCTTTCATTAGGGAGGTTCAGCGATCGCGATGTTATTAACTAACAACAGCACTCACTGCATATAAACATGATTCCGCAGAGACACTCCAAGGAGCACTTGAAGGCAGAGGGGAGGGAGATGGAGAAGGAAGAGAGATGTGATGCTTCTTGCCTCTCTTTCTTCCTTCCCTTCCAGAGGAGAGAAGGTTTGGAAGAGATTTTTAACTAGATTAGAAGCTCGGAAGGGTTTCATTTTGTACTGAGTCCCCTAACAGCGAAGGGGAAGTGTAGCAGTGACTCTCCAGCGTAAGATGTCTGGCAGTTCCTGCAGCGCTGGGCTCTGCCAGGGCTCGAGGACTTCCAGCACGCCGGGAAGTTGCTTTCTGCGCAGACCGGCGTGTTAAAGATGGGTCTGAAACAAATCCTTACATCTCCCAGTGCTCGCTGCTGGCAGGGCGCAAGGCTTGATTAGCCTCTCGTGCCCTGCGGGTGGGGAGACGAGGGTCTTTCTGTTCCCCCTAACAGATCCTTTCCAGCCTACATCACCCTACAAAGGGTGCTGAGCTGCACCTAGTGAGATCCAACACGCCTTGCTGCAGCTGTTTCTGCCTTCCAGTGTCTATAGCATCTCCTGAAGCTTCCACCTAATATCCTTCACAGCTCCACCTCTGCACCAGGCAAATGCTGTCACTTAATTAACAGACCATGACTACATCCCAGGCAGTCACTAGCTGGAGCCTCATCACCAGCCCTGTGAAATCCCCTGTGACAGGGCTGCTTTGCGTGGCGCCTGCGAGGATAGCTGTGGCTGCAGGCTTGTCTTCTCTTGATGCAATTTAGAGATGGGAATCGGTGTGGACTAATGAAACCATTCGTTGGGTAGCGGGGGGGACCTGTTGGATTTCGTAAGTTAAGGACGTTCTTGGATGCTGAGTTGCTGGAGTTTTCACGGACATAGGCTTCTGCATCTGACATACCCCACTCAAAACACCGGCCAAGTCTAGAGGCTGGAGCTTTCCAGGGGTGCCTCAAAAGCTCCCTGTCCCCCAAGTCTTGCTGTGCAATTTAGGGGCAATTGGGCTGCAAGAACAGCATCTTCCCCGGGGTCTGCTGCCACCATGGGCTCCGTGATGAAAAATAACAGTGTCTGGGGACTGGGGGCTGGTAGCGAGGATGAAACGAAGGGGTTCACCTTATGGTAGTTGCCCTTGGAAATGCCAGAGAGGCAGCCTTAGTGGTGGTAGGAGCTGTGTTGCATCCCTTGCTGGGGTTCCTGAGATGGTTATACTGTCAGGGCTGGGGCTTCTGGCAGAGGTTTTGCCCTTACACCTCTCCCGTCTGTGTGCCGGAGGATTAAGATGAATTGGTTTGGTGTGTGCATCAGCACCCAACCTGCATCGCGGCTGTGCTGCTGATTTCCTGTGCTGCTGCCTCTTATTAAACATAAATAACTGTGAAACGGGCTGCGGGGAGGGTTATCTATCCCGAGGTATGGAGCTTGCTTTAAATGGAGCCAGCAAAGTTGCTTATAGCCAAGACTGCCCATTATAAGATCCTGTTTGCAGCGAGTTAACTCTCTGCCAAGCGATAATTGTTCAGGCTAAAAATTTCCATGCTGTAAGTCTGCCTCGGGCTATATGAAATTGGGGGAGAAGGGATGGATTTTTTGTCTGCTTTTTTTTTTTAAAAAAAGCAACTTCAACGGAGCTGAAGAGATCCAGTCTCTCCATGAGATGGAGGCAGAGACTTGGAGTTTGGCAGGGGGATGCGAAGACTGTGCAGAAGCCGAGGTTCAGCGGTGGGTAAGAGCAGGAGAGGAGTGATGGGTCTAGTGAGAGATAACTGTCTATTTTCATTACTACTGGCTCGTAAACAGGAGACTCCGCTGTGGCTCTAATAGCTGCTGTCTTGTTCATCCCCGTATGGGCTGGTTGGTTAATGTGGTTCTCCTGGCTAGATCAAGAAAATGTTCATGAGAGATTGTTAAAGGAGCTTGATTAAAGGTATAGCAATTTAGGAAATAGCAGAAGGCTTCTCATTCAGCCTTAATTTGGCCATTTGCATGGATTTGTTCACTGTGATTGTTTTGAATGATGTAATTGGGTGTTATTTTCTCTGTGGGAGCACTTCATCTATTGCGAGGAAGTGCGAGCTACAGTGCAAATATCCTTCCCTGGGTTCTGGTTTGTCTCCGTCCTGCCTGCAGGAAATAACCATCAACAAAAAGACAGGAGAGGCTGGAGATGTCCTTGGATGCTGGTTTCCAGAAACCTGAGGGTTAGGGGCTTCCTGAGCTAGAAGTGAGATTCGGCTCCTGTTCCAAAACCCTCTTCTCCTTGAATTTGATCTCTTACTGACCTTGCCCACACTTCTGCCTTCCACAGCACCCTGTTGCAACGAGTTTGAACTAATTGTGTGTGTGCACAGAGAGAACATTTCCTTTGGTTTTGCACCGAAGCCTGCAAAAACCCGTGTCTGAACTTCAGCCCTGCTCATCCCCCGTGACGTTCGGTGGAGAGAGCCGGGGAGCTGCATCCTTTCCCCCCCTCCCCTGGGAGGGGATGCGGTGGTACCCAAAGGCGAGGCGGTGGGCTGGTGCTGCTGCGGTGGAGCTGGGTGGTGTGAATGCCTCCCTGCGTGTGCCAGCTGATTAGAAAGCAGAAGAATGGCAAGAGAAAATGAAAATGGGAAGGAGCTTGACAGCCCATGGAGAGGTATTTCAGCTGCAACACAAAACATTTGGTGGTAATTATAGAATAACCTTCATTTAAATGCAAATAAGCCTGTAATTAAGATAAGGGCTCTGTCATTTGCCAGTATTCCTCCTTCCCTCCCTTGCCAGCCATGGGTTTTGAGATGTTCCCCATCTCAGTGTGGCGCTGTCTGTTTGTCTGAGGGCTCCTATGGTGAGGGACGGTGAGATGAGCAATAAAGGAAACATCTTCTGCTGCACTCTGAGCCCATCCCGGCCAAGCAGAGGAGTCTGAGATGGGACTGTGTCCTACTTGGACCCTGTGGCTGGCAGCTTCAGCTAAAACCCTCACTCCAAACTCTTCTCATCTCTCCAAGGCTTGAAAGCTGGATTTGGGCTGTGCTTGGATGTTGTTGAGATGCAGATCTTCTCCACGGGCTGTGCTGGGGTTGTGATGCTCAGCAGAGGCTGCAGGAGCAGAACCCCACTCCCGTGTCCTGCTACATCTGGGAAGAGCTTGGAGCCTGGTTCACATAAACCCTTGCTTGCAGCTAGGACTTTCAGGAGACTGGTCTTTGGGAGAAAAACGTTACCCTTGGCCTCAGCCAAGACTAAGCACTAGATAAAGACAAATTGGTAGGTTGAGTTGGAGTGAACTGTACATGTACATCCTCACAGGGCTGGTGGACAGGGTGTAATCACGTAATAACATTTTGGCACTCCATCCTAGAAGTATCAGCATCACAGCACTGGAAAAACACAGAAGATTACTTGTAATACTGGCAAAAATGGTGCGGCTGCATCCTGCCATTGCTCGCTGGGAGCACTTGCACGGGCAGCAGCTGGGCTTGCACCGGGTCTCCTTGCTGGGGAGGGAAACCGAAGCGTGGGAAACAGCCGTTGCTGGAAAGGTTAGCCAGCAACCTTTGCTTAAACTGTCTCAATCTGTATGAAATGTTATCTCTCTGCCTGACTAAAGATATGTGAGCCGAGGGAGCGGAGATGCTCCCAGATTGTATTTATCTAGCCCTTTGAAAGGGCGTTCGAGGAATTAACTCAGCAGCTTAGGAGAACTTTAATGTTTCGATAAGTGGCTGGTGCCACATCTCTGCCTGCCGCAGCGTGACACCTATGATGGAGCATCTCCATAGCGGATGCGGCCCAGTTAAGAGGAGGAAAGCTCCTTGTCCCAGTTGTGCAAAAGCTGCCAGCATCACTGGTGCTGCTGGTGCCCCTTCCTTAGCGGGTTCTTCCCCTCCCATCCCGCTGGGAGCAGGAACCGCTGTCTGGATCTGTCCCTTGGAGCTGGAAGCGGGCGATGCTCTGGCTGAATGGGCTTCCCTGAGCCCATCTGCATTGCAGATTCCCATGAAAATGATGCCTGGTATATTCATGTATTCCCTTTTTCTTCTGCCTTCCTTCTTCAGGGGCCTCTGTAGGTGTCAGAGGAGGAAAGGCTGGTTCACACCCCGTTACGGTGGAAGAGACTCCAGCCTGCTCCAGGAGCAGGGTCTGGGTTGCTTTCTTGGAATGATGGTGGAATTTGGGAATTACAGAGCTGAGACCTTGCGGCAGCAGGGTCCTGTTCAGTGGCTCCTGGGGATAGAGGTAGAAAGGCAACCAGAAGCAGTTGGAATAGATGGTGGCGTAGATGTTTTCCTCTGGACCTCTCCAGTAACGTACCTGTAGGGGAGAGCAGAAGACCTTGTCAATTCTAAGGTGCAATGCTTCAGGGGCCACGTTTCCCTTAAATACTGGCAGCCAGATTTGCTCCTGAGACTGCTGAGCCAAGCAAGGGAAGGCAGGAGAGGCTGGAGTGCAGGTTTGCCTTGCTGGAGAGAACCAGAAATTTGCAGCCTGCTGGCCCAGATGATTTCTGTGCTCCCAGCAAGGTCCAACCGATCTCCATCCAGAGAGAGAGCGTGGGGGAGTGTAAAGGTGCAATTAAACAGTAAGACTTTATCAGCAGGCCCTTGGGCTGCTCAGGAAACGGTCCAAAGGAGGAAAAAAGGACAGAGCAATTTACTGGCGAAAGTGTTCTTGAATATACAAAGAGTATGTCAATATAACTCTGCTTTTAATATTTGATACTGGCCTATGAATAATTCACCTACACGTATGGCCAACTTGGTGACCTCTGAAGTGATGCTGCCTGCACCAGGGGAGCAGAGAGCACGTGGACTCGGGATAAATGCTTTGTAATGGTAAAGGGGACAAAGAAGCCCCCAGGGAACCCACGGGGGACGAGTCCCTGTGCTCTCTTCCTGCTGCCCACGAGATGGCAGATGGTGCCCACGTAGGCACCCACCTAGGGTGCCGGGCAGGTGGGAGCTGGGTTGTTGGTGGTGACACCTCACCGTGGTCCAAGATGCCTCGCTTGCCAAAACCTCAGCACTTTGGGCTCTTTTAGCATGCCCGAAGTCATGCATTGCTGGTGCATGCCAGAAGGTGTGAGAAGCTGGAGATGGTTAGTGCTTTGGTCCCCTGTAGATGGGAAGGAAGAGATAGTAATCCTATTTAGGGTCACTTCTAGAAGCTAGACTTGCTGCTTGGTGAGACCAAGCTCCTCAGAGGTGGCTCCTCAGTTGAAATGCCTATGCTTGGGATCCTCCCAGAGACAGAAAGCTTATTTTCTGTAAGATGGGGCTAATTCTCATGCCCTCTTGTATGCTGGCAGATGGACCCGCTCACAAATACTGCCAAGGAACATTTAACATGGCGATGGATATTGGAGAGGAGCCCTGTTCCCCTGGGGATGCACTGCTGGTAGTGACGGGGTGGGAGGGATTTCCCATCATTAGCTGTCTAATTGCACTCCCAGCTGAGCAGAGGTCTCTGTGTTGGGCTCCTGATGTGTTATTGATCACTGCCACTTGTAACACTCCATTTCCTCTGTTTCCTCCAAATCCAGGCAGCCGATGGATTTCTTTTTTCCCTCTTCCTGACCCCTCTGAAATCACTTTGAAGGTTTATTTGTGATTTCCTATGTGTTCAATCTGCATTGAAGTTGAAAATAAGAATCGTGAAAGGACTCAACCCAGTCCCTGCCCGCAAAGGGGGTGCGGTGGGGGGTCTGCAGCTGCCTCGCCTGGGGTGGGCAGGGGGGTTAGAGAGGTCTGCAGGGTTTGGAGCGGGAGGGGTGTGGGTTACTGCTCCCTGCTAGTGCACTGGGGGTGCAACCCCATCCCCACCTCCCTCACCCATGCCAAGATGAGCAAAGGAAGCCACCGTCCCCATGCTGGCACGGCAGAGGGCAGCAAGCCCCCGCTAAGCCAACCTGTCCTGGTCCCCCCCGCCGCCTTGCATTGCCCCTATTGCTACAATAGTTCATGTGCTACAAACAGGCCCAATTACAGTATTGATCTCCTACACGCTGGGAGCTGATGGTAGGTCCCTCCCCAGCTGGCTTGGTAAACAGAGCTCTCCATCAGCAGGCACTTCATGAATGTCACAGAGCAACTTTCTCATCATCCTCCTGCGGCTGCAGAGCGCCGTAAGGAAAAGGCAAACCATCTTGTGAGGACTAGGAAGAAATTGGGTCACCCCTTCCCCAGTCTCCATATGTTTTCTGTGGTCCTAAAACTGGATTTGTTTGCTAGAAAAATGCATGTGGGGGGCTGCCAGCAGCAACTGGACAATGATGTCCCATTTATGCTATGGGTTGGTTACTTGTTGATGGTACTTTATGGGGCTTCCCGTTTTCCATGGCTCACTTAAAGGCATTGTTAGGAAAAGTGAGCGCTGCCCACCAGAGAAACCCTTCCTGGAGAAGTGGGAGAGTGGGTCCTTGCTTGGGTTAGGAGGCAAAGTGCTCGACTTGTCCTGTAATGCAGCCAGCGTGCTTTGCTGGAGGTGTGAAAAGGGGATGTGGTCCACGGTCTGAGTTGTGAGATGAAGTGGGTGATGTATATTCATGTCCGCTTGGTAATGAGGTCCCACTTAAGCTGCTTTGGGGTGGGAGGGTCCTGGAGGTCTTACTTAAAGCACATAGTTTCCTACCTACCATGGGGTGCAGAAGACTCTGCTCTGGCTTTGCAGGCTCCTTGAGTGAGGACAATAAGAGCAAGCCAATGGGACAGCTCTTTTTTTTTTTGTGGGGGGGATTTACCAAGAAGGCTAGCGAGCAAGAAGGATTTTAAACTCTGTTTGTATTCGGCCAGTGCTGCAATTTGCAGCCAAATCGTGAGAGTTGGATGCCGAGAGAAATCCATAGTTGCCATAACAACCAACAAACTATAATTAGTCAAAGAGTTGAGGAGAGGGGTCCAAAGAACAAATGGAAAAAGGAGCCGCTCTTTGAGGGATGCTGATAGAGATCAGAAAGCCTGGTCACAAGTGTGTTATGGGAGAACTAATCTCTCCAGAAGCTGTTGGGTCTTTAGGCCCCCAGTGGAGTTGTTTGAAGCTGTATAAACTCTGGATTTTTCTGATATTTTCACTTCTTGAGGACAGAAGGATTAGAAACACCCCATGCATTGAGGCTGTTGCTTTTGAGGTCTGATTGGGTTACGCTGGCAGAGCCGTGTAGGCTGATAAAGGGTTTGCAGAGTTTTTTTCCTTGACCTAGGATGGGAGGAAGAGCGGAGCTTGAGGAACCAGGCTGAGCTGCAGAAAGGGCTCCTTTAGCTTGGCACGCGGATGAAGAGTGAAGCTTTGACAGTGCCGAGTAACCAAAAAAGGCACGTTCCTGCGCCGCGAGACAGCGAAAACTCACCGTAGCACAAGCAGCAAAGCTTTATCCGTGTTATTTCAAGCAGTTGGTCGAACGCGTGCTGGGAACGGTTGAAAAGAAGCGTGCGTGGGTATGGGAGGAAGGCACAGCTCATCCTCCGCCTGCTGAGCCTGCAGCCGTGCAAGCAGCAAAGTGCCTCTTGCAGAGGGACGTGGCTGTATCCCTTTTTTCTCCTGCTTCCCGTGGGCACCATACGTGGCTGCTGGCTTGCCCGGGAAGGCTGGAGGTCTCGGGGCTTGTGTCTGGTGTTACCTGCTCTGACCCTCAGCCCAGTCTTCCTCGGGTGATGGGGGTGGTAGGGACCCCTTCCTGCCATCTCCTGCAGGTGCACAAGCCTCTTGTTGGAATTGGGTTTAGTATCCCGGATTATCTGGGGTCTTCCTGGGCTCAGCTTTGCTCTCCCACAGCAGCCTCCTGGAGCCTAAAAGCGGCTTTCCCCCCCCCCTAAAAACTGCTGTTCCTCTGCTTTTGTGTGTTTGGGGCTTTGCTGTTGTGATGGCTGAAAATTGTTGCCGAAGTTACAAGAAGCAGCGGTAGAAATTGCTCTTAGCAGCAGAAAACAATCCCATGGCAATTTAGGTCGGGATTAACAGAAAAGTCCTTTCATGGGCCCAGGGACAGAAATCGGTGGTTGCTTTTCTTTTTTTTTTTTTTCTTATTTGCAGCCTGGCGTGCGAGCCGCTGCGCTATTCAGTGTCCCAGTTCTGCAAAGGCCCAGCACCAGCAATAAAACCAGGGGTAGCGTGGGGAAAGATAATTAGTGCAATGATGACCCTGAGCGGAGCTGCCCCAGCTCCCTGCCCTCTTACCCCTCCGCTTACTCATTTCCAAGGAGGCTGTTCTGGCTTTTGCAGGGGCAAGAGCAAGGCAGGCAGCATCCACGTGGAAAAAGTCATGCTAGCACGAAAAAAAAATACCCATGGAACACCTCACAGACAATATAGAACAAAAAAAAATATTATAATATGTCTGGAATACAATAGAAGCAAAATCTCCTGGCAGCAAACATTCATGCACTTGACTGCCAAGAAGAAAGGACCTTACAGAAGATGAGACATGAAAGGGATCCCTGCACAAAAACTAAAAGTCGGAACACAATAGTATATATTTCAGGCATATGAAAAGGAAGTGCGACAGTAATACTAAGGAGACAAGATACTCTAACAGAACTGGGAGCCGAGGAGAGAAGAAACTCAATCAGTAGTGACACAGGAGGCTTGGAGAAGGCAGCTCTTTGAATGGATCGGAGTCCTTTAAAAAGGAAAAAAAAGCAATCCTGCTTATTTATCTTATTTTTTTTTTCCCTGGGAATTAATCTTTCTCCATTTTTCTCAGCTTGTACAGGAACAAGAGAGCACATGAATAATACATTGCCAAGACCAAAAAGATACAAGGGGCTGTATGCACGGGAGCTTGCGGCATCGATAAAAACATTGCGCCGTACAAGGATGCTGCTGCTGGCTTTCGGCACTGGCAAGGGGCGTGCAGGGAAAAGGGGAGCCGGGGGGAGATGAGGAGCGTGTCTGTGCTGGGTGGGCTTCTCAGGGGAGACAGCGATGTGGAGGAGGAGTAGAGCAAGACGCACTTGGGTGCAGGAGCTCACGCTTGCTTCTCACCTCAAAAGTAGGCTTATTTCTTTCGATAAAGATTTGTGGCAACTCTTACTGTGGTCCCAAGGATTTGGCATCTGTATGGGGCTTGCAGTGATGTCTGCAGGAGCCTTTCTGATGCAAAAGGTGCTGGTGTTGCTCGTGTTGGGGCTGGGGGTACCACTGCTGGTGCTGCGAGGGAGGGATGCTCAGAGAAATCCGGAGGGATGCTCAGAGAGAAATCCCGAGCTGCTTCCTTGCTGTGAGAGGAAGGAATTCCCCGCTGGGTGTCTTGCACACCTCTCCCCTGTCAAACCGTAGCAAGACTTTCTGCCTCTCCTTAGAAGGATTTTTTTTGGGGTGTGTGTATATTTGTCCTACTACAGCGATTTGCTCTGGTGCTTCCAGGGGAAGAACCCATCAGTGAGCTCAAACCGCAGGAGTTGTCAGTGCCTCCACTCTCCTGGCCAGATGAGTTGGTGTCAAAGTGATACAAGAGCTGATTTTTTTTTTTAAATTAAATATTCAAATACAGTTGAAGGGCTTAAGCCTGGAGTTTTTCTGTCCTTGAAAGGTACAAGAGCCCAGAGGCAGAGACCAGGTCTTTCCAATGGTTTGATGGCTCTATATGAGAGGCTAAATTCCTTTTTAATAGGTTGTTCTCTCTATCCGAGATCAGAGAGCTCGCCTTTCCCCTCGCTCATCCCTGGCAAGGCCCTGCTGACTGCGGTTCAAGCACATACATTATTTTTAATGATGTCCTGTAACAAGAAGCCTCCTGCAATTCATCCCATTCAGATCCGGAGCCTTTAAAGGATGGCTCGGAAAATCTGAAGTGCTGAAGCACCTTGGGAAGAAACAAAAACCTCCACCAGGTATTGCCATGCTATGGCAGCGCTGGTCCGGCAGCCATGCGATTGCAGCCCTGGTGCCACAGCTGAGGGCTGGAATCAGGGCATCAATTCGATAACCTGTGATTTTTTTAATTTTTTTCCTCCCCAACATCATTTTGGAGCCCAGAGGGTAGCAAGGAAGACTTTTTCTCTGGCCCAGCACAGCTCTGCTGATGCTGCTTGCCCTAAAGCAGGCATTTGGTTGCTGTCTTGTAGGCTGACTGGCCTTCAGAAACAAAATACTCCGTTTCGAGTAGCCTTTTATTATAATTTTTTTACTTGCTTTGCAAGGAGTGAGTTTTCAACCAGAAAACCCTGGTGCCGTTGTAGTCAAATTTACCCCGCAGGGCAGAAGGGGGATAGGTAAGGATGAAAGGATCCCATTCCCAGGCCAGAAATTCCCACTCTCTAGAGCTAAATTCAGCTTCTCTCTCTGGCAAGGGGCTGGCTGGGGGTATAATCTTACGCAGCTCGTGCTGAAGATGAGTCTGCAGAAATGTGAGAGACTGGCAAAGGCGAGCGCAGCTCGTATGAGCATCCTGTTCCCCGGGGAAGGTCCCTGTCTGACGGCTGGTTCTTCCTGCGCCGGAGGGGACGAGGGGCTCGGCCAGGACTGGACCTTGTTGATTTGCCTGGCTGTTACTTTGTGTACCTGTCCTAATGCTTTTTTATGGGGCTGCCATAAAAAAACCCCACTCATTAGACAGTGTTGATTTTCATTAATGTTGATTCACCAAAAGCTTAATCAATCTCCTGTGACCAACGACCCCGTTCCCGAGGGAGAACAAAGCTGTTGAACAAATTAGCCTTACAGATTGGAGGCAGAGCTTGCAGATGCGACAGCCTGGGTACCAAAGCGGGCGGTGGCGTGTGGATTCATGTAACATGCCTGGGAACAATGGCACTCAACTGCCTTTTTTTCTGATTTTTTTTTTCAATTTGCATCTTGACTGAAGTGTGCTGGCAAGGCGGCTCAGCCCTTCTCTTGTCTCACCTCCCCTGCTACGAGCCCTGCCGGCTGCAGGCGTGGGGAGACGGAGCAAGGAGGAGAGTTGTTAACGGATTCTGAAATGCAGACCATCTCTGTTTGCTACCGGGCTCCTCCAAAGTCCTGCGGTGGTCATCAAGTCCTTCATCTCTCGGTGTCGTGGTGCCTTGCCCATAACGATGAGTGCGATGCTTTTCCACCTCCGGGGAGGGCAGCTATGAGGGTCTAAACCACATCAGTTGAAGAGGGGTTGGTTCTGTAGCGAGAGGCTGTTAAAAACAGGCGACATCGAAGTGTACTCTTCGTCTCTGCGAGACCAAACTGCTTGCAGTGTGATGGCTGGGAGAGGAGTGTGAATGCTTCGAGTGTTTTCTGTAAATGGGAGGGGATGGGATGCTGCTAAACACATCTTGGAGGACTGAGCCGGACCCCGCGCTCTGGAAGCGAGGGTGTGCAGCATCCTTCCTGGCAGAGAGTGATGGGATTCGGTTGCTGGGAGCCAGGGAGGATGCTCCGTCCCGTTCCCGCTGGCTTTGACATCAAAGCGGTGCTGCTCGGAGGCTCTGCAACCCCATTCTTCGTGCTCCTCGGGGCTTGCAGACCCACCGACTCGTTTCACACCGGCTGCCGCCTGGCCATCAGGTTGGTAATGACTTTCCTTCTCCCTCCCAGGCTGGATTTGAATGGCTGGTCCGGAGGTGAAAGGCCCCCGTTCCCATTACCGATCCAATTTCCTGGACTTTTACCGGGTAGATAGGAATTGCCAGAGCGGAACAGCCTGATGGGCCATCGAGCCCGGTGTCTTCTCTCTGACAGCAGCTTGTGTTTGGCGTGTAATTAAAAGCCTTTGTACTATTTGACTTGTAATTTAATATCACGCTGCCACATACATATCTCATTCAAGAAAGAATAGGCCCTGACATTTGCAAAGATGGAGACAAGCCCTCTTCCTCCCGTGCTGCACCCGTGGGGTCAGCTCTGCGTCCACGCTGTGCATCGCCGGCCGTGCACGGGCAGGGACTCTGCGCCCTGAGCGTGGGTTTCAGGCGAGGTTCAGCACGCTAGCGGGGGATGTTTCTTTCTGCCACGGCAGGGGGGGAAATTTGGGGAAAGCGGAGTTTGCAAGGAGCGGTGTTGTGGGGAAGTTGCTCAGTGATTTATGGGGTTCTGCTGCAAACACTGAGATTAAGGAAAGTGCCTTAAATGGCCCTTAAAAGCTGGCTCTGGGGGTAGAGATGAGCCTGTGCGATTACACCCTGTCCGCCTCGCTGTGGGCTCGCTTGAGCCCCTCTCGGCTGACATTGCTGCCTGACTTTGCGCTGGAGCAGATAAGGAGCGTGCACAACCCCATCCATCAGCTCTGCTGCCAAGGCAGGACGGGGAGCGGGATGCAGCACCGCGTCGGATGGTGCGCTGGCAGACGCGCGCCTGTTCCCTTAGCCTTCACGGAGGGGCTGGGCTGCTCTGCCTCGCAGCGGTAACCACGCGGGGACGGCAATCGGCTGTTCTCGTGTCCGCTGCTCTCTGAACCGGGTCAGCGTCTGTGCTGTGGGTGACGCGGAGCGATGCTGCACCATACGTATGTGCTCTGCACGCCGCTTGCCCTGTAGCTTACCTGCCCTGCCCAGGGGGGCTGTCGCTCAGAGGAGATGCACATCCAAAAATGCGTGGGGGTACGGGGCAGAGGAGGGATCGCCGGAGTGGGAATGAGACAAGTTGGGTGCAGAGGATGGGATGCAAGAGCCTCTGAAAGAAGGCCTTGCAGGGCTCGAATCGCTCGGCTTTAGATCAGAAACTCAAGCTCAGTTTTAGTGGGAGTGAGACGATGCTGATGAAAACCTCGCGCTGGCCGTTTTGCAAGGATAAAGCTCATCTCGGCGGGGGTCGCTCGGTGAGGGTTTGCATCGGCACCCGGGCTTGCCAAGTCCCTCTCTGTAGGGGGGCTCTACTTAAGCCTGATTAATTTGCCCACCTGAGTGCTGGTCCCTCTAATTAACTGAACCTACAAGAAAACAAACCTGGGCTGATCAATAGAGAAATAATTTTGCAAATTGTGGGCATAAATCATTCCCGATCGGCGTGCGCTCACGTTTGTTAATGAATAAACCAAACTAAATCAATTTTCTTTATTAAAATGCAATTGTTTCATCTATTATTACTTTAGGCAGGCGGTGTGAGGAGGGGGACAGTGGCTGCTCACCTACGGCACGGTTGCTGTGCTGA
This sequence comes from Aramus guarauna, assembly GCA_013400195.1. Lineage (NCBI taxonomy): Eukaryota > Metazoa > Chordata > Aves > Gruiformes > Aramidae > Aramus > Aramus guarauna. Next base: position 13,878 of record VXBL01007667.1, on the reverse strand, counting down.
GATGCGATCAGGGAACACGGTTCTGGTGCGTGCATCGCACGAGTGGGTGCACCGTGTGTGTGCCCTGGGATGCAAGTAAAATGGGGAGCGTTGTCTTCTGGGAAGCTGTATACCAAGCCAAGTGTCATGGGGTGTTAATTAACCTCATTACTGTAATATTTCTATCTGCAAGGAGGTGATAAAGGAACCAGGTGCTTGTGTCGGTGTTCTGTGTCGCTGCTGCTGTCACCCATCGCTCATGCTGCGGGCACTTATCCCCTGGGACGGGAGCCCAGAGGGATCTTCCAGCCCTCGTCTCGGGTGCTGGGAATTTCGGGTGGCTCATCCCACTGCTCACATTCCCTCCAGGAGATCTCCTTCTTGCTCTGTGTGTTTTGTTGCTGTCAGAGCTGGAACGGGCCAGCCAGGCAATGGATGCTTTGCAGCATCAATCAGTGATGATTTTCCCCCTGTAAAGCGCTTTCAGATCCGGATGGGCTCTGCTCTGCATCTGGGCATCCACACCGCTGCCCTACTCAGAGGTGAAAAGCAATTTTCCTTTCCCTCTACGATAGGAGAAGGATCAGGGCTGCTTTGTGTCCTGATTTACAGCCTTTCTGGCCAGGAGGAGAGTCGCTCCGGGTCGTTTGCCTCTTGCTATATGTGATAACCGCCTTCGAGAGCCGTGCGGGTGCCCTAAGTGTCTGTTTAGGGAGCCCCATCTTTTTATTGATTTTTTTTGAATAGTACAAATGAACAAATAACAGTGCAACAATAAAAACGAGGGGATAAATAATTTGGTACTTGGCACGCTCAGCTGAACGGGGCTGAGGGAAATGCAACGCAGGCGGGCGCCCGGAGAAGGTCAAGTTTTTAAATCTAAACTGGAGCTAAGTAAAATATTGGCTAACTAACTGGATTCCAAAGCTCATAAAACGTTGATAGCGCTGAATGTCGGCTGGAATATATCTCCTCATCTCTTAGACAGGGAGACGATGCTTTCCTTGATCTTCCCTCCCTGGGGAAATGCTCCTTGGGAGCAGAAAGGAGCCTGTCAAGAGGCTTGTTTTCCTCCGTGTTGGCAGGGCAGAGCCGGAGAGGTCGCTCAGGTTAAGAGCAGCAGCGAAAGCTAAGCTACGAGCGGTGCTTCAAGACGCCGTGCTTTGATTTCTTAAGCTGAGCCGCGGGCTGGGATGGTTGTGGAGGATGCTTGGGTAGGGGAGCTCTGGGCTCAGACCCCGGCTGAGCATTTCCCCGCTGGTGTTGAGCGTAAGGAGAGAGGGTTTGGGTGCGGGGGGGTTGTGTGTCTCCTTAGCCAGGTCCCAGCGTCCTCCTGCGACGCACAGAGCACCCTTGTAGTTGATGTCTGGCGTGGACTTACCACGAGGATGGATGCTGTTCCAGATGACATCTCCCAGTATGTCATCCAGAGTGGCGTAGTAAATCTGAGCCAGGGTTCAAACCGATGAAGAAATAACTTGCACTGCTCCTTCTCCACCCCAGCGGAGCCCACCAGCTCCCCGGGAAGGGCAGGTGGGTACCCAGGGGACCGGCTGCTCACTCATCTGCTGAAGCAACGTTGGATGCACTGGCTTCAAACCGCGGAGCCTGCAAAGCTCCGGGCTGGGTCCTGAACCCAGCTGCTCCTGCAGCACGGAAAATGATAGTGCCTACCACAAAGAGGTGATGGGAAGACGAGTCAGTTAATGCTCGTGCAGCGCTTTGAAACGGGGAGGCTTTTTGAAGTTGGGATTCAGTTCTTTGCTTTTCTTTCTTCTTTGTTCCCTTCAATGCTCTGTGAGGAGGGTGGCTCGGCGGTGTGCTGCTATCGAGGTTTGATGGCCCTTTGCTCCCCGGGAGAATTGCGTTCTCCCTCGATGGCTTCACTTCAAGGCAGCGTGTTCAATTGGTATTCACTGTATGGCATTTGCTCTTGTACATAGTGCATTTTTATTCAAATAATGGTATTGATCGTTGAAAATGTAATGGAGAAAATAAATGAAAACAAATAAACACAGAAGATTTGTACTAAACTTTTTCAAGGTCTGGTTCTGAAAGTCAAGGAACTGTCTGTGTCCCCCGTAGGAGCACGTAGTTCATTAGCGCGTAGTTGCGAGAGGCCTGTGGTGACAAAAGGGGTAGAAATGGTTGGTTCAGGCACCTGCTTGTGAATACCCACCACAGCAATACGTGGGCTGCCCCAGTTCTGAAGGTATCCGGGCAAACAGACCTAGTGAAGGGGGTATCGCACCAGCTCGGCGCCTGGGAGAGGAGACGGACTGCTGCAGCTCCTTGCCAGGGTGATTTGTACGGTCTGCTTGGCTTGGTTTGGCCAGGCTTTTAGCTTGCAATAGCCTTGAAAGATCTAGGCTTGTGTTTTGGGTCGTGGTGTGTCTTTTATTACTTATTGACTTGAAAGCTTGCATAACAGCCCTGCTTTTGCATGCGATGCCAGGAATGTCATCAATAGTTTGAAGCATCATACCTATCTTGTACCAGTTGATGAAGATGACTTCAGAACTACAGCTTCAAAAAATTACTCTTTCCTCCCTTGAATAGACAGTTCACTGAAATTTCTTGCTCCTTTGAGAGTTGTATGGTGGGGAGAGAGGGTTTTTTTTGTTAGAAATATTTCCAGGCCTTGTGGTTGATAGGAAGGCAAAAGGCATTGTCTGAAACAGTTGGAAGGACTGTAATTTTGAACTTGTTTGTGGTTTTGGTGTTTTGTTGGTTTTTAAACTAGACCATAACAAGGAGTGTGTTTAAAGAAGAGTTGCTTAAGCAATACTATATTTTTGCCCCCAAAGGATAGAACTTCATTTGTATTGAACTAAAGATTTCTAGCTAAAAAGGCAAACAGAGAAACAGAAGTGCAGCCTCTACTCGAAAGCACCAGCTGGTTTTAGGGATGCCCTTTCCCAGCCCAGGGCAGAAAGGCTGCTGGGGTGCAGAGACGGGATGGCACAGCCAGCCCCAAAATGCACCAAATGCCCCAAAACCGCACTCCAACCTTGCCGCTACCCTGTTCCCCAGCCACGGGGAACCATCCTCTCCCGGATCAGATGTGGCCTTCAGGTGGTCCAGGTGGGCATTTTATCTGAGTCTTGTGCGTGGCTCCCGCAAGGGTTTGCGTGGCAGCACGTGAGTGATGGAGTGTGCCGGGGGAGCCGGCCGGTTCCAGCTGACAAGATAATGAACTGCCAAATAAAGCAGGGGAGAAAGGGAAATCTGTGATAAATCCACCTCTCGCGCTCTGCGGAGGAGACGGATAAACCCCCTCTCTCCTCCTGACAGTGGGATTTTTCTTTCCCACGCCTGCCCCAAGAGACGCGGTGAGGATGCTGCTCCCATCGCCGCTCCTCGGTGCCCTCCTCCGGTGCCGACAGACCCACGGCGATACGCGCATCGTCACACCGGGCTGTCTTGTGCCCTCCTGGAGAGCTGTGCGTGGTTGGGGACTGTCAAACTCTTGTTCTTGACAAATGACAATTAATTTTGAGGCTGCTGGGCTCTCGGTCCCCTTCTTTGGCGTTGGGGGTCCTTCCCTCTCCCAGTGGCTGAAGCTGCTTCCCCAGCTGGATGCCAGAAGGTGCAAATCTAATCCCAGCTCCCAAACCCTTCTGCTCCTGCTTCTTCCATTGCTCTCTTCATGGGGATGCGATGTAGTCTCTAATTTTCTCTGAAATCAGTGAAAGGCACGTGCCGGCGAGCTAACTTGGGGTCGGTGGAGCGTTTGGAGGTGCAGCATTTTGGGCGCGTGTTGCTCACCGCAGAGGCTGTGCATTAGCAGAGAAGCGGGGCTGGAGGCGAGGTGCATCAGAAAAGCAATTTAGCATGTGGGCCGCAGACTGGAATAACGAGGGCGACGGCAGGGCAGGTCGGTGTTGGGGTGCATCGCTGGAGCCCCGGGATTGTGCCATTAGGGGCATCCTGCAAAGCGTGACGGAGCCGTGCCGCCTGCGCGGGCTGGGGTCAGGCCAGCTCTCAGCTCTCCCTGGCTTTGCCCAGTGACTCAGAAGAGGTTGGCCTCTTATTTTCAGCATGCTCGCTCTCCTTTTTTTTTTTTTTCCATGTCTGATTAATAAATCATGAAGTTTGCCCAAGACTCCCTCCGTCCCCACCCAAATACAAACATTCCCCGTCACCGCCACCTTGCAACTAGCAAAGCTGCTCCCTCTGACAATCAATTACCCTCCGGAGATGAAATTATTGTTTAATGGCTTTTGGAACAGGCTCCTGCTCTGACATTCATCACAATCAATAATGCATCAGCGGGGACAAAAGAAATTACCTGCCTCCTGCTAAGTGAAAGAGTCCATTTGTATTCTGCACGGCCCCTTCACGCCCACTGAGCCGGCAGCCACGGGGGGATCGTGCCGATGGCACAGAGGGCGGCTGGCTCCCAGTGAACTCCAGCAAAGTTTGCTAAAACTTCGTTATTGGAGCTTTTCTTAGCGGGGCTGGGTGTTAGAGGCGAGGATAGGTTGATGGAGGATGCCTAGGGATGGGGGGTGCAGGTGAGGGTACGGTTTGGGACAGGCTTTCCCTGGGATCAGATGAAGACTGAGGTTGTGCCTTGCTGAAAATACAGCTGGGATGGAAAGCCTCGCTGCTGGACCAAGGAGGGCATCCGTGCCGTGGAGTTAATGCCTGGGGGGGCGGGTGCTGGGATGGCAGGGCTGCGGAGGTGCTGGAAGGGATGCTAGGACCACCCTGGGGAGGGGGGTAGGTATCCCCGAGCAGGAGCATTAAGCCTGGCCCAGGTTGCCTTGCAGGGATCGCTGCTCATCACGGCGGTAGCTTGGTCCTTATCTCCAATAAGGCAGGAAGCCGCTTTGGTCTTTGCTCAAAGCGAAGAGGGCAAAGCGTCCTCCGAGGGTTAGCTCTGATCTGTCTAACTCATCTCCCGAGATGTAGTATGATATCAGCGTGTCCCTGCAAAGGGATCGGCGTGATCGATGCATCTGCAATGTGAGCAGCGTGTCTCTTAATGTGTCTGCAACACGGCGTGTCTGCAGCCGGGCCTCCGGGTTATTCAAGGTCCTCGGTGGGGGGGACGGGACACACCACTGGGTGCAGCGTGTGTTGCTGCAGCATGAGGGACCAGTCCTGCATCCCGGCAGGCCCAGAGAAACCAGTTGTTACAGAAGGCTGGGTGTCTGCAGGGAAAGTTTTGGGTTTTCTGCCTTTAAATCTTCAGATAAAAAGCCCAAATACGCAATAGTCAGGATGGTCCTGGTGCTGCTTCCCTAAATGTGACTTCTAAGGTGCCGAGTCTCCGGCGTCTCCAGTCTCCCAGCGTATGCCGTGGTCCCTGGCCCATGCCTTGAAGGATCTCCCGGTGATTAGGTAGCACTATTTTATTTTAAGCAACCGTCCCAATTAGCGATGAAGTGGGGAGCCTCATCAGCTCAGCGCCTTGAACGCCACTTACATCAGAGCCACTTGATTGCCGTTGTTTGTTTTCCCACCTCAGCTGCCGCTTTACCCTAAGCGTAACTGTGGGAGCTGGGATCAAGGTGGTGATGGATTGGGGGGGGGCACACAAAATGTGCCAGGAATGCTGCCGAGGGTCCCTGTTCCCACGGTGCTCTGAGCAAGGTGAGTCCCTGCTGTTGGACTCTGAAGGGAGAGGGGGGAAAAAAAAAAATCCCTAATTCTTTTATTGCTTGAAAAAACAACATATTTGATAGGGAGTGTGTTTCCACAAAGAGTTTGAGAATTTGGCAGCCTCCACGGCTTCCCGGGATGTAAGCTGGCTCCCACTGGGAGAAGGTGTATGACCAAAAATCCTTCTCCATGTCCCCGTTGGCTCGTTGTGGGGCTGTTTGCTGCTGGTTTCGGCACGCAGGCACCTTTTCTTGCATCAAGGGGTATAAGCCCCGAGGACAATCCTGCGCAGCATCAGTAACACCGTGCTTCTGCAAGGGGAGGACTGCGCAGCAAATTGGGCTGGAGGAGAGCTTTTCCGTGATTTTATTTTTTGGGGGGACCCTCCTTGCTGGAGGGGGATTGAGCAAAGCGGTTTGCCTCCCCGTTCAGCTCCAAATGCGTTGCTTCGAGGGGTATCTCGTGGGTTCGGGGCTTGCTGGCGATCGATCGGTCCTTGCTCTCTGGCAGCAGCGGGAAAACATCGAGCAAGGAGCGAGCAAAGCCGGAGGCCGGGAGAGAGGAGAGAAGGCAATGAGAGAGGCAAACGGCATTCACACCGGCACCGTGTTTAGCTGTAATCTAACATGACTTTCCCCTCTGTTGGCAAAGGGGCACACACGATGTTAACATTCATTATCATGTCATATTCGATTGACTGCCAGAACGCATTACGCTTTCTCCCGTAACGCGCTGAATAATGACAAACCCCATTCGCTCGCTCCGCAAAGGTCTGCGCCTCCGAATCGTCGCGGCGTGCTGGGGAGGTGGAAGGCCATCGATACAAACGTAATGAGTGTCGTTCCCGGGCGGATGGTTTTCCCCCTCCCCTGCTCGCAGGAGGGGACTTTCCGCTCGGTTGAGATGCAGATGCGCAGGATGCTTCCTTTGCAAAAATAAATTCATAATAATCATAAAAAAGAATGAAAACGTAAGCAGGGGAGAGAACGCTCCGGGTGCGTGCAGGCAGGAGTGTGTGACCGGACTGCGACCAGGGTGATGCAGCAGTTTGATTCCCGAGGTTCGGTTATCGGGGATGTGGGCTGGGAGATGCCGCCTGCAATCCGGGAGGACGCTCCGTGTTTCGGAGCAAGCTCCACTCAGGGTTTTGGCCCCTCTGTTGTCGGGAAAACAGGCGCTTGCAAAGGGAGGAAAAATCCTGTTTGCTCCCCGCGCGATAGGCACTAGGCAGTGAAACTCCTTTTCTTCTCCAAGTTTAAGTGCAGCCAGGGGAAGCAAATCCCTGGAGTTCACTGCACGAACGTTATCACCAGGTGTGTTTTCTGTGGGTGTACGTATATATTCTTACACCGCGTGCAAGTACGTAGTGACTCCTCCTGCACCCTGCCTGCCTAATCCTTCTCCCGCCGGTTGTTCCTTCAACCCTGTGGCACCTGCGGACTTGGGTTTGGTCTCCAGATGATCCATGCAGCAGATATTTGGAAAACCAAACCTTCCAAAATCCCCTCTGGTGTTCCCCCCGCCCCGCAAAAATAATCCTCCTTTGCCTTGTCTTCTCCCAGGCTGAGGTTTCTGCAACTCCACAAACTTTGCCCAAACTCCCTATCGATTGACTCGGTGATTAAGCTGTTGAATCAGCGCTGCCATATTTGTAGTGTCTAACTGTCATTTTTTTCTCCCAAGAACTTAAAAGGATTTTTAACTGTCGGCTATATCCTGCATATTTGCTCCTAATAATCAATATTGATTTTCTCGTAATACCGTCCATCTAGATGCCATGCCTTATTTCTTGTAAGATTAGAATCTCGATGAGCTTATAAAATAAAGCACCTATTTTTCTCTTGCATCTGCATGCGTACATATGCAGAAATACCCTGTTAAGATAATTATCTTGCTTCTGCCGGAAAAAAAAAGAATTGTGCTCTGCAGCTGCAAAAAAATACCCAGTTTTGGCCACTTTGCTTTTGCTTTAAGGCGACCTGTCAGTAATATGGGGAGAGAGAGAGATGCTCCGGCTCTGGGATGCTGCTGCCTGTAGGCAGGGATGCAAGTCCCGGCTGCTGTCATCGCAATTTTCTTGTCTGGGGGAAGATTTTGGCCGTTAGACTGCAAGACTGGGGCTTGTAAAGGCTTTTAAAACAAGGGTTTTCCTCTGGGAAGGGATTGGTTTGCATCGTGATCATTTCTGATGCTAAAGCCTGGTCATGCTTAGTTTTTCCTAAGTGGGATTTTTTTGCAATGGGCACTGGTACGTTGTTATTAGAAACCAATAAACTGGGTTTACTGGTTGAGTTTAGTCCTCCAGTGCCAAGAATCAAACTGTTCTGCTAAGCAATGAATACAAGACACATTTAGGATAGTTATGTGGCTAATATGTTCTGCATGCCATCGCCTGCCGAAGCAATAAATGGTATTCTTATGTTGGGCGGTTGGGTTTTTTTTAAGGATTCTTAAAGCTCATCAGTCTTTTTGGTCAGAGTGTGGTAGGATTTGACTAGAGACAAGCTCCCATTTCCTAAGCAGGAAGATTTTCTGTAAGGAGATGTAGGAGAGAGAACTTTAAAACAAAAGGTGATTGAATGTGACTAAAAATGTCCCTAAGAAAATACAGGGTTTTACCCAAACTGTTGGAAGAAAAAGTCAATTTTTCCCATTTTTGACAGAGGACTGCCAGATAAGATGCTTCAAATCGGCTTATTGAATTATAAAACGCCGACATTTTGAAGCAGAACGCTTTGCTTTGAAGTGAAATGCTGAGATTTTTCATTCTGACATTTCCCAATTGATATTTTTGGTAACTTTCCGCACACCTGGTAAAAGTGAGATTGGGGGGGGGTGGGGGGTGGAGAATGCAAAGCATTAAAATAACTGAATTGCTGAATGGGTAAAAAAAGTGCCATTCTCTAGATAATTCTCATTAAAACCAAGCTGTTCGGTTTCTGCTTCACCTCTCCATCACTATTCATAATCATGGCTCAAAGTACCGAGCAGCCTGACTTTTTTTTTTTGTTACCAAGTGTGGCAAAGATCCCATTGGGGCTTTCTTGAATATATGAAGATTTTTCTCTTTACCACTCAAAACTTCCTGATTCTTGAAATTTAACTCCCAAGGGTATTGGGGGGGGAAGATCTTTTCTGCTTTGCAATGGTTTCGTATTCCCTCTTTTCGGTTGGTATAAAAATATTGTCTCGCTTTGGGTTTGCTGCGAGGGGGATTTCTGGGAGAAAACTCGATAAATATTCTCTATTTCACACAATTCAATTTGGAGTTAAGCAGGATAATAAAGCTGCTGCTCTTGCCAGAAATAGCTGTTGCAGATGAGACGGAGTTGAATTGCTCTGGTTCGGTTTGAGTTTTTCCAGTTCTGTGATGTTTAGGATGGGGGGGGAAGAGCACCCAAAATACGGGGGTGACAGTCGGGAGTGGCGGAGGGAGAAAAAGGGCTGGAAAGTATTTGGGGAAGAAAAACAGATTGGAGAGGTCTCCGATTCCTCCGAGCGATGTGCGGCCGTTGCCNGCGGCTGAGCAAAGCTGAGCCAAGGATGCTTCGTATGGTAATAACCCCTCCTGAGAGTCCCCGAGCGCCGTGCACATGAAAGCCCTGCCTCTGGCACTGCTGATTATACAGCCTCTAATTGTCTCCCATGTCTGCTCACAACATAAATACTGGAGAAGAGAGAAACCTAGATACTGTTTGCTGAGCTGGCCAAGCCAGCCAAGTTCCTAAAATAAACCCCCGTTGCATTTGGGAAGGAAGAGTCGGGTACAAGCGGGCCACGGCTCCTGCCTGGTCCAGGGGTGGAGATGCCGAAGATCTCGCCAGGCTGGTGCCTGCAGGGAGAAGGACGCGTGTTTGGGTTGGGTTTGGGTAAAGCTTCAGCTTAGCCGCATGTGCTCAATAAAGCTTTTAGTTCAATACCTCTTAATGCTAAGCCTCAGTGTGTTAACTCAAGACTTCCCTGAGATCGGGGCATAAACATACGCGAGCTCTTACTGCAAAGAAAACGTTGGATGCTTCCCTCAATATAAGATAAAAGTGGGAAATATCTTCTCTCCTCCTGCATATTGTNATATGAAGATTTTTCTCTTTACCACTCAAAACTTCCTGATTCTTGAAATTTAACTCCCAAGGGTATTGGGGGGGGAAGATCTTTTCTGCTTTGCAATGGTTTCGTATTCCCTCTTTTCGGTTGGTATAAAAATATTGTCTCGCTTTGGGTTTGCTGCGAGGGGGATTTCTGGGAGAAAACTCGATAAATATTCTCTATTTCACACAATTCAATTTGGAGTTAAGCAGGATAATAAAGCTGCTGCTCTTGCCAGAAATAGCTGTCGCAGATGAGACGGAGTTGAATTGCTCTGGTTCGGTTTGAGTTTTTCCAGTTCTGTGATGTTTAGGATGGGGGGGGAAGAGCACCCAAAATACGGGGGTGACAGTCGGGAGTGGCGGAGGGAGAAAAAGGGCTGGAAAGTATTTGGGGAAGAAAAACAGATTGGAGAGGTCTCCGATTCCTCCGAGCGATGTGCGGCCGTTGCCCACGGGGCTTGTCTGGACTCGGTCTCTCCCTGGTGCTCGCTCCTCCTCGCCCCTCTGTGGGCTCTCGGCCAGGGGATGGGACGTCTCTCCCCCCGTTCGGCAACAGGGATGCTGTCCGCAGCAACCTAAAGAGGGGAATGCGCACGGAGAGAAGGCTGGAGGGTTGTAACATGCACCAAAAAGTGCCTTAAAGAGAAGAATTAAAAAAAAACTAAGGAAAGAAGGAAAATTAAAGATCAAAAGAGCTGAAGAGGCAGTGAAAGACAAAGTGAAGTTCTGCTTCTCAAGCGTCTTTTGTGGTGCGCTCTGCACATCCCGCTTGGATTTCCTCTTGGTTNGCCAGGCTGGTGCCTGCAGGGAGAAGGACGCGTGTTTGGGTTGGGTTTGGGTAAAGCTTCAGCTTAGCCGCATGTGCTCAATAAAGCTTTTAGTTCAATACCTCTTAATGCTAAGCCTCAGTGTGTTAACTCAAGACTTCCCTGAGATCGGGGCATAAACATACGCGAGCTCTTACTGCAAAGAAAACGTTGGATGCTTCCCTCAATATAAGATAAAAGTGGGAAATATCTTCTCTCCTCCTGCATATTGTCATATAGTTGAAGCTGCCCATTTGCTCTGACTCATGTCAGAGACCTTTTTTCTT
>VXBL01007666.1:112121-136928 GCA_013400195.1 Aramus guarauna | reverse complement strand
TACCAACATCTGAAGGAAAATATACCTTAAAATATTCAAAGATATGAGCTATAGTATTCTGTTACTGGATTTGGAGTATTTGCTATCATTTTCCTGAAAATGTTGTATATAAATTGCGTACAATCTTAAAAGGTTTCAGATAAATACCATAAAGCAGGAAACAGTATAACCACTTGACAGAAAAGTAAATGGTTTAAAGGTAATTTCTAAATTGTCAGAGTGAAGCAATGAAAGAGCTGGAACCAAACTTCAGAATAAAGTGATGCAGAAATATGCAAAGGAGAGGAAAAACAGGTTTTGACAGTAAAATATACCAATATTTTACCATGAAAACCTCAACAGAAGAGTTGTGTGATGTTTTCATCTTGTCCTGTTGTCTTGTTATCCTGTTAAGTCCATGCCAGTGGACTGGTTTTGTTCTGGTTTTGTTTCCAGTTCTTGGCTGGTTTTTTTTTTTTTATTTTTTGAGATGACATGGAAATTGGAAATTCGAAATAGACTTCTTATATAAAATTTTTAATTAGTCCTATTTAGAAGTCCTTGTCTTTCATTTTCTGTTGAACAAGAATGTACAATTAGGTATACAAAGGTTTCCTATATGTCCTTTTTATTGTGTCAGGTAAATTAATTAGGAAATTATTGAGTAATCCTTCTACAAACCTAAGTAATCATGAATGAACATAGATACCTTTTGTCCACAGAAGCAATTATTTGCAACATAGGGATATGCCAATACTGTTTTATCACACCTCTTCTGCTGCTTACTTCAGTGCGCTCAGGAATGATTACAGCATTGAATTTAATACTGTCTCAGAAAGAATCTGAATCTTCAGAAGAAATGTGGGTAAAATGGAACTAGCAATATGCAGTGTACTGCATCCCAGAAATTTAACTGTGTAATGTTTTGAGAAGAAGAGTTGATTCACCAGGTTAGGCTAAACCGTGTAGGAAATAACATTTTCTGAGCAAAGTTACAATTACATCTTCAGCTATAAACAGTCAAAGTCAGTGATAAGTGTAAAATACAGTAAGTGTGCACAGCTATTAACTATATATTAGCTCAGGTAATGTGTGGGCAGAAATCATTTCAATGACAATGTTGGCTTCAAACCAATCATAAACTCAGCCGAAAATTGTTTATTATTACTGTGCACATCTGTAGAGGCATTTCAGGTGGTTATATTGCTACAACAAGAAAATCTCAGTAACTGTTTCCTGCTACCCTTTGAATAGAAAGCACTGTTTCCCAATATGAGAAAAACACATGAACTTTTAATTACATCTTCATTTTTAAGTTAATGATGAAGATGCCCTTGCATCCAAATTGCACAATGATGATCATTTTCTTAATTTAGGCAAACCCATTGTTGGGATAACTTCCTTTGAAAAAGTATTTTTTTTTACTTTAGTGTTAGTCCTTTTCCTGATACTATGGATTGTACATGTAACTTTTAGCATCTTTTTTGTTTCTTTAACCTAGCTTTTTTTTTTTTTTCCTCCTGTTTCCCCTTTACTAAGAAAACAAATTTAGTTGTTGTTGGCAAGATAAAACACTTCAAATTTGGCTGTGGAATTGACTGCACTCTTCCCTGAAATGTTGACTCATAAAAATGCATAGCAAATATTTACTGCCACAGAACTAGTTATTCTATATGACTGTAAAAATTGGTGATTGTGTCTATGACACCTAAAGGTCTATTAGAAAACTGGAATGGAATAAGAAATAGAGTAAAGTATTTGGAAGCTGTGACAAAGTTGTATCAAATATTTGACTCTGGTTTCATAACTGCGTTTTGTGCCTTATTAAACTTAGGTAGATTTTGCTCCGCCAGTTTTGTTGTACCATAGACAGCAGTTCACTAGTAGACACAACGGACCCGTTTTCAAAATTGTCTATCTAAAGTACACATACAAAAGTGCTCTTAAGTGTGAAGACCAGAATGTGTTTCCCATTATAAAACCACTTTTTATTGCCACACTACATTCCATTAGCAGATATCACCATACGTTGCAGCTACTAATGATTTGAATCCCCTAGAGAAGAAATGTTGCTATTCCTGTTTAAAAACACGTGAAAAAGAGAGTAAATGTGACGGACTTTACCTGCCCTCTAATGACAGTGTAGGAGTTGGAAAGGTGAATCAACCAGGGATGAAAGTGTGTGGTTTGAAGCACTTTTCTTTTTATTGATACTGATATTCAGCAGCTTTATCATTGCCAGTTAGGTGGACACACCAGGGAAATTGCCCATTCAAAGCTGTTTCTACTTTAAAACAAATTATCTCCGCAAGTCCATTGTAACCAAACTTGCAAGTCTCCCTTTCCTTACTTGCTCTATTCACAGTATTGCCAAACTCTGTAACCCTTTCAAGAAAACTGTTTCCAGGCTATATTTCTTCCTTAGCAAGCTTGGAAGTCTGGCAAGTTTTTCCCATCTGTGTTTGTATTATGCAGTATGTTGTGTAGCATCAGTGAAGGTGGAAAGTCAGTGTTTCCCCCTACTGCCTTCCAAAATTGTTACTGAATTTAAATTAACCTTCCCAACCTTCCCTCCACAATAATTTGGACTTTTTCTGATGCTAACATATTCAAATAGCTATTCCACTGAGCACTGATACTTTTTTCTTTTAGACTTTAAAGACAACTTACTAACGGCAGCATTCGATTTTTTTTTTTGCTGTGCCTTTGAAAATGAACTGAAAATCAGTGAAATTACTGCATACTTGAAACCTCCTTCCTACTTATAACTGTATCCTTGGAGAGTAAAGTGGACCCCAGCCACCAAGCCTAGTACCAAGGCAAAACCTTCTGTAAAAATTGTGAGGACAAGCTAGGAGCCATCTTCCTTCCTTATTCCATTTTCTTTCACCCAGCTAAGGAAGGAAAAGGCAGACATAGTTTTATTATTAAAATATTGGATAAATATCCTATCTGATTGGAAAATGGCATCCTAATTTACAAACATTTGAATGAAACCATAACAGTCTTTAATACTTTGGTGTTTCGTATGTAGTGATTGTACAATGCACTACTTCATGGTAGTTTACTTTGATTTTTTTCAGTCGTTAATATTCAAGGCACTTAATGTTTCTTTTCTACATTCCCCAAAATAACTGATTCCTTGATATGGCAAGCATCCTTTCCAATATGATAAATGCAATGCTATATATGTTCCACTGAAATTATAAGTGGAATTTTTATATAATTAAAATGTTACACCAGCACCAGACACAGTGGGTTCTAGAATGATGTTTTTAGGCCTAATCTCAACATTTTTCTAAAAATTATTATTAAACAGTGAAATGATTTATAATGAATAATACTGCTGATTATATATTGTATGCTAAATTTTATAAGAAACTAGGATATCTTTTTATCACCAGCCTGTTTGAATAGTTCCTCCTTACATATAAAAATGTAGAACTCCTTTATAATTTCACATGCAAAATGAATCCATTGGTTATGGATTTTTTTCCCAAAACCTGTTTGAGTAAGGGTACATGGATTCCCCTAGAGAAAACAGGTTTAAACCTCAAATTTTCTATACATGAGTGCACACATCTTCTTCTAGTGTTCAGAGAGAATATGTTCAAAGAGATATTAAAAGAGAGTATTGATGGGGTATTTCAATCAGTGAGAAGGGGAAAAATTAAAGGGAAACTCTACTGATTCACAGTACAAAAATTGCTTTTGCTAGAGAGACTTATTTTGCCAAGAAAGGATGCATTCAATCTGCATCCTTAAGATGGCTTTTGTATACTGAAGAAAATTTAAGTATTTTGCTTCAGTGTACTACATGTGTTACTTATTGATTATGGCTAAAAAGAGAATTCATTTGGGAAAATGGTGAAAACATATAATATGATAGTTTAAATTGGCATTTGATATACTACTTTGGTTCAAACAAATACTTGCCACTGTTGTGGATTAGAAGGATATTAAGGATTTATAGTATCAGGAATATAAATTCAGCATTTAGTAACAAAAAAATCTTCAAGCTATGGTAGTACCATGAAATAATAAAGATGATTAGCAGAATATGAATTTACTCAATTGCTTGTTTGAGGCACTTGTTATTTGACCTTATGTTTGTGTGTTACACATTTTCTTTCAATACATTTACTGTCATGTTATATGAAAATGCAGTCATATAAACATGTAACTGCATAAAACTATCACAAAATGGTTATCTAACAAAATGATTAAGTGTTCTGATATGTCCAAGGATATCTATGGTGTTTTGGAAAGGAATGGAGATAAAAATGAAATTTGCAAATGCTGTGACAGTCTGACTGTAAATCAGATAGTTACTTTCACAGCAAGTATGAGTAAATTCTCAGGAGGTGGAATTATTGGTGCCAGGAAACATTATTCATTCTCTTCCATGGTCATCTTTACCTTGTAGTACATGCAAGGCCATTATTATTTTTTAAGTGTCTTCTCCAGTGGTATTCAGAGCTTGCTTAAAGAAAGTCTCTGGACTACTTCCGTAGCATTAAATTAATATGTAATAATGAACATTAACCATTTGGGATCTATATGTCTGTATAGTAAATGAAAGAATGCTGTCAGTAATTTAGATCACGTAATTAGCTCATATGGGTAGATGACTATGCAGTCATACATGTTGCATCCAGAAGCCATTCATTTGTGGGACTATGGATGTTAGAAACAAAAAAATTATATTGAATTAAGTCTAAGAGTCACTGACACAGGCTATCTTAATAACTCTGTCACTGTATGTCCAGGATGTCACTAATATTATTCACAGAAGAATTTCCACAGAATAAGTGAAAATGTCCCTTCCACCCCAGAAGAGAAAGAAGTTCTGCCTTAGACCTGGAGATATCAAGGCAGTTTCTTTGGAAGATTATTCAAGAGAAATTTCAAGGATTTGTATTTATTTATTTTTTAAATCTCATCTCTCAATTACTTCATTTGCACATTTCTGTTTCTTCAAGATGTGCTTTTTCTCACCCTTACTAATCATTCTCATGTACCTTCGTATAGTCTGTGGCGACTAAATTCCCTGAACAGCAGAGTACTGTTCATAGTTCTTATTGGCAAAGGGAAAATTGACTTCATAGCAAAATTTTCCAACAGGATACTTCTTTCTATGGCAGTGAGGTAGTCAATGAGGGAACACAGTGTGCTGAACAGAGGGAACTGAAGGACCAGATGAAATTCTGCAGTGCTAATCTAGTCATCTTCACTGATGGGCTATGCAGTCATCCATGAGAATATTTATTATAAGGAACTGAAGTATCATGAAAAGCAGTTGCTTTCCAGGCTTAATCACTCTTTCTGCAGCTTTTCATCCAGTTTTTCTCTATCTGTGGCTTCCTATTTCCTCAGTTTAAATGTTGCTCATCTCACTTCCCCAGGGAACTTCTAAAACTGACACATCATCTTGTATGTATGACCATCTATTTATTTATTTTCCTGCCATGTACCAAATTTTCATTTCAATTCTTACATCATTCATGAGGGAGACATTCTATGCAGATTCATTCCTAATTTACTTTTATTTTCTAATGAACAGTTGAGTCTGTACAGCCTTAAAGCCCCATACAGTTTTGTCATTTAAAAAACCCAAACAAAACCAAACCCAAATGTTTATCCTTGACTAATGGATATTTCAAACTTACATGCAGTTTAAATGAATTTACAGTTGCAGCTGTGTTGCTTCATCATTTCTAAAAAAATGATACAAAGAAATTCAGTGAACATACTGTCTGTTCTGTTGTTAGGGCTCACCAAAACGTATGTGGCAGATAAACTTCTCTACTAAGAAACAGATTTTTTGCCATCAACCTCTGTGAGCTTCAAAATATTATACTGTACATTTCATAATGCAAAATCTGATTTAAATCTTAGTGTACATTCATTCACATCTCCCACTTGTGATACAACATATCTTAAGTGATAAAAAATTTAAAAGAAAAAAAACCTTGATATAGTTACTCAATTGCAAAGAATGTGATAGATAGCAAAGGGTCATAAGCATTATTGGCTTGCAAGACTCAAAAGAATTGTGTTGTAATAAGAGTTTTGTTCACCATCATTCTATTTTTATGGTGGGTATATAGTTTTGTGATACTTATAACAAGCTACTCTCAAACGAATTAATCTTTGTTTGCTTGTTATATGTACATATTTTCTATTTATCTCATGTCTGTGAGCTCAGGTTTCATAATTTTTAAAATGTTGCAGTTTGCTAATCATAGAATCATTTAGGTTGGAAAAGACGCTTAAGATCATCAAGTCCAACCATTAACCTAACCCTTTCAACTCTATCACTAAACCATGTCCCTAAGCACCACATGTACACATCTTTTAAATACCTCCAGGGATGGTGACTCAACCACTTCCTTGGGCAGCCTGTTCCAATGATTGATAACCTTTTCAGTGAAGAAATTTTTCCTAATATCCAATCTGAACCTCCCCTGGCACAACTTGAGGCCATTTCCTCTGTCACTTGTTACTTGGGAGAATAGACCAATACCCACCTTGCTACAACCTTTCAGGTAGTCGTAGAGTTGCATGTTTAGCTAAACATACCATGAGGATAGTAGATGCAATGGGAAGTATTTCAGAAAATATGGTATGCTTAACCATGATGACAGGAAATCTTCCAAATCCTAAGCAGCATTTGGAAAAGCATGAAGTGTATTCCTAACTGCAACATGAGGAAGAGGAGAGATTTAACAGTCTTCTAGAGATAGTGTCTTCTAAAGTGTCGTAGTAATATTAGTTCGTTATTAACATCTTATTTTACCACCTAGCATTCTTGTATTTTTCTCCTATTTGTTGTTAGATGTGAGTTAGGAGTCAAGAAGGGACAGAAGAAAACTACAAAATGGTCCCATGTTCCAGATTAAACCCAGGTATAACAAAACTAACTATAGTTAAGTAAAAGGAAAAAAGGAAGCATAAAATGGTCACTTTGATTGTTTTACATAGCCAACTGTTAGATGCTTGCCTCCACATCAGTTGTTCTGTATGCATGTTATTTTGTGTGCTTTATTAATTACTTTGAAGGACATTGTAATCTAAGATGCTGTTAATTTTTCTTTAGTGTGATTTGGGGGAAGGGGAATGCTTGTGTTTGTTTTCTATCAGACTAATGTCTTCCATCTACAGTTTGCTACAGATAGGAGATTAATCCATTAATCCCTACAATTCTCCCTTGTGACTTACAAAAGTGTCTTTACTATCCAACCTGCACATCTACACAGTCAAAAATCTTCAAGTATTTGCTAGTTGTTATTTATAAGTATCCTGTTCTCTGAACCTCTTACTTTACCACATAGGAAACTACTGTAATATTTTTTGTTAAAGAAGCAGATCACCTACTTTGATAATATCTTTCTGTTGCCTTATGGACTTTCTTATTAGCAGTTCCAATATGGACAATACTGAAATAAATGAGGATTTTATGTGAATGGATGCTCTGAATTTTCAGTGTAGATTTTTTAGAACTGTTTATTTGTTTTTCAGTATTTGACAGTTTCACATTTAGGTTTGGTTTTGTTTTTCGTCTGCAAAGGAAAAAGTGCAGTTATCTCCACAGACTTTTTTTTTAATTTCTCCATTTATCTAGTTTTATGTTTGTATCAGTCATTTTATCAAAGATTATGGCAAGTTGACATGAAATACTTAACAAAAGGAATGATTTGTATCATATAATAGTGAATGAAACAATTGCCAGAAAAAAAAGATGATGTAAGAATAAGTAGAAATACCTTCTGTATGTTACTTGATATTTTTCCAAGTGTTGACCTAATGACTAACAAAACATATTTCAAAATACCTCAGAAGTTACAAAGCTACTAATTTTCTTAGTATACAAGTCTATGTATAGAAATTGTGTGGACAGTTCAAGACAGGTTGCACTACTAGACTTTTGAAATCATGTTGCTAGACTAAGCTCGGAAGAAGATAAAATGAAAAGAGAAGTGGCCAAAACTGCATAAACCCCTCTTTCTCACTGTAAAGGCAACTTACAGGCAAAGAGGGGCCTCCAAGAGGGCTCAGTAAATTTTGTCAGGGGGTGGGGGTTTTTTTGTTTATTTGTTTGGTTGACTTTTTTTTATCTGAAGCAACATAGAATTATGTCAAAATAGAAGAGGAAATTAGTATAATGACAAAGTATAGGGGAAAGGGAAAAACTAATTTCTGGTAAGACTGAAAATTAATATGATTTAGCTGGAGGACTTATGAATGAAAGTCAATGTCATTTTTCAAGCATTTCAAGGCATGGTGATTAAAGAGTGAGGAGAGTAGTGAGGACAGTTTTGCAATTACTTAAATTTTAATTACCATTAACATTATTCAACACTGCAAGTGAAAAAAAAAAAAAAGCTCAATATTTACAATTTTTTTTTCTGTTGGAAAAATCTATTATAGGTAGGAAAATCTCCTCATTGAAGATGTAGGAATACCTTCATTTGATTCATTTGATAAAATGCTTGGAACTAAAGTGTGAAGAACAAATCTGTACTGAAAGAGGATTTAAGCATCTAATAAATCTTATTTTTATTCTGACCACAGAACAAAATGGTCATCTTATGAAAATATAGGCCAAGACATTCAAACACCATTTTTCTTGATTAAAAGATTTAACCCATTAATCATGTTAAGAGAGAAAAACTTCATTATTTTTCTATTTGAATTTTCCTGAAATTGTCACTGTAGTTTTCATCTATAGCTGAACATGTTTTTTAAGATTTAGGGGAGCTTAGTTTTCCTATGACAGCTGCAGTCATTTTAATGCACAATGTCATGAAAGGACAGCACAATGAAAATATAAAAAGCCAAGCTTGTTGCATATGTATGGCTTGTGAGTAGTTGAAACTAAATTTTGTCAATTTGTGAAGTCTAAAATACAGTTGGGATTACATCAGATTTACCCTTCAACTATTGTAAGGAAAGAGAAATACATGTTAAATGAAATACTCTTTAAGAAACTTCATCTCTCTACTCCCCCTTTAAAGCTATTTTTTCTCAGTGTCCTACTTTTTAGCTGCAGTTTACAGTAGCTGAGCCATGATATTTAATTCCTATAAAATGTCGCAAATGGTGTCATTCATTAACTTTGACAAAAATGCTGATTGATTTGAATCAATGGATTCAGTTGTGTCCATGCTACCTCAGTAGATTGAATCAGCCTTGTTTTATTATATTCTCAAAAAAATAAACATTTTGAAGATTTTTTGGCTTTGTGAAAACTTCTTCCTTTATTAATAATTTCATCAAATACAGAAATCAATTTCTGTTCCCTTTTGTTTTCTGATATTTGAATTTAGCAACAGCTAAGTATTATAATTTAGAAAAAATTGTGCGCTTTCTGGTAAAGTAGTTGCATTAGCCTTAAATGTGGAAAGTGTTACAAATTATTGTATTTCAATAGTTTCCAGTACATAAGAACAACCAGGAAAATAAAACTAAACAAAAGCCTCTATTTGCTGATTGCCCTAACTCACCTAGGAAGCAAAGAAAAAAATAAAATTTAAAAAAAAAAAAAAACAAAAAAAACAAAAAAAAAAAAGGAAGAACCACAGACAAAAATAGCATATGGAAATGATCTGCAACACTGAGAATATCGCTCTGTTAAATATCAGTGCCTAGAGCTCACATCCCACAGTAAGATCTGGACATATGTGGGTGTTTGTTATAAATGTTGTGATCCAGCCGAAAGTCGATTTTCAAAGGGAGGCAGCAATTTCACTTATGGAAATACAAGAGAGCATCAGCATTCATTTACAACAGGCTTTTGAACTTGCTCCAGTGACAGTTATAAAGGCTTGCAATTTACAGCCAAAGTTTTTGGCTTAGTCCTTCATCTCTGACCATTGCTTTTCCTCTGTGAGTTGGTGAGGGAAAGGGGTAAAGGCAAAAAAAAGGTTTATCTTTGCAGACTTTTTTCTCTCCCCTTCTACGTAAGCCAATGGTTCAGAGGACTCCATATTTCTCTGGGACCTGATCTTTCTATTCTTTCATCTGCATTGTACTATAGCCATAAGCTGCAACAATGCCATTTATAATCTCAAAGGCCAGTGATAAACTTTATTATAATGGAAATAACTTTACCTAGCTGAAACTGTAAGTGAAGTAAGACATCCACTGAACTAATTTAGTCCAAAAGGAAAACTTACCAATACCGTATATGTAAGTGGCCAAATCCAGTTTGATAAGTCCTTTAATTACAGTAGAAGGTAGGGAGGCCTGGGCAACTAAAGAGAAAAAGACACAATCACAAACGTATGCAAAGTGGCAACATGCTTGACAGAGCTAATCAGCTGGATCAGTCAGCCCCAGCCCAGAAAAGAAAAAAAAAATGGCTATGTCTCCACTTTTGCAAGTTCTCTCTTACATATTCTTTCATCCTGCAAGCCCTCCCTCCCATACTTATTTTTTTCTTGTACAAAAGTGGACTATGATGTTACTTGCCATCTGCTCCTCGTTTAGTAGTGGAAGAGATATCATTACAATAAAATATTTGATTTGACATTTTTGGGACAGATTTTGGCTTATAATGTAAACTCAATAAAGGTTCTAGTATGTCTGACTCACCTCTATATCTGACCAAGCTCTATGTCTGACCATGGCAAAATGAGATACTCCTCACGTAACGCCTGATCAATATCTGCAGTCCATACACCTTCTATGCCACCACACCTGCAGGATTTCATTAGAGTTGTTAGAGACATATCTTTGCCTATTTTATTTAACTTCTATTTACAGACCTCTTGTCCATGAATTTTCCACCTTTTTAAACCTGCTGATACTATCTGTTCTTATGGCAACAGATTATAGAAGTGCACTGCCTGCAGTGACAGGGCTGCTGTACAGGGTGAAAGGATTCAGCAAAGATGAGTTTATCCATTGAAATTCCAGGTGCATCAAAGTAGTGAAAACTTGAAGAACTACTACCATGGTAGTTGGAGCACTGTGCATCTTTTAAATTTCAAATCACTCTGCCTCTATCAGGATTTCCTGAACAACTGCTTTTGATGAAATGTTCATCTATGCCATCTGACAGCGTTTGATCCTTTAAAAGCTATAATCTGATCCGCAGCTGTAAACTCTATGTGCCAAGGCAAAAACTGGCGTGCCTGACTTGGTATGAGAGAATCCATCAGGCTTGTCCAAAATCAATTGCATGAAACCAAAATATAGTCTGAGGGTGGTTTTTTGAGGCATCCACAAAATGGTTTTTCTCATCCACCTTTTCCAGATCTTGAATGTCCAGGAACAAAACTTAATTTGTAGAGCATGCCAAAAAGGTCTCTAGAAATCTATCTTTGATTAAATCTTGAAGAAATTAATGTTTTGTTTTCTTGAGGAACAGGGAGATCACACTGACAAATTTGAGTAAATTTTTGGATACTGAATTATTTGCTAATTTCTAGAGGTCTATTCATTGGCATGCAATGTTTTCAAGTGTTAAAGTATCTTAAGATAAGTTTTGAATTTTATATAGAAATAATGGTATACATAAAAGCCTAGAAATGAGGAGCCATATTCTTCAAGTGTTGATGTAACAGCAGTTTACTGATATCACATGTCCTGTTCATTTAAGCACTTTTTACAGTACATATCTTTTTATCAGAGACATGTAAAAGCTCTTCCTTATTTGGTAAGATGCTTTAAAACATAGGAGTAAACCTATTTCATCAGCAGGTTTTTTTATGTTTTCAATGTTTAAAGTAATGGTGAAATTGCACGTAGCTGAAGACATATAACCTTTGCTGTTGAGTATCTTCCAAGTGTGTATGAGCTTCACATCAGGTTCTAAAATTGCATACATCAGCATGCAATTGTTAATAAAGTGCCAAATAATTATAGGAATGGGACCCTGACTACTTTGCCTAATTTGCTATTGTTATTTCTCCACTGAATTCTTTTCATTTCCTTTTTCTTTTTTCTTTTCTTTTCTTCCAGACTGGTAAAATTAACCATCTTTTCCAACAGTTGCTGTGTTTACTATTGAGAAACTTGGCTTTCTTTTTTTAGCTTTGTTATAATCCAGACAAATGTTTTTCCTACCTTTAGGGTCTAAAGACCTGTAACAGCCAAGGCAATAAAAATGACAAGCAAAGATTTCTGTTGGAGAGTTTGTATAAAGCAGTTATAATAGTTCACTTTTTACATTTACATAAATAGCTTTATTTTGACCTTAAAGAGAACATTTCAAATGTAGACATAACATTCATGCTAATGCATATCCTGATTGCCTTTGGGCAATTTTTTTGCAGGTTTTAGTTTTCCTTTATATGTAAAATTTATAGTTTTGGCCTTTTTTCTGTCAAATCAATGACTCAGCAGTGGCAGAACACAGGACCACCTTTGTAGCATGAGAATTTTTCCATCTACATTTTTTAATAAATAAACTATAGAACTTTACCTCTGAAATGCACAACTAGAGGAGAATACTTTGGCATAAGGTGCCGTGTTGCCTTGAAAAAGTCTGGATTTAGTACTTCTTTATAGGACCCTCATTAAAATTTGCAGGTTGCCTTCTACATTGATCTGCAGTTCTGAGAAGATTACTTATGGCTGAAATTGCTTCTACAGCACGTATAAACTCTAGAGAAAACTTTCTGAATGTTATCCCTAAACAGTAATCACAGGCTTTCTGGAATAGCTTTCTACCTCTTCATTCCTCTCCCCCACCTTCTTTTTTTTTTTTTCTTTTTTTTTCTTTTTTTTTTTTTTTTTTTTCTTTTTTTTTTTTTTTTTTTTTTTTTTTTTTTTTTTTTTTTTTTTTTTTTTTTTTTTTTGCTAATATACACTTACTAAATTTGTCATCAAATTTGTTTCAACTTGTCTGAATGTTTTGGGGGTTTTATGTTTTTCTTTCTTTCTTTCTTTCTTTCTTTCTTTCTTTCTTTCTTTCTTTCTTTCTTTCTTTCTTTTAACCAACATAGTGAAATAAAACAATATTTATTTCCATGGAACAGAAATTTTTCTGATTTGTGAGTATCTTTACAAAAGGTAATCTGTTGTTTAGCCAACATAGCGAAAGTAAATTTCACAGAGATTAGTATGCAGAGGTAGGAGACTTCATGTTGGGAATGTAATTGTTAGCTTTTATTGCTATCCAGCTGTCAATTGAAAAACTACTTTCTGTTTTCTAAAGACAAGGCCATAGACAAAAGTATATTTCAGTAACTAGTGATGCGAACAAGTCTGCTTTCTCCTGTTCATGCTAAAATTACAGTACCTGTAAGTTGAAACATTCTTTCTTGATAGTTTTATTATGTCAAGCGATGAGAAAGCTGTCATCAGCAATTAATTCTTGCAAATGTCACAAGAATAAAATATAAAAACTTGAAGAAAAAAAAATCACAGATTTTTAGCTTTTTAGCTGAAACTGGAATGGTGTGAAGGAGATGCTGAAAGGGTAAAAAGCAGACTCCTAAAGAAAACTGCCTATAAATAGAGGTTGGCCTAATTCTTACTTATTCTATAGTTGGTTTGTACTCCTTCATAAAATCACTAAAAAAAAATCACTCCCTATACCATAAATTAGTCTAAGTAGGAATTTTCCGCTAAAAAGTGAGGGGGGTGATCCTGTCTGAATGCACAGAAACCCACTGGTTCCACTGGACTTAAGTATTGGGAAAACAATTTTTAATTCCCCTTTTTATTTTGATTTATTTGCTTGAAAGTGAAGCATTTCAATAGGTATTTATGAAAAAGTAGGTTGTTTTATGTTTATGTGAAAATATACAAAGAATACACAGTCAATTTAAAGTCTATGATAGCTGTTTTCCAATGAATTTAAGATCAAACAATAGTCTGTGCCTCACGTCAGTGAATTTCCTTGTTCAATTTTCATATGTTGCATCAGAAGAAAAGAGGTTGCCCCAGCTGTGCTGCACTGTCTCCTACATTTACTGGCAAAATAACAGAAAACTTAATACACATATTGAGATTCATTTCCTTCTCCTTAAAATTCTCTTTTGAAATACAACCTTAGGAATTGTACGTGCCTCAATTGCAACTCACTACTTTAACTCAGCTATATACGTTCAGAACTTAAAATACATCACATTGTTCCCATTCTGTCTCTAATGGAAATGTAATGCACCACAATCTATTTCTATCTTTGAAAGATATTTCAGACAATTATTTTTGGATTAGATTAATATATTTGTTTTTCTATGGTTAGTACCATAAAAAAGGGGAAAAGACTCATTTATCCAAGTATGAACAAACCATTAAATTTAGTAATATTGACATGAAATAAAGTATAGTTTTATATTATTTGTCTCAGACAACTGTGATGATGACAGGAAGAATAATTTTGGACATTATGTGTTTCAATAATGAACTAGCTTATTTTATTATTTTTTTATAAATACAAGGTCTTCTCTTTAAGGTGCAAAATTGACCATGTTCAAGGGGTAGTTGTCTCGTGTTCAGAACTTAATTACCGTAACGGTACTGTTTAAGTAGTTTAATAGCCATATATAACCTTATAGAGTGAGACCTATTATACCTGAGAGAGCTATTACTTTTCTAGCTTTAAGATTTTCTTATCATTCCTTGAGACTCTTTTACCCAATTTTCTGAAGAGAAGAACCTTACACATACACCCTGTTCTCCCAATCTCCTGGGCCCCCAATTACTTTCAAGCTATGTCAGTTTGAATCAAATACAGCATGAAGTTATATTCCTCCAGTATTCATTTACTACAGGTTCCTAAGGTGTGGTGGAATGAGCAGGGGAGAGATCTGTAATGCTAGCTCCTCCAGAAATTTCCACAGTGTTCTATTTGGTGGATACAAGGAGAACAGAGGCCAAGAGAGCAATCTGTCACAGTCGTAGACGCTTCCTGCCCAGTCTTTCCACATCCTCCTTCTATGTTCTCAGAAATGTGACCAGAAGCTACACTTGTGACAGATGTTGTAAGATTGGCATGGTTCTGATATGAAGGTAACAACAGCTGCACGCTAGTTGGGAAATAAACAGATACTGGATCAGGTTTCACAAAAGCCTTTACTCGCATAAATAATACAAGCCTGGTGATTGGTGATCTTTTGTTTTGGGTCTTTTCTAACAATTTACTCTCATATATATATATATATATATATATATATATATATTCTGTATTTGTTGCTCTTTATGCAAACCGATTGTTCAAATTTTAATAGTGAGCAGTTAGGAGCCTAAATTATCTAATGAATTATCTAATACCTTGAATAGTAAGCCATGGACTATCTCTTTTTTGATCATGCATCCAGGCATTCTAATGGCTTGAGTAACAACATGAAAAGGGTATTTGAGATTAAAGCCCTCATTTACTGGTTTCAGACAGGGCTTCTTTACTAAATCCTAATGAGTATTTGCAACTTTGACAACAACTTTTTTTTTTCTTTTGCACATAACTCTGAGTTATCAACTGAAATATGGATGATAAAATAACCAGCCTGCTAAATATATTGTTATAAACAGTAAGTAGTAGATTATTTCCTTTGAGAAGAGCCAGATGTTTGGTCTGAAACAAAGGAATTTGGGTTAGTAATTTATCTGTCATTGTTTCACCTTTTAGTATAACTGGTTTAAGTTTTACCTGTTACCTTCTCTGAGCATATTTTAATACTGATTCTGGGTTTGTTTATTGATGCTGAGATCTTGCAGGCATTACAAGGATTTATGGCTTCTGCTTATGATAGTATTTTTAACAGCATAAAATGTCCCTACATTACCTGTTGTATTTCACTCATCACTTTATGAAATAACCCTGGGATATGCTTATTTATTAAAAACAAACAAACAAACAAACAAAAAACCCCCACAAACAAACAAACAAAAAACCCCCAGAAAGTGGGAATGTAGTTTTACAACCTGATGTACGCATATTAGTGAATGCTGGAATTTTCACCAGTCTTTTCCCAGAGAGAAATCTGAGAGCAATTCCACTGACTTGACTTTGAGTACTTGCAGAAAATGTTCCCAGGCTAGTCTACATGTATAGATTTGAACAGTGAACCCTAGTTCGGACAAATATTAATACACTGAGAATTTTTTTATTAGTAAGGTCCATATTTTGGGCAAAATATTGGCAAAAAGAGTTGTTTTGTTAGCTCATTTGGGACTGAAAATCTCTTCAACACTTTTTATGACACATTTAACACATTTGAAACCTTGTCATCTGGTTGCACTACAACCAAGTGAGAACTAGCACAACTGAGCTAATTCATTTGGATAGCAGTGCATATTTTTGCTCCTGAAAATGATGTTTAACAGCCCAGTTCTAAAAGAACCCGCATAAAGGTTAGGACACTTAACAGGATTCAAATCTCTGAGTTTCTCTATTATTCTGCTGGAGAAAGAGAGGCAGAAAAAGCCAGACTGCTGAAGTCTTGAAATGCAAGCAGATAATTGGAGACATATAGGAGGAAAACGCTTCCGATCTTTTCTTGTGCAGTCAGGTAAGTGCATCCCTGAATTCAAGATCTGTGAAAGGGGGAAATAATATTACCATGCAAGCTGTAATACAAAGAACTATGAGATTTCAGCTATCAGAAGAGCACAAAGAAATGCTTTGCTCTGCTTTACACTGCTTTTTCTTTTGACTGATTTTGTGCCATCACAGGTGTCCCACTTAGTCTAAGAACACATGTTTTTCTATTGTATGAAATGAAGGCATTAATTTTCTTTACCTATCCTAGACAGCAAAATTTAACCAATTGTGGCTAATCAATAGCAGAGCTGTTAGGCAGTCGCACTGTGCAACCATGGAATAATGATTGTGATGATATGTATATTATGTACCTTCATCAGATCACTTTTGTCCTTGTTCTAAAGATGAATGTAACACTAGAAGAGCCACTTTAATCCTTTCCCTGTGAGTCACTACAGAAGTCTGTATTTTGTACTCCCAAAGCATGAGGGACTGCCGAGATTTAAATGCACATGCCAAGACTGAGTCAGTACCCATTTTTTGTTTGTTTTGATTCCCCCCCCCCACCCCCTATGAGAGAGGAAATGTGAAATTGAGCTGTGGAAAGGTTATTTTTGCTTACTGCTCTCCAATATCCAGTTTTGTATTCCCGAAGGAGTCAATCACAATTTACCTTCTAGTTGTTTCTTTCAGCGATAACATAATATGTTTGCTAAACTTAGTTCAGATTCTTTATTCTTATTCCCCAAATTTCTGCAGAAATATTTTGAGGTATGCTATTCCTGCTGGGCTCATCTTATGAACTGCATATGTCTTAACAGTCAAAGTCAGGGTATTATAGGTTTCATATTTCATTTGCCCATTTTCTTCAGTAGATGATGGAATGAAAGGTTTTCTACTAAAACTGTGACTAGTATAGCACGAGGGACACTGCTATGTTACAAGCACTCATATTTTATGCAGTTTATTTAGGTTTAGCATTTTGTGAGGTTTCTGTATGTTCTTGTGTTTAGGCTCTTAGAGTTACTGCTGCTACAAACTAGAAAAGCAGGCTATTACTCTTGCACTTAACAGATGGCTTACAAATGTCTTAGCCATATAAAAAGTGATTAGCCTTAAGGATGCTTTCTGTGAGAATTATTTGAACATATTTTACCACTCTACCACCTTTTACCATTTCTGTTGAACTTAAGAATTATATTAAGAAGTTTCTCAAGAGCTTTTCCTCTTACTAACGTCATCTAAAATTGCAGATACTGTATAATTTATACAATGAATGACTCTTCTTTTGTCTCATGAGGATCCCAGTTAGAAAAACTGTATAAAGAAAGAAGATACTAGGAGATAAGTAGTGTAGGTATACTTACTGCTGAAATCCTATCTTTATTTCTTTGTCTGATAATATGCAGGACATTTCAGAGGGAGGAAACATTTGAGACATCTTTTCTGTACATTATGAGTTTTCTTTCACGGTGAGAATTGCAATTTTTACACTTCAAAAGACATTTTTTATAATTCTGTGATTAAAGTAATTATTTGTGTGTTTCTGTCTTATTCACATCTTTTCTACCTTTTTTATTTTAATTTGTTTATAATATTTTATTACTGTGTTCTATTTCCCCACTTTGTTTTATTTTGCTTTGCATTTTTTAACAAGGTCAGCTTTTATCTACCAACTTGATTTCATTGAGCAGTTCTGGCTTATATTGATAAAACTGTATGTGATACTTTCTGTTAATTATAGCTATGCTAAAGCTTCTTGAGATTTACACAACCTGGACAGAGTCATGTATGTCACAAGTTTGAATCACTGTTGTTTTTTTAAGTTCTCAACAAAAAGTAAGTCAGTTACTTAACATTATTAGCCTAGGGGGAAAAAAAAATAATAAATCAAGGCATGTTCTTGCAGTATTCCGATACTCCTTGCTGAATAAAAAATAGCAATAAAAGTAAAAATTCTTAATAGAAATTTATTGCTAATTCACCACTAATTTATGAACAACCTATCCAGAGCAAGTGTATTTCAACCTAGATATTCAGGAGCAGACTGTCATTCCTGTTCTGTTGGCCCCTTCCTGTCATTGGTAAAGCAGAAAGAGAAACACTGACGGCTGAATGTTGAAGAGTAAGGAGCTGTGTGCAAGCATACAAGGACACCTTGTGTAATATCCTAGTAACTGAAAACTCAAGATATCAGACTTAGGCTTAAATTTTCCACCTGAACTGAGCAGAAGTGGGAAGTCCCTATAATGAAATTATCTCAGGATCAGTAGATAAGATATTCTAGAGTTTAAGAGTGACTGAGACTTTCATTTCAGTCTCTGTACTCCTGATGAATTTCCCAGTTATTTTAGGATAGTCTTAAGGTTTTTTTTGTTTTGTTTTGTTTTGTTTTTGTTTTTGTTTTTGTTTTTGTTTTTGTTTTATTTCACCAAAACCTTTGACAACTCATCATTAAAGCTTGATGAGCAGCAGAGCACCATTTCTTTTGAAGCATTATTTTCAAAGTGCTAGGCATTGCAATCTCAGCATCCTTTTGGGGGGACTTCTAATGTAACATCTACAACATGTAGATTAATTTATTCTGCTTACAGTTTTCAATTTTGATGTGCTACTGAAGCTAAGGAAAATATACATATATTTAGGACAACAAATTTTCTTTCACAGAAGTAGCAGTCAGTGGAAAAAGTAGCTCCATCTATACTAATTTTGTCTTTTAGATAGTTGCCCACTTCTGATTCACTCAGTAGGCTTACAACGTTCAAATAATTCATACTGGCAGAAGAATTTTAATAATTATAATTTTTCAACTCTTCATCATTTTCCCCTCAGCAAGAAAGAGGGCTGTTAGTTTTTGAATGATTTCTGTGATTTTTACCTACTTGGTTGTCTTAATCTCATATTGTTCTTTGTATATATAGTGAGTTGGTTATTTTAAGGTTCATCCTTGAGTGTCAAGACTTTGCAGGAAAAAAGCAATCTCCAGTCCATCACTTTTGTCTTCTCCTTAATTTTGGTTCTAGGATTTCCACTTAACCACAAAACCTACACATTTTTGTGTTGACATATTCAGAAGCACTATATATTAAATCCAATTTGAAATAAGATTTGTTCAAAGTGTATGTATGTGCGTTTGTGATTTTTCTAATAATCCATATTGCATCTTATCTTCCCTGCCCTCTCTCCTACCCCTTTTACTTAACAGGTGTTCATTTCATTATTTTGTGAAAACAGTTATCATGGAATATAGTTGTGAAAAGATACCATCATGTGTGCCTATTATGGTAATACTGTTAATAATTGTAACTTCACAGCTGAGACTGAACATTCTTTGAATGTTCTTCGTTCAAACATTATTGAGACTGAAACAGGGAAAGCATCAAAAATTTAGGGTTTGGATTAAATTAGAAAAAGCAATCAAAAGTCCTGAGCATGGTGGTTTTGGTGTTTTGGGGTTTTTTGTTTGTTTGGTTGGTTGTTGTTGTTTTTTTTTTTTTAAATTTTCCAAAGCCTTAGCAGCTGTGAAGTTACATTTCACATTTTCAATGGATCTCCATTTTCACATTTCAAAGGCTTTTAATTCTGGTGCTGAACTAAAAGTCAAATGAATATAAGTAGTGATCCAAATATTACAAAACAATATTTGCACAATTTAATTCTCAACAGTTCCTGAAACAGATAAAAAGCAACTGGGATACATAGTGACCATTAATAATGCTTTATATTAAGTGCGAGTTCCCTTAGTTAATATTTTAGCCAAAGTTTTAGCCATTAATTTAGCTAAATTTATGAAATAATATTTATTGATTACAAATATTCAGACAGTCAATAAGAATTCAAAGTTGTTCATGTTTATTTGATATTAGTATGATGTGTGTATATATGCAGTGTTGGGGTCAGGCACATAAGGCTGACATCCTCTCATTATGTGGCAAAGATTAATCCCTATAACATTTTCAGTTTTGATTCTTGTTTGGACAGTTTTCCAATTACCAATAGTATGACATAGGTGGTATCCCTAACCATAGTGCCAGAAATATCAGAATAAATTTGATGCCTTTACAATTACTATGTACAAATACTTATTGATAGGCAAGGTACTGGTTAACAGTTTAGCAATAGTGATTGGAATGCTGACTGGAGATGGAGGGTCCCTGCCCACATTTTCAGTCAGCATTGGACCAAACTGGAATAATCAGTTCTTGCAGAACATCAGCATTTTATGTCATTGCCACAAGCAAAGACTATAGATATATGCCCTCATTTTATTTTCCTTTTCTACCTACTGTTCTGCCTCAAAATATTTGCCAGCATTAGAATCAGTGAAGACTACATGATTAAGTCCTTTAAACAATTGAGCTGCACACAAATGCCAGCGGTTTTTTATCTATGAGAAACACAATTCTTGCTTTTGTGAAAAAAATCAATCTTCACCCCTACATAACCACACAGAATTATTATAAGCTGACACAGTTTCATGTTTGGTTAATATAACCCTTTGTGAAAACAAGAAATTAGACATGTAAGCACAAGTAAAAGAAAAATAGCATTTATTCAGAAATACAGACCATGTAGCTCTATGGGAGACAATGGTTTGTCTGCCACCATGGAACCTGAAGGAATGTGTGGAAGTTATTGAAAAAATATTCTTGCAAACTTTAGTGTGAGCAATATTTATAATGCTATAAAATGAAATCAGTAGAGCTGTTTTAATAACACCCACTCTAAACATTAGTAATATAATAAACGTAGTATTTTACCCCACCTTTGAGCAGATTGTTCAAGAGATTAGAAATAAGAGAATAGCATTGTTTATATTGTTTGTTCTGAGTTCATTTTTTAACTAACTCTTTGAAGTATTATTTGTATTCATTTGAATGATATACTGTTGTATGGCTATACTTCTGGTAGATTAGTAATCAGCTTTCTCAGCTTTCTAGTGTAGAGATACTCATAAATGCCACATGATACAGTTTTTATTTAATTTAATTGCAAATAGGGAAAAAAAAAAAAGAAACTTTGACAGAATCTCTGTAAGGCATATTGTATGTTTTGTAATATGGAGATCTATTGCTCCTGTACCATGTAGTACCTACTAAAGTTCAGGGTATGGATAAATTTCTGTTATGCAATTGTGGTCAGGGTAAGTTGAGAGTTTTTCACAAAAATCATCATCTTTGTGCATTGCTGAGTCATGAAAGCAATTCCTGTGCTAGGCAGTGCACCTGCAACGGTGCTTGGCAGTCAGACAACCTTCTAATTTTGCGGGAGGTGTAAGACTTCTGTGATGTGATCCCCCTCTGTAGTGAGTCACAGTACACTATCCTATTCTCTGTATGGTGTTTATCTCAGACTGATTATCCGTTATGTATTTTATTGTATATAATAATCAGATCAACATCAGTGCCAGAATCAAAACAGACAGTGTTCACATGATTGGTTGTTAGTTTTAATATTTCATCTCAGTGACTCTCACTAAAAAAAAAAAAAATAGAAAAACCCACAAGTATACCTGATCTACAGATTGTACATACAGAAACAAGTAATTGACCTTTGTCTGTCTTCGTCTCCAAGATGCAATCTATGAACAAATCTCTTCTCTTCCTTAGCACTGTAATGACTGAATCCATAGTTTAACTTGAAACATGAAGTCTAGGGGTCTTTTTTGTGTGTGACAGGAAGAGCATGCTTGCTGTCCTATTTAATGAAACAATTTTAATAGCATTACTAGGGGCAGAATGATAACAATGGCAGACAAAGTGTGTATAGTTTTGTTTTGTAATGTTCAATCACATTTTAACCACTACACTTGCTCTAATTGAGATTACAGGATGTTCAGATAACGTCCACTACAAATAATACACTTATATGATAAATGCATTTTCTCTTCCATATCTTATTCTAGAATATGAATTGTCTAGTGTAGTAACTTGTCTGAGGGTGGCAAGAGCCGAAGACACATGAGTCAAACAAAATTTTTATACTTTTAGCTCCCTTCAGGCAATTTTTTTTTCCTTCCTTTTCTCCTCAAATTAAAGCTAAGGTATCCTGAAAGCAGAGTGGTCTATGAGAAGGATAAATCCTAAAAACAGATTTGAAAATAAATATCTCACAAACCTTTTCTTCCTTTTATTGAAATTCAAATCAGACCTTCAAAATACTCTAGACTCAGAGCAACCAAGTACCAAATACGCAGATCAAAGATAATCCACACATTTAATTTTTTTTATAACCAGTTAATCAGAGTTTCTTTATCTTGACTATATGCTTTAATTGCCTAGTTATCATGAACATATCTCTTAGGTTTCTTAATGTAGTCTTGAGCACTTGCTCCACAAGAGCATATGTATTTCAATATGTTCTTATATATATTCACTTATGTTAACACTTTTTTCATAAATGCTAGTTCTGTTTTAAGCATTACATATTTGTGCTATATTTATTTAGGAAAACTTGTAGCTATTTTGTTTATCCAATTCTAACATTATTCAGCACACAGTAAAGTAGAAAATGGAGATATGCTACAGTCATACTTCTGTCACTCTACCTTACTCCTTGGCAGAGCTGTATTTCTTAGGAATTTTATTCAATTACTGAGATACCTTCAGGTGAAGCACTGCACTCAGGTAGGGAAATCTTTTGTAAAAATAAAATGAACAAAAAAAAAAATCAACAACTTCTAGGATTGCAATTTAGTAAATAAACAAAGGTAAAAGCTGTAGGAGTGCTTAACAGTTAATGAAAAAAACCCTCTGACGTGATGAAGACTGTTATTCTTCCTTGTGACTAGGTCCA
This sequence comes from Aramus guarauna, assembly GCA_013400195.1. Lineage (NCBI taxonomy): Eukaryota > Metazoa > Chordata > Aves > Gruiformes > Aramidae > Aramus > Aramus guarauna. Next base: position 113,716 of record VXBL01007666.1, on the reverse strand, counting down.
CTCCTCCGCTGTTACCTTTCACTTTGTTTCTTCTCTGAATTAAATAAGCATGCCCAGATCAGCTGGTGTTGCTGCATAGAAGCATTCACAGTATTTGGCAAGAAGCTAAATGTTTTAACTTGATTTCCTTTCTGATTGGCAAAGACTATTTGTCCTACAGAACATCTGCAGAGGAAGGCTGAGTTTGAGTGACTAGGAATGTTTTTCATAAGCATTTATTTTGTGAAATCACCAGTGACTTTTGGAGACATGCATTTTGCTAGGTTAAGACTTGTTTTCAAATATAATCTATATAGAATAGAGTAAGCAGTTAGAACTCTTCCAGGAGATTAATTTCAATTCTGTTTTTCATTTGTAAGCCACTGTCCTAACATAGCCATTCTTATTATTCTCCTACAAAAATATGATCTGAATGGTATGACTTCTTTTTGTTCTTTACTGTTAGATTTTATGAGATCAAATAATTTCTCCTGAAGTCCAGATATGTAGAATATGCTGAGAAAATGATATTTTAGTGTTTATTTAAAATAAAAAAAATTAGAATGGCTGAGATGTCCTGCAGCACATGCTTGATACAGAGTGAAGAATTGCTTTGATATTTAGAAAGTCATGCTCAATGTTTTCACTGTATTAGCTATTATTTTCAAACATCTAGTGTGATATACGCAATGTGAAAATATACTGCAGTATAAAGATTTCTCAGCACACATGATTTTCTCAGATCAAAGAATCTAGACAGGATTTACATATAAAGGAGATTATATTTTGTTTGTACAGTCTGTGTAACTTTCTCATTTAATCTTTTAAAAGTAGACTTATTTTCTGTGTTTGAATACTTATGGGATATCACACCAACTGTTCTGTTTTAGCCTATATGTTTTCCATAAAAAAAAATTTTTTCATGCACCTTTGGGGAAACAGTGAAAGAAGGTTTGCAATTTGTAAACCTCATTAATTGTGGAAAAAGATTTGTTTGTTTGTTTGTTTGTTTGTTTGTTTGTTTACCCTGACTGTAATTTTAATGTTCTATAAACATCATGGTTCTTTTTCTTAAAGTCCTAGAATAATACAGAAAATAGTATTTTAAATATCTTGGTTTCTTCTTGTAGAATTTTAATGCATTTTATATTCTCTCAAGGAGCTTTGCTAAAGAAGAAATTTTGAAAGTAACATCTCTTTGTCAAAGTAGTTACACAGACACAAATACAGAACATTTTTGTGCTTTCAGAGATCAGTTACATGTGGAAACATCATATGAACTAAGTAATAAAGGTTTAGGATTTTTAAGTTTAAGTAACAAAAATTATTAATAGTCTAATTTTGCTTCTCATCAACCATTACTTTTTCTCAATCATGATTTTGAGGACTAAGGAAAATACTTTTTTTGTTGTTATTATTTCACTGAGTTCTAGGCAGAGATTGAAGCTTTCAGTATATTTGTGTCAAAAAATACTTTACTTTTATCCTGATGAATGTAAAGTAGCTTCCATATTTTATATGTATCTTGAATAGCCTACTGATACATTGTGTTGCACATAGCTTGGATACTGCTCTTCAAAAAAATCTATTTTTAGACTTACAGAGAAATAAAATCT
>VXBL01007666.1:82273-103370 GCA_013400195.1 Aramus guarauna | reverse complement strand
AATTTGAAAAAGGCACTGGGGCCTTTGTATAGTAAGACTTTCAAATTGTTCATGGGAATTATTTGATCACACAAAGTGATTTGAGAAATTTGCTGAGGTTGTTAAAATGTATTTCCTTTTCACTGCTGTAATTGTTGAGAAATAAACAATTAGTATTCATTTCACTCTCCACTAGTCCTGGTCTTGATCCAAAAGTAAATTGAAAGTAAATTGATCTACTGTTTGCCCAAATAATAGTTAAATTTTAGAAAATGTATAGTGGTGTATAAAACAACTGTTGTTCAGAGGTATTTAGATGTTACATAAGAAATTAGATTAATTCAAAGTTAGAGCCCTTAATGCTCTATTTATAGTAGACTTCTGCTGCTCTTTTGTATAGAGGTGCAGTATAAATGCCCGTTTAAAAGAATAGAATCCTGGAAGGAAACACTTTTTAAGAAGTGGTGACTGAGAATTTCTTTTTCAAAATGCATTCTCACCTACAATGCGTAGAAGACACTGAATTTCACCCTACTTGACTGAAATGTTTATTTTTATTTTATATTTATCTTCTTCTGTGCAAAGATCTGATAAAAACTTTTGTATTGTTAACATTTTGGAAAAATCTTTTACAGAATATTGAGCTGTGTTTGTTCTTTGAAAAGTTTGTGTGCCAGATACGTATTGTTAAGACAGAGTCTCCTTCAAAGTATTTTCAAAGTAGCCAAGACTCTAGTAAAAATCAGGTTAAATTTTGGACACTCAGGGATTTTTTTGTGCTTTCTATTCCTTTTTCTACCCTTTTCCTTTTCTACCCTTTTCCTTTTCTACCCTTTTCTTTTCTTTTTTACCTTTGAGTGATACTTGAAGTGTGTTGGTCAGTTCAGCTTAGAGTATGAAATATTTTTCATGAATATGAATTGTCTTATCTGCTCTTCTACCTACCACCTAGTTTAAGTGAAGTTCTGACATTCTGGGCCATGCATAATACCAGCAAAATAAATACATATTTCTTCTTCTAGATATAAGGGTATAAAGTATGTTAAGAGCCACAACTCTTTCTCCAAAACTGTCTACAAAGCTCCATTTCCCTAACATTTTTGATAGTCTGTAATAATGTGCTACTGAGATAGCAAGCTGTTCTTGCACAGTTGCATGTTCCTATAAACCTAAGTAACATTTTCATCTCTCTTTTCTGATTTATCCAGAAATACATGTAAGCATTTATTGAGGGAATCACCAAATAAGCCAAGGAGGAAATCTTTATAAAGATGACTTTTGGTACAAAGCTGTGTTCTTTAATACTCTATAAAAATTTATAGTAATTGTGAATATATGGCACGTTTTCCTGATTTTGTCACCTATTAACAAAATTCTAGTTTTGCAGACTGAGACAAAAAGAGCCCACAAGGGACTTTCTAGAAAAAACATGTTTTCCCTACCAAATAATTGAATTCTGTTCTAATTATAGGTTTTAAAGGTATAATTTTTTTGGGAATAAAACAATGCTCAGAATTTCTGTGGGTCTCAAACTGAACAAGAGAACCACAACATATATTTTGTTGTAGTGTAAAATAACTTTCACAGTAGCACTGAATTTGAAGAATGAAACTCATTGTTCCAAAACAAAGTGATTAATTTTTTCTTCTCCTCTCTCCTCTCTCCTTTCTCTTTTTATTTATTGAAATCTGCTTTGATTAGTTGCAATTTTTGTCTAAAGATTCTTTTCACTTCCATCAGGGATGTTTGACATCATCCGCATAGACCTGCTCTGTAGCATTTATCTAATTCTGACTTGCCACCTCTTTACACTAACTGGTCAGACATTTCTCGCGGTGAATAATCATGAGAGCTGAAATTGGGTATTAATTATTTTTTTTTAACATCACGCCTGAATTCAGAAAGATAATTCCAACTTTAAAATTAATTTATTTTTTTCTAATAATTTCATCTAAACACATATATTTATTGGTCAGCATGGTGCAATTTAAATCTAGTTGTTGTTTGTTTGGTTGTTTGTTTTTTTTAAATCTACCCTGATATTGTTTAAATGATTGTGTTAAAGTAGTTTTTGTAACTTGAATGTTGGAATACACTATTTTATATGCTTTTATAATGATTTATGTATATGTGGATGGAAACATAGTAGAAAAGAAAAGCACATATAATTCAACTACCGACATCTAACATTAGGTTTATAAAATGAATAAATTTTGTCTTTATATCCTTTCCTGCCCTTATTTATCCTATGTATTACTCATGTTTTCCCCAAGAAAGCCTATTCTTATTTTGCATGTTCAAACTAGCTTTTGTACTGAAACAGTAACCTCTTGTTTGAAGAATTAGTAATTACCTTGACACTGCAGGAGTGTTTTATCATGCTATCCAATGTTGAGATTTCTTTTAAAGATACACTGAGTTAGAAACAAGATCTTGTAAAGACTGATATGAAGGCAGTGTATGGAAAACAGATTTGGAAGGTGTCAGCAAAAGGAATTTAAAGTTGATAGGTGATAAAGACTCTTATTTTGCACGTTGGCAAACCCTGACTCTGAACAGGAAGCACTTTAATCACTGACCTCTTTCATATTTTATCATTGGAATACCTCTCTCCTCCCTCTTTTTATGTTCAAAAACCTGTTTTGCTGAAGAAATTACAACCACTTCTACTTGAAACTTATTTCCTTCATTCTCAGGAAACTATATATATTTCTTGCTTCCAGTCACCATAAATTACTTATGATTTCAACAGTTACTGCTGAACCCTGCACAAATATTTCAAAGTAAAAGATAATAATCATAGAAAATTACACAGGACTAACCACAGCTTATTAACCACTAATATTAGATAGAAGTAACAACAAATAGCAGGTATCTCTTCCAAATTACAATCTCATGTACAGCTTTATGAACTTTTTCCTATTCTCTGTCCCTAAATGTCAACTGCCAGAAGCTAAAATTGTGTTGCCAGAAGGTAAAATAGTATGTCAGGGAAAAATAATCCTCCGTGTCTTGTTTCTTTCACATAACCCTTTAGCAGAGGTGGGATGCTGTGGATCTGACCTAGCTTACACATTCTTATATTCTACATTCCCAGTGACTGGGAGAACTGAGGTATATTTTGATTCCAAACCATGTTATTTGTATCCATTGTGTTAGCCACTTAGCAATACACTGAGCTTCAATGTAGGAAAAATGGTCAAGGTCCGCACAACATGTATAACAAATGTTGATGACCAATTTATAATAACTATTAAAATCATCATTAGCGTTTCAAAGAATCACAGAACCAAAATGGTTGAGGTTGGAAGGGATCTTTGGAGGTCATCTTGTACAACTTTCCCTCTAAAGCAGGGTCACCTACAGGAAGTTGGCCAGGACTGTGTCCAAACAGCTTCTAAGTATCTTCAAGGAGGGAGACTTCACAGCCCTTCTGGGCAGCCTGTGCAAGTACTTAGTCACCTTCACAGTGAAACATCTCCTGATGTCCAAAGGGAAGTTCCTGTCTTTCAGTTTGTGCCCATTGTTTCTCGTCCTGTCACTGGGCACCACTGAAAAAAGTCTGACTCTATTTTCTTTACATCCTCCCTTCAGATATTTGCACACATTGAAGAGATCACCCTGACCCTTTCCTTCTTCAGGCTAACAGTCCCTCTTCTCTCAGCCTTTCCCCATAAGAGTTTCTCCAGTCCCTAAATCATCTTTGTGGCCCTTTGTTGGACTTGAGAAATTCCATCTCTCTCTTGTACTGGGGAGCTAAAAAATGGGCACAATACTCCAGGTGTGGCCTCACCAATGCTGAGTAGAGGGGAGGGGCAACTTCCCTTGACCTGCTGGCAACATGCCACTTAAGGCAGTCTAGGAAGCTGTCGGCCTTCTTTGTAGCATGGGCACCTTGCTGGTTGCATGTTCATCTTGTACCCCCTATAACCTTCTCTGCAAAGCTATTTCTGAGATGGATAACACCCAGCATGGATCCCATATGCCTGACATTATTCATCCTCAGGTCCAGGACTTTGTATTTCCTTTTGTTGAACTGTATGAGGTTTCTGTCAGCACATTTCTCCAGCCAGTCAAGGTCCCTCTGGATAGCTGCACAGCCCTCTGGCATATCGGCCACTTCTCCCAGTCTTCTATCATCACCAAGCATTTTAAGACTACACTGCCTCATCGTGCAGATCATTAATAAAGATATTGAACATGACTGGACCCGGTTTTGATCCCTGAGGTACACCGCTAGTTACTGCCTTATACATTGCTGTTGTCTGAGCCTGGTCATTCCACTAGTTTTCAATCCATTTCACTGTCGGCTCATTCAGCCCATACTGCATCGTCTCCTCTATGAGGATGCTATGGGAGAAGGCATCAGAAGCTTTACTAAAGTCAAAGTAGACAATATCTACTCCTCTTCCCTTATCTACCCAGCTCGTCATTTCATTGTAGAAGAATATCAGGTTTGTCAAGTGTGACTTCTCCTTGGTAAATCCATCTTTATTACTCCTGGTCACTTTTTGTACTTCTTGTGCCTGGAAATGGTTCCCAGGATTAGTTCTATCTCCTTCCCAGGGGTGGTGGTGAGACCTAACAAGCCTGTAGTTCCCTGGATCCTCCTTCCTGCCCCTTTTGAAGTTAGGAGTATTTGCTTTCCTACAGTTCTCAGGCACCTCTCCCAGATGACATGATTGTTCAAAAATTAGAGTGGCCTTGCAGCAATGTCAGCCAGTTCATGTGTGATTCTCTCAGTGCCCACGATTTATGACTGTACAGTTTGCTTAAGTATTTCCTAAACCGACCCTTTTCCACCAAGTGTAAGTCAGCCTTGCTCCAGGCTTTTCAACTGGTTTCCAGGGTCTGGTAAAGACTGGTGCTTAGTATCTTAGCCCTTTTTTAATGTGGTGTTTTGTTCAGATTATTTTTCTGCTTTATCAATAACAATAAAATGAATTGAAGTTTCTCATCTATGATGAGTACAATCTGTTGTAATTCAAAATATGAATATAATACAAATTGAATTTATGTCTTTGGATTGACATAATTTTTAAAGAATAAAAGTGAGATGAACAGATTTTTTTTTATTTTTAGAGAGTGGGGAGAATATTCTCTGCTTCCCTTGTTTTCAAGCTTTGTAGTAAGTTTTAAAGGATTTTATTGGCATAAGTCAAATTAAAACCCTTCTTTTCTGTTTCATGTACTGCTAAAGTAAGCAATTTACACCTTTAGAACCTGAAAGTCATGAGACATTTCTCACAGTTTCAATCTCAGCTGTAAATAAGTATTCTGGTTTTGTGAATAACAGCTTAAACTGATAAACTCTGTAATTTGGTAGTCCTTCATTCCAAGCCAAATAATTTCCATTTAAAGCAAAAGACATGTGACCTTTGTGTTTGAAAATACCCTGGAATATTTAATATTTCATGGTCTTTAAAATTTAAGTTTATTAACATGTTAAAAAAATCCACAAAAGTAGATGTGCTATAAAGTGTTAGTTAAGCAATTCAATCAGATAGCTATGCCAGCTTTCACTAACGTTTTTCAACTTCAGTGAATTTTTAAACTACTTAAATTAAAGCACAAACTACTATTAATTCACAACTTTCATTAATCAAAATACAATTTAAGTTAGATAAGAAAATTGATTGGATTCAATTGCAGAATATAAAAATGCATGAAGAATAAGTGTACTAGGTCACATTAAGTCCAAGTTTTATCATACAGGGTTAAAGTTACTGTATGCTATTCTGAGGCAATAAATGGACATCAGTATGAATCTTTGTGTTTTTAATGCAAATCCTTATGATTTCTTTCAATTAAACTTTGTTAAGTAAATATTACATTTAATATGCATTTAAAAAGTGGTATTTCAGTGGCAGATTTTTACATTGTTTTCCAAAACAATAATTTATAGATAGCTCTTTTCTTTTTCTGTTTCTACATATGCACTAGTGATTGAAAACAGCTTCTCAGCTTTTTTTGGGGTGGAGGGCTTGTGGGGAGTTGTTTTGTTTTGTTTTGTTTTGTTTTGTTTTGTTTTGTTTTGTTTTGTTTTGTTTTGTTTTGTGGGTCCCCCCCTCAATTATCTATAAAATGCAGTGTTTGCATACCATCTCACTTTAATAAAACTTTTGAGTACACATATATATCTTTTTAGGTAAAATTTTCCAGAATAATTGAGTTAGCAGTAGAAAATAAGCAGCAGATATATTTTGAAATATATCTGCATTTCTAGGTTTTTCTGAAATTCTACCTTTATGTACTTATGTACTGGATTGAAAAATGTCTTAAGTTCCTTGAGCACTTAAGACTTTGAAAAATCAATTCAGTTTCTAATTCATAATTTATTAATTCAAGCTACTGGCTCCTGTCTTCTGAGAATCTCAAAACTAGTGTTCTAGACATGCAGGAGTTTTTAAAGCACTTGTGCCTAAATGCATGTAGATCTGTGATAAACTTAATACTCCAGTTACAGAATTCTTAACCATTCTTTGTCTCAAAGTTACTGCCTATCTGAGATGAAATATAAATGAAAAAAAGTATACTACATTTAAGTAATTTGTATACTTTTTAATGTGTGCAAACCCTTTTCTGAGTAGGATATTATTTCCTTCTTTTTTCTTATTTTTTTGTAACAATTGATATAATTCAATTGCAGAATGTAAAAATGCATGAAGAATAAGTATACTAGATCATATTAAGTCCAATTTTTGTCATACAGGGTTAAAGCTATGCTATCCTATTCTGAGGGAAAAAAATGACATCAATATTAAACTTTGTGGTTTTAATGCAAATCCTTATCAATTCTCAAAGGTATCAGATTAGTTATACAAAATCTAAATCTAGTTTAGAAATAATGAGCATTTGACACTTGATGTCACTGTTGTAAAAATCTGAGGAACACCAAAGGAGCAGGTGAACTATATGAAAGATCCATGTTTAACCAAATCATGACACTTGCTATGACCTTCTCTCCAGGAAAAGCTGATGATTGTCACTGTGCTGACTAGCAGCTAAACCTTAAGAACAAATTCTTAGTTTCTTTTCTTCCCAGAAAACTGAATTATGAAAAATACTTCAGAGCTCAATAGTTTTATCTTTAAAAATTAATAACATTTTCATTAAGTTCTTTGTTCTTTGAGTTCTTTTCTAATTTGTGATGGCTGATTGCTTAAAACATTCGATTAACTTATATTTGGTGCTGCAAAATGCACCGTGCATTGGTGCAGCATCAGGCATGGATGGATCCTTTAAGAGAGGTCTATCCTGCATATGTCCAATGCTGCAAAAATGCAGGGTTCCCAGCATCTAAAGGGACATAAGACTTACTTGCTATCTATATTGTCCCTCTGATTCTGTCTTTTTAAAACACCTATTTTGTTAGCGCTCCTTTCTTGCTAAGATCCAGAGAGAACCCTGCACCACTTCCCTCTGTCTCGCTCACCTAACCCTGTCCTCCAAGGTGCAGAACAGATAGCAGGTATGATGATATTGTATAATGCACTAGAATTTACTGCAATTATAAGCCAAATTTAAAAAAAAAAAAAAATACTTTGAGGTCATGAATGAATTCTTATCAGAACAGAAACATTCTGTTTCTATTGTGTAGTTCTGGTCATCTGCTCTTTTGTTTAAAGGCAATGTAAAATGCGTCATAAAATTATTTGTATGCTTTTGGATGTTATACAAGCTTTATAGTTTCCTTATCTTTGAATTTACATTTTGCTTTTCTCATGAATTCAGATAAGATATGTTTCATTGACCCTAGAACTGTAAAAATATGTAATACACAATATTACTGCCCAGAGCTTGACATCTGTGAAAAGGATATTATTTAAATCTTCTAACTTATGTGCCTATTAACAATTAGACTTCCTGTAAATAGAATAAATTAAAGTCTTGAAGTTAGTAAATGTAGCTGTATAAATTTTGCATTAAAAACTGATATCAATCATTAGGCTGAGTTAATAATAGTAGTGTCCAAAGTGGGAGTGGACTCTTAACATCAGATCACTGATGAAACTTCAGATAGCCCCATGGATCAACTTATCTCTTTCATCTTTGAATAATATGCAAAAAAAACCTAAATATTTTTAATATTTCTTCCTTACCAATTTCAGGAGGATTTTGGGCTGTCTAATATAAAATATGCTCTTTGCACTAGCAGGTGTATCATTAGACAAAAAGCATGCAACATGAACTGCTTTGAATTTGGGGTATCCTGGGACCTTCTACTTTATCCATTCCAATCATCACTAGACTAAGAATCAACACTAGACTATGAATCTGTCTTGCAGAATGTAGGACATCATAGAATAATGCTTGCAATTTGTGTGACTGAATGTTAATCTTTCTTGTAGTACATCAGAGTGAGGCCTGAATGCACAATGGTTTTATCGGTTTGTGAGCAGAGTCCCAAACATTAGCAGGCGAAAAACATCAGTGCAACTAGTGTGTTAAACCAGTAATTAAAACTGAATAAGGAGCAGTGATCTTTCACAGGCTCTCTCAGAAGTTTCCTTTTAGTTCTAGTCCTGATAGTAACTTCTTTTGTGAATTCACTCTTTTTGCTTCCTTTTTGCCAGTGGTAAAATGGCTCTGATGATAATGGAATATCTGCCTATATTAGTTATTGAAGCACTTGTTATTCACACTGAAATAAACACATTAAAAGATGTGACATTACATAAAACCTGTGCTAAATATTTTGTTGTTTGTTTTATTTTACTGCTTGCTTATTTTTTAAATTTTATTATTTTTCTCTTCATTGCCAGTTTAGCCATCCTTCTTTCCAACCTCACATGTCCTTGGATGGAACATATATTTGCTTCTGTGGTTGTCCTAGAAACATGACAGACTAAATTAGCATGCTTTGACTCATGAACAAAATACATAAAACACTTCCTGATGTCTGTATTTTCTTTGTGCTGCTCATTTTGAAGTGACCTAGTTCCTGATGCACTAGCTGAAGTGCTTGAAGATCTGATAACTTTGTTTCTGTACTGTGTACAAAGATGTCGGAGAAGTTCAAGGTATTAGACCAAGGAGAATGGCTTAATTTTTCATTAATTTTTTCACTTCTGGGTCAATTTATGAGCAGTAACGCAAAATCTTAAACCTGTTGATATGCTAAGCAAGCTCTAAGAGCAAATATGATATGAGCCTTGAGTGTATACTTCAGGTAGAATAGAAAAAAAAAAATTAAATTAACCCATTTTAGTACTCTTAAGTTGATTAGAAAATATGTCATGGTTTAACCCCAGCCAGTAACTAAGCACCACACAGCTGCTTGCTCACCCCTCTCTCTCCGCAAGAGGATGGGGAGGACAGGAAAAAACCCCTCATACGTTGACAGTTTAATAGGATAACAAAGGAAGAGAAGGNATAGTCATGGGATAAGCCTGAAATTGCTGAAGTATTTGACCAAGCTCATTTGTGTATCAGCTAGTGAAAACTGATGGAGGCTTACAAGATCTTTAGTATTGGATCAAACCAAAAGAATAATAGGTGAAAATCTGCAAAGCACTCTTGCCTTGAAATGTGGAGATTTTTGTTGTTGTTTTGGGGGTTTGATTTTTATTTTATTTTATTTTATTTTATTTTATTTATTTTATTTTATTTTTTACATTTTAAATGTGTATATGCAAGAATTACTCTTTTTGTGTTCCAGTGTGGCCCAGAGTAACTGCTCTTTTAAGCACATAGGGCAGGGCTGCTACATGAAATGAATGCTAATGTCCCTTGTAAAGGAATTTCAAAGAATAATTGTCCTCCCTGAGATATATTCTCTCTCTGTGCTTCTTTGGGAAGGGAATTCCTGGATACATCCCTAGAAATTTTGAACATTGCATATAATTAATAAATATACGATTTTTTTTTCCAAATTTTGCTGTGAGAATGGGTAGCTTTACATATTTCTATATTGCCCTTCTGTGCTTTCCAGAGAAGGTGCTGTCAATCATTTTCCCATACAGGGATGAGAAGCAGGATGGGAACATGAAATTTATTTTAACTAGTGAGCTTAACCATGACTTGAATGAGCCCAGATGCCCAAAGTTGAAAAAAAATATTATTCTAACTCATTGTACAAACCTTCTTAAGTGCAACATCAAGTACAAGAATTATTCCGTTTTGTGTATTTGACCAGATAATATTAAAGCATCTGCTTAAATTACAGAAGGCCAAGTGATTAAAAATTGAAGGCTTTGAAATGCTATTCTTAGCTTATACCAAAGTTTCTGAGAGAATGTGTTTTGCATCCTGAAAGTCTATATAAGCAGAGATATATGCTGGTGTGAGAGTTTAAAAGAGGAGGCATCACAACAATCTCTTTGTTTTGTTTAATAATATATGATATGTATTTATTTTCTTGTTTCTTCTGGAATTTTGGAGTTACGTTTAGCCAGAGCTTAGAGCTAAAAAGAACAAAGGACAGGGTGAAGCCGTGAAAGTATGTGTTAGAGCATGCTGATCTTGAATTAGGCTTCGTGAGTGAGAATTGTAGACCAGCTTTCCTTTAGTGCAACTATTGATTTAACATATCCCATATTTTGTCACAAACACATTTGGATCATAACATTTCAGGAATGGCAAATGTATTTTACATTTTCAAATAAAATTAGTTGTTATTACATGTAAACCTGACCTAGCAGTAGGTGCTGTATATGTAAAGGAAGTTCTGTGTAGCTAGAGAGAATATTTAATCGGGTTCTCTTCAAAAATAACTCTTATATATGCATTTTTGAAAGTTACAGCTCAGCTGATTTTTTTTTTCTTCTTAATTAAACAAAAGCTATTAGATACACTGTAGAATAACTGCTTGCTTGCCCCACACGCTTTCTGAAATAAGACTCATTATTTATGTTAAAATGAGTACAAACAAGCATACAGAAATAGCAGACCTCAAACATTATGTCATTACCTTTTTTCCCCTCAAGCATTAGCGATCATGTCATATTTTCTGTTACTGTATAAAATAAGAATTTATAAAGAAAACATTGGTTACCACAATGTAACAATGAATTTTGTTGTGCGTAGTAAATAAGGTAACTACATGCAACAAGTAATGACTTTCAAACATTTATGTGTATAGTCAGCAGTCATCTTACGGATTCTTGTAGATCTTCCTTAAATGGAATTATTTGTGACAGTTATGTTGAGTATACAAAAAATGTATACTTTAGGGAGTCATCACAGGGAACAATTTTAAGTGTATGAGATTCATCTTTCTAGACCCTTTCTGCTGTATATGGGGCTACAAAGGTCTGCTGCAGGGCAGCTCAGAGCACTCATTTGAGGTTCCTCCTCTGGTATCACCCTCCAGATAGGCCTGTCTCTCTCCCAGCATTAGCAGAGATAAGTCTTACAGATATGTTATCTGTATTTATGGATAACCTTTCCGAATACCCTCTGAGGGAGCACAAAGTGAGATGCGCACTCCTTGCGTGTGGGTAATGGCCTCAGTCTGGCTCCAGTGCAAATCAGAACGGCATAAAGCTTTGCTAACCTGATCGAGCTAATGGACTGGAAGGGAAATCACTCTTCCTAAACACCATCCCTTCCTAAGGTAAACCACACACTGCTAAAGCAAAAACCCTTAGTTTTCACAGGTTTGTGTAAATTTAGGCTTCTTCTGTTCAGAGCAGGCAGTGTGTGTAGTGTTGCTCTGTAACTGCTAGTGGAAGTTGGAATCAATCTTCAGTGACTACTATCCTTATAAAATAACCTGGGACAATGACTAATTATTTCCTTTTCCTCCTTTACTTTTCCTTTCTACTTTTATTTGTGGCAAAATAATATTGCTATCTTAATTTTTTTTAATTTTTTTTTTTAATCCTGGAATAAGGTGTTCAATAATAATAGAAAAACACTTCAAGATGATTAGTGAGTTGAAGCATACTTTATCAGTGCCATCTAGTGTATGCAACTACAAAATGAGATATTAGAAAAAAATTTCCATCCTACCTTTCTACTAAATTCACAAGGCGTTATGGCAAGTGAAGTTCTAAGTGCTTGTCTTTGATATCAATGTCTCTTCAGCAAATATTTGTTTCTCAGCTAAACATTTAATCAAGAGGTTTCAAAATAGTCTTGTGGAGAGTAGTTATTAGAAAAGGGTTTGGGAGGCTTATGTTTCATTTGAAATTTCAGTAATAACTTTATTGTGTTCCTAAGAGACCAGTGGAGATAAATAGTTTTATCATTCACATCTGCTGGTATACCTTAATAATCTGAGTCATCCAATCATTCACACTTTGTAAGCAGGATAAAGCAAGCTAGCAAAAATGTGAGTTTGGCAATCTAGTGGATAAACTTTCATAAAAATGCCTGACTTAAAAAGCAGACAAGATAATGTATTTCGTATCATAACAGTAGAACTGTAGAATACTTAATTGGGTAGTGCTTTTTTACATTTGAGTGACCTTACTATTAAGTGTCTACTCACTGTTTTTCAGCAGAATTAAGGTCCTCTTTTCCTTTCTCTCTTTGAAGAAACATGAGGTGTTTCTTTTTGATTACTGATCTTCTGAACACCAGAAACAAAAAGTAATTCAGCTTTTTTATCAGGATTAAAAGGAACAAAGAGTAATTAACTTCATAATTGTTGTACTCCACATTATTAGGTTGGCCACTGACATTATGACTCTTGAAGGAGCTATGTTGTTAAATTACTCAAACCATTGCTCTACCTTCAGTCTTTGTGACAAAAAAGCTTGGAAGAAAAGATCAAGGTTGCCACTGTATTTTTGTTGAAATACTAATCCCCAAGTTGTCAAACTGTGAATTTTTCTGTAAAAAACAATGAAACTTAATTTGAGTGCAGGAGGAATAGAAAGTAAAAAGTGCATAATGCAATGTCAGAATCCCTGTGCTCTGAGTTATGCAAGAGTTTCTATATGTGCAAAGATATGGACAGAATATTACCATATTCTTTGTTGCTAAACTATATCAATATATTTAGTCCATCCCTACAGATGAATTAGAAACAATAAATTTATTGATTTATTTTATTTCTCATTGGAGACTGATCACTGGAACTGAATATATACATATATATACATATATAGGTCATGGTGATGAGGTCTGAGAGCCCTTCAACAAGGAAAGCAGGAACAGAAGTTTTTCCTCTGTTTTTCCTATCTCTTTGTGGATGTTTTATGCTCCTCCACCTCTTTTCCAAAGAAAACAGTATGATCTTCCTCTGCTTCAGGTGGTTTGAACCTCCTACTAAGGAGAAAGTCTTACTAGATATTCTGAGAAGCCGTGCTCTTAAACTTAAGACTTGATGTTTTTCTAGTTTAAATAACTAAATATTTTATGCAAAATGGAGCTTACTGAATTGAAAGGGCTAAAAATACTCTGTCATAAAATATGTGAAAGCTCTTTGTTGATGGGATGGGAAAATTGGATTTGTCACTTCAGTGTGACATCAACCTGGGCATTTTAACCACAGTCTCACTCCATACATCTGTTGAAGGCGGTTGCACTGAATGTTTATTTTCTTTAATGATTTTACATAGTTCAGTAACATGGTTAGTAAGTTATTTACCTGGTATTATTAACTTGGAAAACCTTAATCTCAGTCCCCGTACAAGCAAATACTAGATCTCTTGTTTAAATTGGTGTGATCAGCGTATAGCAGTGTGTCTCAAAGATAACTGGTGAGTAACTACTTTCCTAGAAAGTGGGCATTGTAGGTGTGGTTACAAAAGTCAAGGAAGATAACTGAACCTAAGTCTGCCATATACAAAACTGGTACATATCAAGTAGCAAGCTAAAAATAGGACTGCTACTAGACTACTTCTTACCAAATCTACTTTTAATAAGCTTGTTTGGCCCACTTGACCTGAATTTGCAAATACAGTTTCAGAGTAGCTGAAAATGCATGTTTGGAGATCTGTTAATTGACCTTTTACTGAGAAAGAAAATATTAGCCTTTTCTACTTAGTATACACTATACTTACTTCTAAAGAATTGCATAAATAAGAATTGCTTACCAAAATCCTATGTACATTTAAGTGTCTCTACTAATCAAAATGATTACTTAATTGAATTTTTTATTTTCTTTAGTGAGTGGCAGTTAAAACAAATTCCATTGTGCATGTAAAATGGAATCCAAGCTCATTTGGTTGAATGTCCAAACCAAATAAAATTATACAAACCTAGTTTAATGAGACTTTTAAAATTTCTGGGGGAAAAAGGAAAAAAAAAAAAAAAGGCTAAGCAATTGAGCTTAGTAGTAAAGTAGGTAATACTACTAAGAAATTTTGTGATATTATTTATGTACTTCTATTGAAAGCTTTCTTACTTAATAGGGTATTTTGTGGTACTACTGGTTGCAAAAGGAATTTTTAGAAGTAATTCAATCTAGTTTGGCTCTTCTATGCAACCTTAATTTTAACTGCAATTAATGGAAATGTTTATATAAAGCCAACTTCCTGATGAAGAATATCCCCACCCCTCCCTCTTCCCCTTTTCTCTCTGTAATGACTGCATCTAGCTCTTACTACCTTAATTATTTCCTAAAATCACAGTATGTTTCACCAAAATATACATTCACTTTGTAATGGAGGAGGGAAGGAAACAAACCACTCAAGCTGATGGAGACATT
Source organism: Aramus guarauna (assembly GCA_013400195.1). Classification (NCBI taxonomy): domain Eukaryota; kingdom Metazoa; phylum Chordata; class Aves; order Gruiformes; family Aramidae; genus Aramus; species Aramus guarauna. The sequence goes on along the minus strand of VXBL01007666.1, from coordinate 88,789 downwards.
TTCTTTTTTGATAATTTTCTTTTTCACCCTATCTAAATTTTAAAATATTCACTTCTACTGTATCTATTTTGTGGAGATAGGGAGTACATGTGTCCTTCCACTCATAACATGAGTGCCATATCATGGTGGCATACTCTTTGCAATGAAAGTTCATAAATATCTTAGACATTCAGTATCCACAAAGTAAGGACTGATAAAAGGTAACTGGAATAGCTACAAAACTTTTTAAATTTCTTTCTTCCTATCTCAAGTGGAGGTGTGATTGCAATGTAAAACAAGTAAAAGTTTTTGAAGCTTCAGCAGTGATGAATTCTTGCTTCTCACTATCGTTATCTTTTAACACTTTTTCTGACACTTGGAATGTTTGCTCGATAATATGAAAATGGACTGATGGGGGGAAAAAAGCCATGTGCAGGCTTCACAGCTGGTGCAATGTGCCATTATGTCTTGTTGTCACCTGCCTACACTTAATTAATAAGCATCTGTTTCATTCTTGTATTTACACAAGATACAAAATAAAATGCCTAATTTTTATTTTTTTCCATCTGTGACATGATGATTCCTCCCTCACTTCAAAAATTATTACTCTGAATATGAAACATACAAATCCATTGAAATGTAGGGCTCTGTTTATTGAAGAAATACAAGAAATGGTTTCATGGTTTAAACATGTAAACAGATCAGTGATGTCAATGTTGTGGAAGGTATTTTATGGTGTTCTAGCAGACCGAAAAATAAAAACATGTGCATGTAAAGTGAATAACTATTCTGCTATAATTTATAGTACTTCACAAGCTAATTTATTTCTCTTCAGCAGCAAGGAACATAATGCATGCATATTTGTATTTCTGGCTGTTGAGGAGCATGAAATCTGACACCATGGATTTATATTTAAGCTAATGGTTAGTTACTACTGAGGCTCTGTTTATGCATATATCTGCTCTGTAGTTGTGTAAATACAAGCAACGAATATTAATAATATAATGTTCACCAAGGAAGATGGTCAGTAACCAGTATCTCACCCTGGTGATTGTACAGATACTTGTGATAGCCTCCATTTCTTTCTTAACAGTATGTTAAAACTTTATTGCATGGATGCCTTTTTCGTACCGTATAGATTGCACCCACACATATATGGTACTTTCTCGATAGCTCTCTATCATTAGTTTAAATTTATCAGTGTTACCAAGAATTGTGATGTTCAGTAACAAAAATATTGTACTGTATTTCTCATGGTTTCCCCTGGGAAGAAATTATAGAATTAGTGATTTTAAAATTTCTCTCATAATTGAGTGGGTTATTACCCTAGCATTAATACATACTTAACTAATTAAAGCTGGAAATATAACATATTAACACTTCCAAAGCTATTTTTAATATTGTTGAAAGCTTGGCCTTTAAAGTCTGGGTGGTTTGTTTTTCGGTGTGGGTTGGTGTTTTTTTGTTTTGTTTTGTTTTGTTTTGTTTTGTTTTGTTTTGTTTTGTTTTGTTTTGTTTTGTTTTAATGGGTTTTATGGTGGTTTTGTTGTTTGAAGTTTCTGTGTTTTGGTTTTTTTATCTTGAAGCAATAATAACATGCCAAGATTCAAGGCTTTTTTTCCTGAAATTTATGGAGTCAAGTTTGAAAGGATAATGGGTAGAATACTCATTTCCAAAACGCCACAGAACTCATCTATTTCCTGATCTTTCCTATTTCATAAATTAATTAGCATAACCATTCTATTATATTACTGTGCCAGAAACATAGTTTTCACTTCTGGTGCCATTGCTAGGAATTTCACATTGATTCACTAGGTATCAAAAGCAATCCTTATATGACCACATTGTTGGGGAAAATGAGAATAATGTTTTGCATGGTGTGCATAACAAGATATGTAGTTGGGGAACAATGAGTTTGGACATAAAAAGCTCATTCTTACCTTACTTTAAAACTAAATTAAGTTTGCATCTAGGTTTTAAGTTTGGATATTGTGATGTAGAGAGTGAAATACAGTGTAATATCTATGTTTAAGAACTTGTGTCACATAAGTGAATTGTTGAGTTAGTAGATGGCTCTTAGGATGGACAGCAGAATGTAACAATCTTCACTTTTATGTTTTCTAGTTAAATTCTTTTCCAAGTCTGTTATTAGTTTTGAAATAACTGATGTGCACAAGATTCTTGCCAGCTTCCATGAAATGAATTGAGGATTTTTGGCTTAAACAGACTGTATGTAAAAAAAAAAAAAAATAAAAACAAACAAAAAAACCCCAACAACAACAACAAAAAAAACCCAACTAGTAAAAAAATCTGACACTTCTGCAAGGATCACCTACTGCCCTCCCCATTCCATGACAGCAAGGACTAAATCATTCAGTTGCATTAATTGTTCTTGCTTCTATCATAATGGAACATTTTGAAAAAAAATCATTTAGGTTCAAACAGGTTTTTTGTTCTGAATCACATGAGAAGATAGTAAAAAGTGTGCATGGATTTTACCAATTCCCTGAAGTTTGCAACTGAGAGAGAAAAAAAAAAAAAGAAAATTAGAAAATTTGCATCCCCTCTGATACCTGAGCATGTTTTACAAAATATCCACAAACTTCAACAAACATGCTAAGTTTCCAAGATGTGACATTCAATCCTGTTATCTACATACCCTTAGGAAATAATATAGAAATCACATGTAAAGTTCAAAATTATCCATAGTGGGACAACTGTAAGTACCAAATTGTGTAATACTGTGATGTGCCAAAAGCATACAGACTGAAGTTACCTAAGTACTAACCATCCAAAATCAAAATGGGCATAAAAGAGCTAGGGGAAAAATTAGGAGGAACAAAAAATACACTTTCAGTTATTTTATTTTCATTTTCAGCATGACCTGCCATTGAGATAAAATATTTGTTGCTAAGGAAGGGAAAGAGAGTGTGAATTATGAAACAGATAAGAGGCTACCAAATCAAAGAATTGCAAATCAAAGAGCTGCCAAATAGCAAGCAGGTTCCCCTGAGAGTTAGAATTACAATCGAGTTCAGTTTATGTAATCTTTGAGTACAGAGAGCTGTTGTGCTTGGGAAAAGGTGAAGATTTTGCTAACAGATATTTTTCAGAAATGGTGGAAATTAGTTCTATTTTTATGCTAATCACAATTTCCTTAGTTGTAAAGGGAATAAAATTGACAGGGCTTTTTGCCCTTCTTAAGGCCTTTGAACAAGTATGAACCACTCCATTGTAAGCTGAATATGTATAATACAAAAAATCCTGAAGTACCTGAGTGAACTGTCAGTCAAATTAATAACTTGCTGTCTAAAAAGTTTCAGTTGCAGGCATCTATTTCTTAAAATGGAACAAACTTACTATGTCTTAATAAATAACCCAGATATAAAATTAACTCATCCATAAGTTATGTTTACATTGCTACATAAGCATACTTTTTAATGCTATGGATTTTATTTTCATTTTTATCTGGAAGCTAAGATGACCTATTTAGGAAGAAAACTGTATCAGGGGTTTGAAATTATATTTGTTTGATGTTTAACTTTTTTTTTTTTTTTTTTTTTTCCAGTATTGTTATACAGCAGTGGTTTGTGCTATACACAGTTATGGCAAGTGTTTAGCTTTCAGTGATTGAAATCCAGTCAGTTATTGAAATTTCAGAAGGTACTGCAGTCCACTAAAGACATACCAAAACACTGTTGGTCAAGGCCACACTGACAACTAAGTTTAAAAAAGGCTCCAGTATGAGTGCTCTGTTAGTTCTTGTGGACCACATGACCTGGATTTTTTAATGTAATCACGTAGCTATGTTACATACTGAATTGTACTATGTGAATCAATTTCCTCCATCCACTATAGCTCAGGTGTCTCAGGATGGAGTGGCTTGTTTGTTTTCACTCTCCTGCCTCTGGTTTCTGGTCACGCTTCATTTACGTATCTTAGAAAAAACAACTACATTCCACATTAAGTTCTGCTACCAGCTTGTCTTCCTTGATACATCTGTATCTCCCCTCTCTTAGAATTCTTTACTATTTTTTTTTTTCCAAACTAAAATAATTCCCTGAAATTGGGAGAATCACCCACTAACCAGATAAACCATATTTATATTTTGTTTCATCTCTCTGCTAGCATGAATAGGGAAAATGTACCCCAGAGGTAGTGGACTTTAGCCACTTCTTGTAAAGTATTTTTCATGCTCATGTCTTTTATAGAGTGTCTAGACAGATTTTTTTTTTTTTTTTTTTTTTTTCTTTCAGTAAAGAAACCTATAGGGAATAAATGCATGTTACAGTGTTTCAGCAGGGGCTTAGATTAATATTGGTTTAAATTGGGAAGGTAAAGATTCAGTTAGATAAAGGCAGACTGATGATTTATTGAAAAAAAGATTAAAAAATAATATCTGGAATTTACAGACTTTGATACATTAGGATCCTAGTATTTTGTCAATATTTGAATGTTCTTTTCAGATTTAAAATTAACAGAAACATGTCAAAACAGTTTTTGATCCTCATGTTGGAAGTGAAATTCAGTAATATTAATTTACTTGAAAAAAATAATGCATGGTCTTCTCTCATTTCTCTGTCCACACTGCACTCCAAAAGGCATTTTTCTTTTCTGAAGATTTTAAAAAGTATTTATGTTAAAAGCTTTTGTCACTTAGGCTCCACCTTCCTTAAGTATTTTGGATCTGACTTTAAAATTATAATTGATATGATTATTTTTACAAATAACTTTTTTTCATTAATGGACTAGTGTTAATTTTCCCTGTCTTTAAGTGAATAAGACATTTTTATGGTAGAACACTATCCAGCTGCAAAGCTACTTCTTGATAGATTTACTGAGACACTAGAGTTATCTCTTGTCACCAAGTATTGATCTTGTGGCTGTCCAATTATCCTCTTTTTTAAAATTATCTTAATTTAACACCTTATTATTGACAAGTTCTGTGACAGGTGAGTAGGAGTGGAAGGAGAGAAAGTGCATGAATATGACTAGCTAAGAATATTTGTATACATACTTAAACATATGTATATATAAATATATGTAGGAAATATAACATTTATAATATATATCATATGATAGATATAGGTAGATATAAAAGAATTAGAATGTGTGTGTATGTATATATGAAAACTATATATATGAAGACCATACTTAGAATTGGTTGGGGTTTTTTCACAACCACAGAAATTTAATGTTATTCTTCTCAATATTAGCTTAGCCTTTTTTATTTGTCTCAGAAATTCATTAAGTTCACAAAAAACAGCCCTTCTTCCTTTGCAAATACAACTTAATAGTTTAATCTGTGAGATGTTTTCCATTTTTTTGGTAGAGAATTGTCTGCAGTTATTTCAGTGGTTCATCTCAGTATGAACAATCTTGGCAGTCCTTGTGTGGTGGACAAACAGAAGAGAAGCTCTTCAGTGGGTCTTTTACATTTCAGAGAAAACCCCGTGAAATGTTTCTGCTAAATCTTGGAGAAGTTAATGTGATATCAGCATCAACTGTCTCAGTTTTTAAGGAAAAAAGCTTCTTCAGCTGTTAGATTGGTATTATTCTGATTAAAACAGTTGTTACTTGCTGTTTAGTTCCTAAGTTATCACTTAGGACAGGAGTCCTAACAGCTTCCTATGAAGCAGTTTACATTATTTGGATCAGTCAGCATGCACTGTAAGAATAAAGGGCCATTAGTGGCTTCTTCAAAGACATGCTTGGGATAATCCCATGAGTTAAGGCTCTAGAAGGTAATGGGGCCCAAGAGATCTGGTCAATATTCAAGCACCACTTCCTCTGAGGTCAAGATCAGTGCATCCAAATAGGAGGACAAGCAGAGGAGGAAGGAGATGTGCATGGATGAGCAAGGAGCTGCTGCAAAAACTCAAAGGGAAGAAAGAAGTTTACAGTATGTGGAAGAAGGGACTGGCCACTTGGGAGGAATATAGGAATGCAGTCAGAGTATGTAATGGATGCAATCAGGAAGGCTAAGGCACACTTGGAATTAAAACTGGCAGGGAATTCCAATGACAACAAGAAAGGCTTTTTTAAATACATCAGCAGCAAAAGGAAGACTAGGGAAAATGTGGGCCCACTGCTGAATGAGGTGGGTGGCTTGGTGATGGAGGATACAGAGAAGGCAGTGTTATTGAATGCCTTCTTTGCTTCAGTCTTTACTGCTAAGGCTAGCCCTGGAGGCAGGAGACAAAGTCTAGAGAAAGGAAGACCTTCGCTTGGTCAAGGAGGATCAGGTTAGAGAACATGTAGGCAAACTTGACATCCATCTATGGGCACTGATGGGATGCATCCACAAGTGTTCAGGGAGTTGGCAGATGTTACTGCTAGGCCACTCTCAGTCATCTTTGAAAGGTCATGGAGATCAGGAGAGGTGCCTGAGGACTGGAGGAAAGTTAATGTCACTCCAGTCTTCAAAAAGGGCAAGAAGGAGGATCTGGGGAACTATAGGCCACTCAGTCTCACCTCCATCCCTGGAACGGTGATGGAACAGATCATTCAGAGGGTCATCAATGAGACCATGTGGAG
>VXBL01007666.1:70732-81350 GCA_013400195.1 Aramus guarauna | reverse complement strand
ATATAGCGCTTGGGTGTATATACATATGTGTGTGTGTATATATATATATATATATAACTGCTATGTTTGAGGGCAGTCCTGCCAGTGCAGTGACATGGTCCTGAGGGAGTCCCAGGCTGGCCAATGGGGCTGCCCACCCTCCTGGAATCATCTCGGACACCCAGGCCAGAGGCTGCCTTGGCGCTGGGTGGATGATGATCCTATATCGTGCCCTGTCCTCCACCTGATGCCAACATTGCTCCTTCCCTCCTATATGTCCGTGGACATTAGCCTTTATCCAGGTAGCTTGACACAAGGAATGTTGTCACTTTTGAGAACACTTGTCTTGTTAAAAACAAACACACAAAAAACACCCAAAAGTAAACAAAGTATTCCAAAAATATTATTTGTAGCTGAGGTTTTGTTTGTTCTGCAGCCTGTATGCCTGAATTTCCCCTGTGTGTCCCATGTGAAGTCATATCTTAACCCTCTCTGTACTCTCCCCAATGGTATCCTGCCACTCCCATCTTACCGCAATGCTTGTAATGCTAATCCTTTAGGTATCACGTGTTCTCAGAGTTCCTTCCAACCCACCTCCTCAAGCAATCATTGTTCCTTTCATCCTCTGTTACCTTAACTCCCTCTTGAACTCAGGCTTTTCAGTCTGCTGCTGTGTTGTTGCTGCAACTTTCTCTCTCAGGTACCATCAGTCTGAAATACCTACTAAATATCTTTTTTAACCATCCTCTATAGTCTTGTTGATTCTTACCCTTAAATCTCTTACTGTCCTAGGAAAAAAACTGCCTTTTCTTAGCTCCTGCTGAATTGTAAAAGTCTTATTTGGTCTCTGGATCACCTCCCACTCCACACTCCCCACACCTACACCCCACTCTTTATTGTTGATACCATTATAACTTCCATGTCATGAATTTCCATTTAATTGAAATAATGTATGATTAAAATGTTAGATTGGATGATACCATCCAGTTTAATCAATGATGAATTTAAAATTCAATTAAAAGATCAGTTCAAAATGTGTTTTGTTTGAATGTCAGCTACCGAAACAAGAATTTTAACTAATGAGATATGCTGATTAGATAATATTTGGATTATCAAAATGTTCCCAAGTTTTGTATTCAGCTAAAGACCATCTGTGAACCTGTACCAATTACAACAAAATCTAATGATAGAGGTAAAAGCTCAACAAATTTATACTCTTAAATAAAATCCTGATTAAAAAGTTGCAGGTTTTCATCTTTTTTATTAGCAAAATATTAAACAAACACTGACAGATTCACACTTCAGATATGCATCATCTTTTTTTTTTTTTTGTAAAACAATCAAAAGTCCTTCTGTCAAAATAATTTGCAAAAGTGAGCATTTCTATTGACTTCAGTAGAAATGCCCGCAAGACTAGCAATCTGCAAGACTTTTAATTATTAAAGGCAAGTAAAAGGAAGAAGGAAAAATGACATCACAATACTGTTTTTTCCTTTTGGCAGAATTCACTTTTAGTATTTTTTTTGTTGAACTGGGGAAAAACCTCAACCTCTAAGCATAATGGAAGATAAATTAAATTCTTATTGCATTAAGATATACATAGAAAACCCGTAAGAAGTAGGAACAAAAAATAAATTCTGTTTTGGCCTGAGCATGTGCTTGTAGCACAAATACATCTTCCATAGCCTCCTTTAAATTTTGCTAATTCAACTCTACCTATACAAACTGGGAAGTTCATTTTAGGCATCATTAAAACAAAACAAAACAAAACAAAGAAAATTATACACTACAGGCTGAATTTCAGCTTATGCTAATTTTAGAAACTTACAAAAGATAATAATTAATTATGGATCACTGCTGATTTTGAAGTCTGATTTCATTTGACTGCCTGTACTTTGGAAGAGGAGTTTCACACTAAGCAGAAATGTTTGCCTTTTTTAAGCATCAAACAAAATCTAGTAATCACTAGAATAACTGAAAATGAAATATAATTTCCCTCCTCTCCTTTTGCAGTGCAAATGGCCGACCAGCAATCTGGTATCAGTTAAACTAAACACAGTTCTTCTGCTCTTTACTAAAATAAGAGATCCGACTTCATTTTCCTTACTGAACTTGAAATTCCTTCTGACAAAAATTTGTAGTCTTCTGACTACTTTTAAATCACTGGATCCGTTTGGTTTAAAATTAATAGTATGAAAAGAAAAAAATCTGTCTGAAGCCTGTCCCACGAACAGGAATTTTTGGACCTAAATGACAAAGCATAATATGTCAGAATGACTGCAGAATTGATACTGTCATATTCAAAAGAGATAAAAACAGAAATGAATTACACATTTCATGACAATTTAACCTAATTTAAACCTTGTACCTATTCAGTCCATTGCATAATGTGCATTTGTCACCTTCTTTAGGAAAGAAATTTTTATAAGCCTTTTTGATAGTTTATGGAAAATACAGTGCATGTAGAATATCTTTACAATAGTTTTGAACTCCAGTTAAAAAAGAGATGTAGAAAAAATAAATTTATTATAAAATGTTTTGAAGATTTGTTTAAAGTTCAGCAATATCACAGTTCTTATATTTCCTCATATTTCAGAACATTGGGGTTTTTTCTACTATGAGAGAGCTGGGTATTTCACTTTTGTGGCCAGTTGTTCTCTGAAGCATGAGGCTTTAAATGTGCCGCTGTTCCGGAACTTAAATTATTAAGATATAGATAGATAGATAGATAGATAGATAGATAGATAGATGATTGATAGATAGATAGATAGATAGATAGATAGATAGATATAAAATTGCCTATACTTAAAAATATTTTTTTTATGAAGACTAGCATGGGGAAACATGACATATCAATGCACTATGCTGTGGAATAACAGTTTTTATGTTACACAAAGAAACAACAATACTTCTGAAAATACTTTACAATGAATAACAATTATCAGACTGCAAAGGTTCTTTCTCATAACTAAAATGTCACTAACTTCTAGAGTAAAACCTATAGTGCTACAGTGAACTAGTGAACTATGAACTAGTGAACTAGTGAGGGATAATTTATACTATCCAATAGCAGCCATTTGTCTCCAACAGATAATCATTATACATACTGCAGTTATTGAGTGAAAGGTCAAGTAAATGCCGTAGTGTTCTTTTATAAAGGAAATAAACCCACATTCTTTCAATAAAATCCATATTAAATGTAATGAAAATAAAGCTTGATAAATTATTTGTGAAATTAATCGAGTGGTCAGAAAAAAAGAAATGCCAGTTCTACTGAGAAATCATATTTTAACTCAACTGGGAATGGGCTATGGTTCAGCGCATAATCCAGTTTAGGGTTCATGACAAATTTAGCCTACCACGTGCACCGGAGGGTCTTTCCCACTGGACTGGTTTTATGTGTGACTGGCACTTAATATGCATCTGGTGTAATCTTTTAATCTGTACAAAGATGAAACATAATTTTTGTTCGTTTTATTTAATAACTCAGAAATCACAGCTTGTTTGTCTTGTTAGAAAAAAGGTTTCACCACTCTAAATGATATGGTAATTCAGCTATATACTGGCTGTGAAATCCTAGAAAAAAATATTATTAAATCTCTATTCTATTTTCTTAATAGAATTGGCTTTTATTTGCTGGGGGGGTTTTGTTGTTTTTGTTTGTTTGTTTGTTTGTGGGTTTTTTTTGTTTTGGTTTGTTTTGGTTTTTTTTTAATAGTTGTGAAGCATTGTAGAAATAGTGCTATGTCTATTGATCCTCTGTAATAGTACGTGTCCATGTTCTGGAAGGTCATGGCAAGTCTCTTAGTAGTGATTTAGGCATATGACATCAGGTCCCGATAGAAATATATATTTTTCTGGTAAAAGTATTTTCTTTGCATTTCAGAGATGGTCAGAAGAAATGTTACTTTAATACAGAGGATTTGTCACTGTCAAATACTGATAAACTCTGTACACATTCAAAATGATTGCTGCTGATTCACTCAGCAGGATGCAGCTTGTTAACCTCTTAGACACATGAGAATCTGTACTTTCTGTGCTAGATACACAGAACTTCAGTCCCACTGACCACGACAGAAACCAAAATCCAAAATATAAATCCTCAAAACTGCTGCTGAGCTGCAAATGAGACCTGCATATTTTTAAAGGCCACAGCATTTGAGTTTTGCAAATTGAATCCATTCATTCCCTAAATGTTTCATGCTGAGCACATGCACAAGTTTCTGCACAACATTGCATCTGCACTGAGCACATGGACATTTACTTTGTACCCAAAATCTCATCAAAACTGTCAAAGTAAATATTTCCTCATCTGTGCCACTCCCAGAGCTTAATCTGCCAGCTGCTTTCCAGGAACATAATCTGTGCCAGGCCCGATGGAGAATTTGGTTGAGAATACTGCTGCTACAAGACCTCTACCTGATGGTGTCATGATTGAAGTATTGACTTGGAAGAAATAAGAGTCAGGCTGTGATACCCATTTTGGGAATTTTATACCCACACATCAGGTCCCACATTGTACCAGAAATTGTCCTACTTACAATAGTGTCTATCAATTTTCATGGATATTCACAAAACTACAGAAACCCATGACATCTTGTTGTAGCTGATGCTGCCACAACTCCTTAACTGCTAACTAAACTAACCTGATAAAGACTTAACAGGAGAACAATTGTGAGGTAGCCTGAAAAAATCTGCAGAATGTCTGTCACTCTTTTGAGATCTGGCTAGTATTTCTGGGAACTTGCTGTACGAGGCAGAAAAACCCGGCATCCTCAACATGTCTTATGAAGATATAGACTGCAAGAAGAGTCTCCCTTTTTGAACAGGCAGATAAACTTGATAAGGTTACCTATTACGAAATTGCTTTAGCTTCTTTCTCTTGTCCTGTCTTGTTTCCTTGCTCTATGAAGGATGCCAATAGGTGTGAGTTTTAATTTACATGGCTGATGGTTAAGGGGTAATTATTTAATTGCATTAATTACAGTCTTCTTAAAATCTCATCCCTTACTAAACCTGTCACCTTTCCCAGAAAACAAACTTTCCTGATAAATCAGTTCTTCATATGTTGTGGCAATGCTTATTGTCTGAAAGACAGATGATCTTATATTTAAAGAAATTACATTTTTGTTGAATAATTAATGATTGAGCAGTTCAGTAGTGCCTATCAGTGCTTTTATGGTACTTGGTGATTTTGAACTAAGATGTTATTTATGAACTGAAAATCTACTTTTCTGGAGAAACAATATTAAAAAAGAATAAAGAAATCTGATGTGTGTTAGCATTAACTTAGTTTACCAGTGTAAGCTGTTAGATGATAGATGTTCTGTGTAAGAATGACCTTGATTTTCATCTATCACACAGTTTACTTCCTGTTAAACCAAATTACAAGTGTTATAATAATGTGATCAGATATTTTCTGTGCTTCCTTAGATATTCTTTTGACATTTTATTAAAACTTTGTGAAGAATCAAAATAGAATAAAGCAATTGGAGCTCAGGAAGAATCTTAAATATGTGCTGCAAACTTTATTGCAGCATTCTTTCTCTCGTTTATTATACTATATTCTATAAGAATGCCAGTTGGTCACTGCTAAGTTTGAATAGAAGCATTCAAAATCCAGTCTGTATATGTAAATTAAGGTAAAAATAATAATAATAAAAAAGTAAATGTTTTTGTCATGTAAAATACACATAAATTGTCATTAAAGTGGTCTAATTGTACAGTGCATAATGAAGTATAAAGTAATGCAGTAACTAACCATGTAGCTGATTTTTTTCTGAAGTTCGGTTGTAAAGCAAAGGAAAAAGTAAATGGAATTTTGAGATGACCTCCTCCCTCTTAATGAAAAATGCTGCCTTTTCATGAAATAACCTGACTAGATTCCTTAACTACTGAGAGGTTTCAGAAGAGAAGTTTTCTAGATGTATATATCTTGTAGCATACCATTGTTATCTAACTTACTTCTCTTCAGGAATGTTGTCTCTGCTTATTTTTATCTACCTCAACTTCCCAGGTTTTTATGCAACTTTTTTCTGTATTTATCTTTTTTAACATTTTTTTCCTCTGTAAGTGAGAACCTTCCTATTTTTCGAGGATCCAGTAGCATTTTCCCGAGTTGATCTGACTCAAGGATAAAAGACCGTAGTAATACATTAACCTGAAACTGAAAGTTTAAAGTCCTCTGAGTGGATTACAGACTGGTAACAGACACCTGACAGTCAGAATTGCTGAAGTCAGTTAATATGCATGACTATATTTCAGGGGATAGTTATGTTTTATGTGTTCCCTTTAAGATAAAGACCAAACCCTGGTTCATTGTCATTGCTATTGTTCACACCTACTTATTATTACCTCCCAAACTTACCAAAGACCACTGGTTGCCATGTTGGTATGGAAAAGTTTAATTCTGATTTAGGTTTTCTCATAAGAAAGAGAAAATAACTACACTTTATCTTGATTACATAATGCTATAAAGCAGAGATTGGTATATTCATATTCTGAAATCTCTTGTGTGTAATACTGCTACTTATAAGTATTTGGTGCTTTTAAAATATTTGTAAATAACTTTTTGTTATCAAGTAAGTATTCATTCTGCTTTTCCTCAGAGAAGGTAAAATCAAAGATGTCATTACAGAATGTAGTTTAGATTGACATATTATTTCAAAGTAATTTTTCAAAAGATTTTTTTATAGATACAAAAATATGTTTTACAGTCCCATTTTATAAATATAAATATGTATGTGAACATATATATGCACATGAGTGCATTCACATATATATGTGTCTGGTTTAATTTTGTTTTTAGAATTTGAGGTTTGAATTTGAAATTGAAGTTTTCTAACAGACACTAATACATTCTCTTCTGCCTAAGAAGGTCACAGACAACACAAAGTGTGGCCCTTGCAAATTGTATCTCATATGTAGACATTAATTGTTATTTTTAAATCTGACTCTATTAAGAAGCTAATCATTCTTTGTTAAACACTGCTTTATAACTTGTTGAGCTGCAGCTGTTATATCTGAAAAGCTGGGGGTAAAGCTTGTATAACATTTCTAAAATGGTGCATACATAAAGGTGGTGGATCTTAGTTTGATTTCTAAAATGTCTCATACATAAAGGTGGTGGGCTTTAGTGTAAGTCACTGAGTTGGTTAGTTATGTTAATAAGTTCATTTGTTATGTTAATAATCATTAATCTATCTTGAAGTGGTGGAAATATGAATGGCCAGGAAACAATTTACAATAGATATCAAAGAAATAATGCCTAAGAAGGTTAAACAATATTGTAGATATTTTATTATACATGGAGTAAAATCCCAACTACCTCATCTAAAACTTTTATCTCTGATTAATATCCTACTACAAAATTTCAGAAATATGAGCTCACTGATGGTATTTCTTTGACTGCTGAATTTACATTATATCTTTTGTATCTCAGTAACAAGACATAAAATATTAAATGTGACTTCATCACTCTGTTTCTGAAATACCCAAAAGTAAAACATGAAATGACAGAAGCTTCAAGAGCTTTGGTTGATTACTATACCACACTTGTAAAGATGAGAAGGTAGCTGAAGTTCTTTGACATGATGAGACATAAATAGTGTGAGTTACTAGTATGGTAAACTGGGAAAAAAATTACAAAGCTAAAAAGGTGTTTTTGTGGGTTTGTTTTTGGTTTGTTTGGGGTTTTTTTTGATTGTTGGGGGTGTTTGTTTGTTTTGGGTTTTTTTCTGTATGAGTTGAGGTCTGGAACAGTAAAACAATTTATTTTATATGCCTTAAATTTTAATTAAGAATATTCCAGAAGTATCTTCAGTCATTTAGAATTCCATCTTGATTAGAACAGGGAATACCAAAGTAAAATACAAATAGAAAATGAAAAGAGGAACTTTTCAGGAAAGAGAAATAAACCTGGAAATCTCAAAGTATGCCCCCTAACTTCACATTAAATATACAGAAGATGACCCTTAAATTAGTTGGCTACAACTTCCCTGATTGTCTATGGCTTAAGATCTTGTCACTGCAGGGTTTTTAGGATTTATGGCAATATATGAAAAACATTACTTATGCTAAACTTCAGTAAACACTTCTAAAGCTTTGAATCCTTGGCACTTTTAATCTTTTTTAGCTTTTGTTTGTTTGATGGAATTTCATATTGGTCTGAGTTATATACAATCATAGTGTAATTAATCTGTTCCTTTACATCTGTTCATCACTTAGTTTTGATGTTTAATTTATAAGATTGTGCATCTGGATTACTTTTACTATAAAATTTGGTAAATACTGAACAAAGCTCAAATCTCATTCATATAGACTAAGCTGAATAGGTATACGCTAACAAACACACATGTATGCAACCATCTGCTTAGAAAATGTATGTGAGTGCATGTGTCCGTGTGTGTGTGTAATGTCATGCAAGTTTTGAGGTTTGAGTTTTAGCTGTTCTAGCCCTGGAAGCTACCACAAAGAATTCCCAGTTCCACTCCACATTCCAGCTATGTGCCTGCTGTTGGCAATAGCAACAACAACAAAAGGTTTCAGTCAGATAAACTTGCTACACAGAAGCTACGGCAGAAAAGGGAACAAATAATTAGAGCAGAAGGCAACACAGGCCAAGACCACTTCTTTCAGCAGCAACCTACTCACAGAGAGGTTTAAACAAAGTGTGGAACCACGGTCCCTGGAAAAAGAACAATAACAGCAATTACTTACTAGCAGACATATCATTAAAATTAATATTACGGTTTCTTATTTTCTTGTTCAAACAAAAATCTTTGTTTAATGTTATTTTCCACCAATATGGGAAAATATCCAATATAGGTGCAGTTAACAACAAGTTTAATTTCCAAGAAATAGTTGCAAAAATAACAAGCAGTTTGTAGTTTTATGAGTACTTTTGAGAGATTTTGTAGTCAGCATAAAAGGGCATCATAAAGTTCTATTAAAAATAATGTGCTTTTTATGCTTTATATTACTGTGCAGAAGATGTTTTCTTTCTTTTTCATTTGTATATTTATTTCCATTTCACCTCCGAATGAAGCTGTTTGCAGTGGCTTATCCGTCCATGTTTCTTTAACTCTGCTAGCCTTCACTGTCTTCTGCTGGTCCAGACGTCAACAGGTGTTTTATTCTATTTAAAACAGAAAATGTTCATCAGATTAACAGTACCCAGGTTAATTGATTAAGGCAGGTAAAGCATGTCTTTCAGTGGCAGCATCAGATGAAGCAGCTTAGACTTTCCTCCCTTCTTTTTGTCAGATTGTTCTTAATCCGAATCAATGCCTTGAGTGGTTCACTCCACAGCCCAACCAACAGCATACCCAGAAGATTATTACTACAGCAAGGAAGCGGCCAACAGGCAGAAAAAAGTAGGAAGGTCTACTGCTGGGACTGATAGCAGTACTCAGAGCACAAAAGACAATAAATACATGTATTTATTGGTAAATATATGGTAAACAATAAACCCATGTAAAGTGTGAAAGCCCATTATAAAGGAGCTTTATTATAAAGGTAATATTCTGCTTTATTTTGATATATACTTTATTTTACAAAAGTCATAGTCAAGTATTTGATGAAAAACATGCAACAAATGTACTTCTATACTACTTCTGTGTGTGCCTAGCTTAGAGATCTAAAGTACAGTTTAGAATATTCAGTGGAACGAGAATGAATGTGGAAGCGCACATAAGGCTTCAAGGTTTTTGGAAACATATCAGTCAGAGAAAAAAAGATCTGGTCTTTTATTTTATTTTTATCATCTATCTCTCCTTACTAGAATGCGTTGTAGTTCACAGAGTAGCATCCTGGGAGGCAGCACTGAATGATCATTGCTATCTTATATTTAAAATATATCATAGCAGGAGCTGTGCTCAATAATAAATTAAGTAATCTTCCTGTGTAAGCAGGAGATTATAAAATAGCACAGTCATTTCATTAAGAATATGCTTTGCCTGTTTAATGAACATCAGACCAGCTGTATGGGTATATTCTGTTGAATATATTATCAATGTAGATTGGTGAAGCTTAAGGGAGTTTACCCTTTGAAGTTAAGTTGAAACATGCCTACTTTATACAAAGTAGACATTTTTATTCTTAGTATAAAAGTATTCATTGGAATGATATTCAGTAGTAATTTTAATTGTTCTTTAGCTCCCGCTTTTCCAGCATGAAGGTTTCACATGCTGTTGTTTATAGTTACACAACATTCAAATGAAAATTCATGTTTTCATCTACAAAAGATGCTAAAAAGAAGCTTAGTAATCAAATGCACTGCAGGTAAAAAGCAAATACAATTTCTTATAGGTAGGCCACAATAGACTTGTACTACCAAGACAACGGGATGCAAATGGAACAGCATGTGATAGTAGCAATAACAGACATTGTAATATATGTAGAATACGCCATTCCACCATCTTTTCCAAACAACTGCCCTAAAACTGACAGTAGGTAGCAATATAAAACTTTCCCTAACTAATAAATACCCTGAAATAAAACGCTATTTTGATTTTAAGATTTTTGGAACCAACAAATTATACCATACAATTCCCTGTTGGTGGGGTGGAAGGAAATTTCTCCATCTGGATATACTAGCAAATCCAAATCAAATTTTATTTAACAACACATTGATTTGTAG
>VXBL01007666.1:44116-59469 GCA_013400195.1 Aramus guarauna | reverse complement strand
GCACTTTTTTTTTAAGCCTTTTTTTTTTTTTTTTTTTTTTTTTCATTTGCTGAGTGCCCAAGCTAGGCCAATAATCAGTTTAGCCAGCAAACTGCATTGATAACACAGATTGAGAGGAATCTAAGAAACAAAAGAATAGACAGGTATGGTGCCTCATTCTTTATGTTGCTTCGTTCTCCAGCTAGATTCCTACCTAACCTGTTCTTTATGTAGAGAAGAGGCTTTTTGTGTGACTATTTTTACTTTGTGATGTTCCAGGATCACTGTAATCTGTTAATGTTTTCATGAGTTTATGTTTATTTGATCAATTTTTTGACTGTTTATGGGTTTTAAAATTAGAATTGTATTTTTTTTCTGCTGAAAAAATATAGACATATCTGAATAAAACACCTCATGAATTAATTTCCCAGATTTGTGCAAACACAAGTCTAAAAATCAAGTGAAATATTTTGTTTAGACACAAAAATGAATGATTTCTGTACTTCAGTCAAAATTGCTTTCCATTTTAAAATTACTTTTTTTTTTTTTTTCCTTTAGTAGTGAAAATACTCAAAATCTTTTATGGTTAATAAAATGCTTTACTAAGCTGAAATAATACTTTAACTTTTTGATTAAATGGGAAAACTTACAGTTAACCACAAAAATTCCTATCTTATGGACATGCTACTGTAATTCTTTAACTACAAAAGGGATGCTTTAATTTACTTTTCTATTCTTTTTTAGGCCTTCAATTGTTAAATACTTGAAAAATACATCTGTGTTAAATCATCTCTAAGACAGGATATATTCAGTAGGGTGGTCCAAAAAGTTATTCAGTCTTTACATTGTTAGTAGTGATAGTACTTAACCAAAAGTTAATAATGTTAGTAAGTAACTAGTAGTAACTGTAGTAGTTTTTAGGTTTTTTGGTGAATACAGGTGATCAGCTCAATTACAGATAAAAGTAATTAAGAATATATCTATGTTAGCATTTTTCTTCTGATCATACGTCCACTTTCTGAAGCAAATCTCCTGATCAGCGTAGGTCACTTTGAATTAGGGTGCACCAGAAAGCACAAACTGGATTCCTTCCACGTGATACGATGCTGGAAGACATGCACCAGAACTGTATTTAATCCAAAGTGAAACCAGACAAATTAAATACCTGAAACGTATCTAGTGTGAATTCCAGACCTTCAGTACTGTTTCTTTCTACTCATCAGAGCTTTTTGACCTAGTTGGTAACGTAGATGTGGTCTCAGTGGTCCAGTGTTTAACATCTAATGTAGGCATGTAACTGTGACAGTAGACAGGCAGCTAAGGAGACTTTTTTTTTTTTTTTTTTTCCCCAAACTGGTTTAGTTTCCTGTCTGGATTGGTTCTCCAGGTGGCTTCACCCCACAGTCATACAAACAGGTGTATGTAAAATGAAGTGAGGACAGGTTACTTCTTCTCCTTGTAGTAATCCACGCAGCCAGTTTATGATTCCAGGCTTCTTATGTGGTCAACGGAGAGAGGCTGTTTGGGAATTAAAGTGCTTCCAATCACCTTCTGAAGTCTCCACTGAGTGTATGAAGAGCTCATATGTTGCTCTTTATATAGACAGAAATTGTATGTATCTATACAGATAACTAATCCCAGGAAGGTCAGTGGTGCAGAAGCCTTTTAAAGGAGAATAATGCCTTCACAAGCACAATTTTAGGTATTACAGGCCTTGTGCTATGGTTCTATTTTTTTTAAGAAGTAGATAAAACTTTGCTATCTTAATTTATTTTTTAAAAGTAAGGGGGAAATATACAATTTTATGAATATTATTTCCTGTAATTAATTGCAGCACTGGTAGTGATTTGCTAATTTTCTTTGCAGATTTTTCAGTGTGGAGGGAAGGGAAACTGGTAGGAAAAATAAGTAAAAAAGAAGTGAAAGAGGCTGTCAGGCTACTTGAAAAGAGAAAGAATAATGACAGGAAAAAGGCTTTATTTTCTAAATGCAAATATAGCTGTTTGGTTTTGATTTAGTTGTTTATAAAGCACATCTCATGTAAAACTTTCTTTTAAGGTTTTCCTGATTTTAAAATACTATATGTAATATGACACACTTGTAACACAATTAATTCTAGTACAAATGTGAAGTAAAATGTGAATTGTAAAAGCTATCTAGAATAAGTTCAGAATATAATTTTCTTATACTGGTTCATTTAGACATTGAAAGGAAAAGGTGTGTAACACTGTGTGAGAGACGCGTAAATCTCACTAACGAATTCTGTAACAGTATTTCTATTGCTGCTGATTCTTTGTCTGTTTGACAACTTACCTATGTTTAGCATATACAGGACTGCTGGGCATATTTCTAATGAAAATCCCATCGTGAACCCTTAGTAAAATAAGCACAAAACCAGCAACTATTTCTCTGTGCTATAATATGCTTTTATTATGCACTAATATTTATGACGCCCAAATTCCAGCTCTGAGGCCATTTATGTTGTATTACATTTTGAAACAGAAAAGATATTTTCAGGCTTCTTCTTGTACTATAGATTTCAGTATTTACACTTAGTTATTTGGAAAAGTTTCTTGCACATTTGTCATTTTTAAAATCATATAAGGAAAGAGGGATAAAAATAGTTACTACTTGATTTCTTATTCATACCTCGTGTATAACCTAAATTGAACAATATAATTACTATGCAAAGTTTACAGTGTATCTCAGAATTTTAACACATCACTTGGGAAGTTCATGTGTAGGAAAAAGCCTCTGGAATATCCTACATGGTTTTTCCCCCTTGTTTTTCTCTTTCTAGCTTGAAGAGCTGATCTTTTTAGGTAAAATCCTGGGTCTGATAAAGCTGATGTCAGAAATGTCTGTTAACTTTCATGGAATCAGGGTTTTCATTTTTGCTTAGTGATTGGTTACGTATGTGTTCATATGAGCACAAATAGATTGAACGATAGTGAGCACTGTTTAGAAACCACAGCTGTGAAGTGATATTCTTGTTTTACCTGCAGGACAGGTGCAACCTGGTCAAAGTCAGTGCTTCCTTGCACAGGTGCTGTTATCGGTACACTTATGGGTACTTAGCTGATTTTTGTTACCTGTCCATCCAAGAACATAAGATACATCAGCTATAGAGGTATATTTTAGATTTTTAATTCCAGACCCTAAAATGCAGGCCTGTGCAGCACTTTGTTATCAATGCTTTTGCTGTTCTTTTCGGAGAACAACTGTAAAAGTAGAAGTTTCTGTTGTGAAGTTCTGGCTGCCAATAAATCATTCCTAACACCTAGAAAAGAATGCCTCCACTCACACAAAATAAATGCTGATACATTGCAAAGAAAAATAAGGCAATATAATCTTAATAATATGTTTATAGTAAATCAGACTTTAAGCTTGCAATCATGTTAATGTAATTTAGTACTGCATAATAGTCTCTGATGAAAATTAATCACAATATAGGACTGTGGCAGTTAGTTTGTGTGTCAAGCAAAGTCTTCACATAATAGTCAGTTTGGCTTATGAAAAACCTCCCTACTTTCTTCACCAAGCACACTCTACCGGTTCACCCTGATTCAGAATTTTCTGCTTCCCCACAGTATCCATGGCTAACAAGTCTGCAAACAAGAGCAGAGGTGTCCAGATTTTAATAATGAGAGAATTGTAGAGATGTTCCTTCCCTGCTAAGCACTGTGCAAACAATGCATAGCTGGACCTTCACAGCTGCAGTGTTTTTAACCTAGTTCAAGAATGTAATAATGTAAATTTTACATTGCAGGTGTAATGATAAAGTTTTGTAATATTGAATGAAAAGTTGGTAACACTTTACACTAAGTGGCTAATCATTGCTCCTTTGGTAGTTATTGTAATGATATTATTTTGATAAAAGCAGTTGGCATAATGGTATAACTAATGTAGCACAGCATGAGAGTAATATTTATACATTATATGCCTTACTGGACATTTTTAAAAAAATTGGAGGAAAGTCACCTGAAGACTGAAGAAAGAAGACATATTTTGAATAAGTTATGTACTACATTAATATTTTTAAATAAAAGAAATAATTTATGCTATGACTAGAATAAGCCATGCTAGAAACAATAGAAAGAAAATGACAAAATCAGTATGACTAAAATAGCAGCAAGGTTTCATGTCCTGTAAACTGAGTGAGTCATATTGGTAGGACATAGAACTGGTGGGTTTAACAACAAATGTGTGTTATCATAAGCAGTAAGACAACTTTTTTAGCTGTTCTAGATTAATAACTGTACTGTCTTGCTATTCATGTATGCATTATTCAGGGTACAGCTATCCTTTTATCAGAGTTTATTAACATAGTTTCTGGAAAAAGATACAGGGATCCTGAAGGTAGAGAATACGGACCTTAAGATAATATTTAAAAGGAGTAATTGTAGACAAATTTTTAAGAGCTTAAGAAAATATTATGAGACTCAAGAGAATGCTCAGTAGGAGCAAAATTATAATTGGCTTATTCATGTGAGTAGATCTACTGAAATTTATAGGATTTTTCATGTGAACCGGGTGGTGGCCAATTACTCTTAGTCTTTTTAGAAGAGCATTGGACTGCTGGTGTATATTCTGTAAAGAACAGAACAAGATTTTTGCACAATAATTTCAGCTTAATTTTCTGGCATGCAGTACAGTTTTGCTCTCCACAATTCCTCGATTCTGATTTAAAAATGAAACTGACGTATATGTTTTCCTCTTCCTCCTTTATTTCCCAGTATAATTTCTCTGCACCTACAGATTATCACGTGAATAGCACTAACTGGAGAGAAGTTACCAAATAGATGCTATGGACCTGATTTTAGCTGGCTATTTCTTATGGTTATTCCAAGTTCAACCTCTTCTATCTGCTGCGAAGGTGTTCAAAGTCATGCCTCTTGGGGTCTGTTTAACAGATCTTCTGTTGCTATAGGTTGAGATAGACTGGACTTACTTTGCCAGCCTGCCTCCCAGTTATTGACAGCCTTTTGCTTCTGTTGTACTTGTGGCCAGGTATGGAAGACCTGACTGTGACATGCACGTTCACGTGGAATTCCTCACTGAAAAATGCATCTCTTTGTGGGTTATTTGCTGCCAAATTATGGCCTCTCTTCACAGTTCTGACGGAGCAGAAACAGGATATAACAGAAAAACCCAAATCTTTTTTACAGGATTTAGGCTAGCAATTGCTTGGAAATAAATGTTTTCCGCATGTGTATCCGTTTTTCTGTAATAACTTGCACTTACAGCGTACAATAAGGAAAACACATGCAGAAAAGTATAGACTTGGGAAAAAAAATAAAAATCTGTTTCTGCATTTGTATTACCTTTTAACTAAAAAGAGATGCATACAATTTTTCAGCGTTATCTCTCATATGAAAGATGGCTCAAGTGAGACCGAATTTTTCATCACACTAGGATAATGACCTGACAAGGTTTCCTTTTTAATTTTAACAAAAGAAGCATGTGGCTCTCATTCCCCAGCTGCAACAGGCAGGACATTAGGCATTCTTAAAATTACAAAATGACTAGAATAATTCTGGAGAAAAATAAAAACTGGCACACCTGCACCAAGCATGAGAAAAAGGGAATGGTTCTAAATACAAAGATCTTTTTTTAAAAAAATAATATTCCAGATGAGACTTATTTGGATTAAGAAAATTAAAAAACTAAGAATAAAAAAAAACATATTTAAAATCCTGAATGAGCAGGAGTTCTCTATGAAAGGGTCTTTTCCCACAGAGATTTTGAACTGGGCTGCAGTATAAAGACAAATTACCCATCAACTTTTCTCTGTTTTTTGAGTTTAAAAGTAGCATACAACACCCTTTTTTTCCTTTTTCTGGGAATGGTCTGTGCCTTTTTAATAACCTTTAATCTTAATTTTTTTATTGCTGTGGTAAAATATGCCATAATCTTATTTTGTACCTCTTTATTTCATACCTGTCTTTATTTTGACAGTAGGTCAAGTATTCTTGAAATACACTCTTTTCTTCTTCTTTTTGAACTGTCTGCATCTTCCTGAATTCTCTTTTATCTTTGGAAAATCTACAGATTTCTCCTTTCCTTGGTCAGGGAGAGAATGTGTGTATACTTTTTATTTCAGAATTATACAATCTAAATGAATATTGCATTTTGTATAAGATTTGCAATGTGAATACCTATTTCTTTTCAGTGATGATTGTTCAGACCACTTCATCACACATTATTTCCTGATTTAGATCAAATCCATCCTTTGCTTGTAGAGAAACGTAGACTTATTTAAGCTGATTTGTTGTCTTGTAATAGTTTAGTGCCCAAAAGAGCAAAAAAGGACACCAATAACTGCAGACCCACTGCAGCTCTTTATTGATCTTTTTTTTTTATATTTAAAAAAGAAAAAATTGTTCTGAAATACTTATTTTATTTCATTTCCCTTTTATAACATTATGTAAAGTATGCATAATAAACTGAATATATATATATGTGTATGTATATATATATATATATACACACACACACAAATATTTCCTTTTTCCTACATCCAATAGTTCTGTCAAGGAATCACTGATTTGTTGTACTTCTTATCTGGCTTTGAGATACTAAAAGATTTTTAACAGCAAAATGGTCACTCAGACATCCATTCTCTCAGATTTTGTATAATCACCCAAGAACACAAAGCTTTGGCTACACAGAAGCATATCAGGAATACAGACCTTTGGTGAATGTTTTGTCTGGTCTATGTAATTGCAATCTGAGGGTCAGAGATAAATAGAGGTAGGACATGCTTATAAATAGGCCTTAAAAGATTCTGAACATCACACCTTATTTTGGAAATAAGTAAGAATGATATTTTTATTTAAATTATGTTTTGACTGCTCAGTGTTGCAAGAGAATCTTAAATATACTTTCAGATATAACTAATATAACAAAGTGAGCTCGTCTTGCAATGAACATATCCAAGGTTCATTTTCTTCTTCCCCACATCAATCTGGTTTTAAAGCAGTTACAAACGTCTAGTCTTATTCACCAATCCCTGTATTAAAATGTCATTATTACATTTTATTTTAGGTATTTTTTANTTTTTAACGTCCTATAATAATCCTGCTTCTTCATTCTGATGCAATGTCTTCCCAGGTTTTCGTATCATAATTCTGTTTGCATTACATATATGCTATGAAAATTAATATTATGTTGTCTTTCTTAACTGTTTTTAGTCTTTCAGTTTTACTCTTAATCAATTACATTTTCATATTCAACTAAGTTCCATAATATATTTTAGCTATTGTTGGCTCATGGAGTGGTGGCACTGTTACAAATATGATTATCAAGTGAAGGACAGTTTGCAGTTTTCTTAATTGTATATGTCTAAGTTTTCTAGTACTGTGAATTTGCTTTTCTTTTTCTCTTTTTGTCTACTGTGGGCTACTTCCAAATATAGTGTCGTTTTTATGACTATGAGTTTTCAGCTACCGGATAAGGCATTTTTGTTTACTGCCTTTGTACACTTACTTGTTTCATTTATTGAATTTATGCTGCTAGTTTGCTTATGGTTTATGTGCTTTTTAAAATCTTATTCAGAATTTCATCCTGGATCAGCTCTAGGGTTATTCTTTGTATCATGCTATTTACATCTAGGCTTTGTGTTAGTCGATAAGAAATTCATCACCTGAATTGAAGGTAATCACCTGCTGCTGTGATACTTCTGATAGCCTTTTCTGTTCCTTTGCCGTGCTGCGTGGGAGCTATCTTTGACCTCAGTTGGACTTCTCGCATTACAGTGATTACTAGACTGGATTTTAGTCCATTCACATTGCTGTCTAAAAGGTTTTACTTGCTGAGTTCAATAACTTCAGCTTGTAGGTTAGCACCAGAAAGACATAATATAATATGAAGCAGACCATAATAATGTTAAGTTTATTTAAAAGATGGTGAAAGGAATCACCAAAAGGTTAACATAGTTGATAAAGATATGTTATTCAGTACAATATTTTTTTAATAGGAAATAATTTGAATGCATGCAAACTTTCAGAAGGAACATCTAAATAAATACTATTACTCAGGGAAACATCACCTTGCTGCTTCTGCTTAGTATGGATTTGCACATAACTGATACATAAGTGTCTGTAAGGCCTGTGTGGGGATTTCTGAGCTTTACAAGAGGATGAACTGCTTCTAACCTTGTTTTTTAAACTATGTGTTCTTGATACTGCTTTGCTAATAAGCCCCCCAAAAAAGCACTGATAGAATGACTTTGACCCAAGCCATGTCCTTGCCACAAGCCAAAAGACAGGCAATGAATGATTAGGTTTTAAAGTTTTATTCAGTGAAGCATGACAGACAGAAACCAAAGTCAGCCCCTATTTTTTATAAAGCAATGTGGAGAAATGTTCCTTTTCTGCTTATAAAATGTAAATGTGCAGAAGGTGCTGAAAATAGCTTAAGAAGAGTGCAGATACTAGGTCAGTACTGTTTCTTTGAATATATGTATATTTTTTTCCATCATTATAGAGCATCTTAAACCAGTTCTAGTTCTAAAAAATAAATGCTCAGCATTTATATATGGAAACTGCAGTCCTATTAATTTTATTTCTGTAAGTAATGTCATTAAATCAATGGCTGTAGTCATGTAAAGTAAGCGTAGTATGGCCCTTTGTGTGTCTTTTAAAAAAGATGCACATTTATCAGAGAGATTCATTATTAAAATGTGATGGTGGAGAGATAAATCAGTGCTGTTTTTTCAAGGTTAGATCAGTTATAAGGGTCTTCAAAGCACATGGTGTTTTTATCATAATTAAGAGCTATTCTTAACAGGATTATTTTTTTCTGCTTTAAATGCATATTTTAATGTTGGGTCCGATTTTATGGCTCCTGTATCCTATAAAAAGAGCTCTCTGGAGGATGAGATTGCTCCGTCATGGAAACTTTTGAGTTTTCAGGACTTTTGCCACATAAGCAAAACTCTTTGAGCATTTTTGGGAGACCAAATTGTGCAGAGAATGACGTTAACTCTTGTGTTGCTTAACAGAGTAATATTACCCAATAAATGCAGTAAGAATATTTTTAAATTTAATTCTGTTGAAACTCAGGTAGATTGGGCAGGAAAAAGAAATGACATCGAGGTCAAGTTTCTAATAAAGCTTAGTGATTAGCCAAATGGGAGATCTAAAGGCAGAACCTTGCTCTGTGTGATTGGATGTCAGGCACTTGCTGTGGCTCAGTCAGGGCAGGAAGTTGGTCTATGGTCTTATTACAAAGATTTTATTTTTTTTCTTTTTAAAGTAATTATCAAATTCTTCCTGTCCATATGACCAGAAAGGTAGTAATTTCATCAAATAGTTCTACTGAATGATGCCTAATTTCACTTCTCACCTAGGGTACTGGAAAGAGACATTTAAGAATAACACATTACTTAAAATGTTTATTTCCGAATATACTTCTGAAAAAGATACCAAGTATGGAGTTTAAAGAAATACTTTTAGCAAGCCAGTGGCTAAGATCCTCTGGTTGAAGTTATTTAACTTTTGAACTATTTGAATTAAACTGTCTCAAAGACTTTATGGAGGAAAAAAATATGGAATGCAACAAGATCATGTATAGTAATTCTCATGCATTTCACATTGACTACTTTGGGCTTGTCTAGTTTGGAGTAAAGGAGGCTGAGAGGTGACCTCATGGCTCTCTGCAGCTTATTGAGGGGAAGTGCAGAGGGATATGCTGAGCTTTTCTTCCTGGGATCCAGTCATAAGGCACGTGGGAATGGTTCAAAGCTGCATAGGGAAGGTTCAGACTGGACATCAGGAAGCATTTCTTCACTGAGAGGCTGGTCTAACACTGGAACAGGCTTCCTAGAGAGGTGGTCAATGCCCCAAGCCTGTCAGTGTTTAGAAGGCTGTCATGGTTTAACCCAGCAGGCAGTTAAAACAACCACACAGTCCTTCACTCACTCCCCCGCCCTCGCTCAGTGAGAAGAGAACTGAAAAGAGGAAAAAAAAAAAAAAAAAAGGAAAAACTCATGAGTTGAAATAAAGACAGTTTTGTAACACAGGAAAAGAAGACCATAATAAGAATAATAATTATAAAAGGACATACAAAACAAGCTATGCACAGCATAATTGCTTACCAACCAAAGCCAATACTCAGCTAGTTCTTGAGGTGAACTGCCTTCCGGCCCACCTCCCAGTTATATGGAGAGCATGACATCATATGGCAGGGAATACCTATTCTATTCTAAATCTCTCATTCCAAATTCATGCAATTTTGCCATCTTCAGTTATGTTTCCAGCATGGTGCGTAACATGAAATGGAACTCTGCATGAAAAATAGACTTTCAGACTGTGTAGAGCAATTTGCTTTCATTAAGTCAAGCCACTAATAGCTCTGTTCAATGAAAGCTATGTTTGGTAGGTGGGTAGATTGATTTTTACACTTTCTATTCCTTAGTGCTCAGTTCATGAAAAAGTAACTGTGTCAAATAATATATATGTTCTGTGAAAATGCTTCCAAGAAAGCATTTATATCAATTATGCCTAATAATAACATTGAAATGTAAAATATATTTGTGAAAATAATAATGAAAAATAGTAATTTAAATCAGACATTGCATAAAATGTGGTTTACAAAGTAATTACTATTTACTCTAAACTAAAAACTACTTAACAGAATAGTAAATAATTGTATCAATGTGAGACTATTCTGGCATCTTATAAAATAAACCAGGTAGAATAATTGATCATTATATTCCTGGCAGTGTTCAAGGCCAGGTTGGATGCAGCTTTGCGCAACCTGGTGTAGTGGAGGGTGTCCCTGCCCATGGCAGGGGGGTTGGAACTAGATGGGCTTTGAGGTCCCTTCCAACCCAAACCATTCTATGATTCTATGATTCTATTATAAATAAAATGCTTCATATTTGCAGTAGTGCTGAATTACTGAGTATTCCTAGGAATCTCTAGTATCTCTCCCTTGGAAAACACAATCTGTGAGAAAAAAAACTTTTATGAAAACTAAATGCACATGATAGTAAAAATGAAGAATTCAAAATAGAATGGATACAGACAAAGACTGCTATCTTTGCTCATTGCAAAAGAAAAAATAGAAAAACTTACCTAGTTAGTACTATAAAACAAAAACTGAAAGAGGACATCTTTTTTTTCCAGGTATGGAAAAGAGATAGTGGAGAACTAGAGCAAAAGAGTGAAATGCATGTAAATATTAAATGGAGAAAAAAGCTATTTAAACAACAGGACAGTGTTAGTCTAACAACAAAAATATTGTCCATTAGTAGATTTTTGCCTAGAAATAAAAAGAAGCTTGATAAAATTCTGGAACAGCATTCTAATAAAATGTAGTCCAATATAAAACACAGTTTTGCATTAAGATGACAATCATGTTCCGAGTTATTATTTTTTGTGGTTGCTTTTGGTTCTAGGGGACTGACCCTATGCCCCAAAGATCCATTGCAGACCTAAGCTGTTTTGTCTCAGTTCATTTTTTTTCTCCTAATTTATTTCTCCATTTGCTTTTGGTATTGTTCCGGGTTGTCCAATTAATTTTGACATTAGCAGTCACAGTCAGTAAGAGCTATATTCCTGAGTTCATACATATTCCACTTCAACCAGCTTTTCAGTAAGATCTACCAGGACATTGACTCCGCTCTTTTTTTTTCTTTTTCTCCCCCCCCCCGCCCTGAGCGTGTGTGTGAAATNCCCCCCCCCCCCCCCAATTCAACTTTAATACTGATGATAACAAAACTAACCTAATTTCCATTGTACTTATTACTAAATTCTTCAAGTTTTATACATTGACCCCTTCTTCACCTATCAGTACAAATGCTTTCTGAATTTTATTTTTGTTAACAGTTTGTTTTTATCTTTCCCACACAAAGAAAACCATATCAAATATATATGCTGCAGCATATATTGACAGATTATAACAAGTTTTCAGATGAATACCTGAATGTCCTTTTTCTTAGAGCAAACTAATCATATAAATTGGGGAAGATAACACAATTTTTTAAAATCCTCTGGAAATGTCACAAATAGTAGCTGCGAGTTACGTAAAGACTTCAAGTGGTTATCTTTAAAAATGGGTTATATTGCTCTACAGCTTTGCATCATTTGGTATGAAGGTGTAATTTAGACACACACACAATTTGTCATAAATGACTGGAAAAGGTGCCAGTAAGAATTTCAGATGAATCATACTCACAATTTTCCCTTTAGTATGTAAGGTCTTACTTAGACTTCTATTAGTGGGGAAACATGATCTCATACTAGCCAGATTCTATTGATTCTGTTCCCATTACTGTAGCCTTAAACAGACAGAACTAAATCATAATATAATTTCTATGTTGGGTGCCGTCATTCTGTATGTCATCAATAAACTGATGTATACCCTCTTTAAAAATAAAAGTTTCATCCACATATGCTTCACAGTAGTCACACTGCATAACATCTGTGGCCCAATATCCCAAATCAATTTAATCTATTGTCAGCTACATCCCTTATTTATATATCAATTACAGTTATTTCAGAGGTACACTTTGATTTCAGTATGCAAATAAGAATGAGAACCTCTAATCAATTTTATTAAATTGAAAACCAAAAAATTTGGTATGATTGTTGGTAACTGAAGATAGAGTAAAATACTTTGATTGTCATCTTGAGGGGAAGAGGAGTTGATTTGAGACATCAGCACATTTCTGCAGAGTTTTAATAGAACGTGTTTCATATTTGAAGAAGTAAATACATTTTTTCTGGTATTAAGAAGTGTGGGTTGAATCAATACTTCAGACATGATGCTGCAGAAGCATAACAGAAGAGAATGTTTCTCTGCATTAGGGAGATTGTAATAGAAGGTCCCAGACTTACAGTATACAGATCTGTCTTGACACATTCTAGCACCAAACATATTTATAAAAGCAGGCAATTGCTAAAATCAAACCCTCAAAACCATTGACTGCAGTTGAACAATATACTGAAACTTAGGGTTAATCTTAAATAGTCCTAAGCAGAACTGAATTTCTTTCAGCTACCACTAAGTGGGGAAACATTTAAATGAGTTGAAAGTCTCATAGGAAATAGAAAATGGGAGTTCCCATCAATAAGCATTTTATGTGTAGCAGGGTTACAAGTACATGCAGGTAACGGGGGTCACAGAAGGATGTACTGCAGGTGTGAGGTTGACTTAAGGCCTGACATCAGCAGTGTTCTGGATTGCTGCAAGAAGCTCGCTGCAGAACTCAATACAAGGGATCACCAGTAGATCTGAGCTTTAGATCAACTTTAACTTTTTGGTGTAGACCTTGAAATCAATCACACTGTTTTCCTGATGAAAATTACAGTATCTCAGATTGTATATGGTATGTGAATGCCTGTGTACACACTGAATAAATTATGTAGCAATTTGCTCAGAAATGCTGCTAGTCCTTCCTGTTATTTAGTATGGGAACATTTGAATATAAGCTCTTCACTGTGTTTAGCATTGAAGTGAAAATAGAACTAAACCACAGCACTTTAAAAAAGCTGATGGTTCTTTGTAATGAAAAATAAATCAGGATTGCTAATTCCTCTTCATGTGAAGAAGTCCATGATTATGAATGCATAATAAAAAATTGTGACAGTTTTTATGGAAGTGGAACTGGCTTGAAAGCTTTCACAGCTAGTTGTCAAAACATTTTTTAAATTCTCAAGCCTTGGAAATTAGCTTACAGTCTGCTGCTTTAAGACCCATTATTTTAATTTCTTGCTGCAGTTTCTGTTGAGAAATCAGCAATGCAAACTCTTGTTTCACATAAACCAAACATGATTATCAGTATCTCTAATAATGTGACAAGAATGACTAATATCAGAAATTGAAAATTAGATTAAGGTATCTTTGTATCTTGAGACATTCAATGTATCATAAAAGACAGAAGTCAGATTTTCTCTGAATGGATTTATTTGTTTGTGATATCATATGAAATACTGTAAATTCCCTTGAGTGAAGTCAAGCAGGATCCCATGCTCTAAATAATGAGAGGGACGGGGGAGAATCCTAGTATTATGAAAAATGTGTGGTACAAGAGTCAGCTCAGGAAATATCAGCTCAGTTCAGTGATAGGTCTGTCATATTCTTCTGTCTTTTCCAATGCATTTTGATATCTTACCTTCTTGCTTGCAGGGTTCAGAGAGGAACTATTAGCTTGGACTCCATGTTGGGATGTGCAAGCTCTGCATATTTGCTTAACACTACACCTAAGCACTAAGCTGTAGCTGAATCAATAAGCTTTATCAGACTGAAGGCTGTAATATCAGTTAAATAGGACAGTTAGTCTGCAACTTATCTAGGTTCACTGCAGGTAACAGCATTAAATAGTCCTGATTTATTTTACATTCCACTTATGCTGGCGTATACCATATTTTACAGAGCAAATTGATTTGCAAATGGTGATGTAAACTGGAGGATAAATGTCCTTTTTTTTTTATTTGTTCCCTAGCAAGTGATAAATCTCACCATTATCTATCAGATGTTAGATTTTACATAATTCTAATTTTTAAGAAATTCACAGAATCACAGAACAGCCCAGCTTGGAAGAGACCTAAAAAATTGTCTGGTCCAACCTTTTGTGGGAAAGGGAGATTATCTATCATCCTGTTCAATCGTATTTCGAAAATCATCAGTGATGGGGACTCTACCACATCCCTGGGGAGGTTGTCCAGTGACTGATTGTTCTCACTGTAAAAAATTTATTTGTTATGGGGATCAGAATCAGACACAGTACTCCAGGCAGTACCTGACAAGCACTGAGTAGAGTGGGATGATCATGTCTCTATCTCTTCCTGTAATGCCCCTGGAGATATGGCCCAGGATCCAATTTGCCTTCATCACAGTTCACTACTGACTGCTGTTCAGTTTGTTGTGCACCAAGACCCTAGCTCCCTTTCAGCAAAGCTTCTCCCCAGCCACACATTTCCTAGTCTGTACTGGATTCTTTGGTTATGTCATCCCAGGACTTTGCATTTATCTTTGTTAAACTTTGCACAGTTCTTGCTAGCCCACTCTTCCAGCCTGTTCAGGTCTCTCTGCAAGATGGCTCTCCTTTCTGATGTGTTCACCTCACCACCCAGGTTATTGTCATCAACTCTTGATTCTTAATCACCCTGCTGCTTGGTTGTTTTAATTCTAGAAAGAGGCTGAACTGGTTAGTCTAACAAGATAGCAGGAAAATAAATATCAAAGCCATAGAATCATAGAACAGTTTGGGTTGGGAGGGACCTTAAAGATCATCTAGTTCCAACCCACCTGCCATGGGCAGGGACACCCTCCACTAGACCAGATTGCCCAAAGCCCCATCCAGCCTGGCCTTGAACACTTCCAGGGATGGAGCATCCACAGCTTCTCTGAGCAACCTGTCACAG
>VXBL01007666.1:29438-40614 GCA_013400195.1 Aramus guarauna | reverse complement strand
GGAAGGGAAGGGAAGGGAAGGGAAGGGAGTCTTAGGAACAGGGATAGAATTTAATTTAGTTATCTTACTGTATTTTTTAAAAAGAAGCTTGAAGGAAAAAAGTGACTTTTTGTTTTGCATAGTAGGTGAATTTATAGTTTTTTTACAGAAGCATGGAAAAAGACTGCAGAATTTCAGTTGACCCTTTTTCCAAAAGCTTTTGTTTAAAGATAGTAGAAATACATTTGCATTTTCTGTGATTTGCCCTCCTTTGAGTTTTTGGTTTTTTTTCAAATTTTAGCATGATGTAAGAAGTAAAGTTGCTGCCATTCAAGCACCTAATTATGCAAGAAGTTTGGGTATGAAAGTAATAGTACTTTATCATCTNAACAACTTTAAAAAGCAGGACATACTATATTAAGAAAAAAGAAACTATGAAAAAAATTGGGGGATTTTTTTTTTGTTTGCTTTTGTCTAGTTATACAGTGTTTAATGTATAAACACAATGAACAAACCTACCATGCTGTAAAGTACTAAAGATAATGCATTTTTAGGTTTGATGCTTGCTTCCTATTCAGTCAAGCTAGTATTTCAATATGAGGTACAATGTTACATCTCATTTTATCACGAATTAGATTATGGAGTCTTCCAGGCAGAGATATCTTTGACTACTCATATTTAAACATTAACTCAGATGAAAGTGCCCCCACCCAACTGTATCCATTTAACCCTGTT
Organism: Aramus guarauna; assembly: GCA_013400195.1. NCBI lineage: Eukaryota > Metazoa > Chordata > Aves > Gruiformes > Aramidae > Aramus > Aramus guarauna. Next base: position 39,900 of record VXBL01007666.1, on the reverse strand, counting down.
CTTTTGTTCACATTAAAATTATGCACCAATACTCATCCTGTTGAAGAAATGTTTGAGAGAAATGAGATTTTGATGTTCCCAGTACATTGTTTTCATGACTCTTAGGTCAATAGTCTTCAGGGAAATTAGATAAATTCCCCTGAAATTATTTCGGTCCATTATTATGAAGAACTGAGTTTGTCAGTGTTTATAAGACATATCTATACTTTAGATTCTAGGGAGAAATACATGAGTACATTCCAGGTAGGCATAGGTCCAATATCTTGTTACTTCACCTAGTTGTAAAGTAAATGTTCATGAGTCTCCAGAGAGAAAGAGAGACAAAAAGGATCTGGGATAAAGCTGAGTAGTTCNAGAAATACATTTGCATTTTCTGTGATTTGCCCTCCTTTGAGTTTTTGGTTTTTTTTCAAATTTTAGCATGATGTAAGAAGTAAAGTTGCTGCCATTCAAGCACCTAATTATGCAAGAAGTTTGGGTATGAAAGTAATAGTACTTTATCATCTGATTTTAAACTCAGTAAAACATTTATCAATAAATGGGGTTTACTGCTGTAAATTATTTGCTCCCTATAAATCCTTTTGACTTTAGCTAGTCACGTGGCATAAATAAAGGGTATAGAATTGCTTTCCAAATACCTATGCACTAAAGATTGGGAAAGTGTCCCACTGCTCCTGTTGGCATTAAACATCTTTGTTATAAATTTTTTGACATGTTCATGCGTATAGCAGGACTCATTCTTTTTGTAGTGACATCTGTGCATTTTAAAAATGTGACTTTCTGTAAACATAACAGAAATATGATTTTTTTTTTTTTTTTTTGTTTAAATTATATTAAGGGAGACTTTTGGTACAGTTCAATGAATTCAGAGCTTCAAATGAAATCAAAATTGTCATGTAAGCCTGGAGAATGTGATGAATACCATGATTTTGTTTTAAAAAAATTTTTTTATACCTCTTCATTCAGACTACTGTTTGTTGAGCAATTTTGCCTTTTTGGTTTTGATCACAAAGGAGTTTATTGTTAGATACCAATTTCTACCAGTGCATATTTTGTTATAAGCAGGATTCAAGTGACTAGTCTTTTACAGAAATGAAGGTGAATCAAATCCTAATAAGTGATATAGAGTCACATCAGATTCTACATTGTACCTGCCTTCCTATATTATCTCATTTTTATATAGTTTCCTCTGATTTAACTGAAGTAAGACTATTATGCCTGAACAGAATTGTAAATAGTTTAATTTTTACCTCGTTGTTTTTATGGCTGGAGCTGATCCCTCAAAGTGTCACTAAAGTTTTTCTCAGCTTTTAAATCTATCCAGCACTCTCTAGTTGCTTACCATACAGTCTATTCTAATGGCTTTAGCAGTAATAGACTTGTTTTCTAATTTTGTGCATCAAAGTTCCCTGAGCATGTCTACTAAATCAGGAACTCTTAACAGATATGGAACAAGCCAAGAAAGCAAATAAGTTTTTCTCACCTGAGTTCTAAACTGTAATTGTTTCTCTCCTGGATTTGACTCATCAGAGGCCTGGAGCAAGCACGAAAAGTATTTATCCTTTTCCCACCTCCTCCCTCACTCCTCCTAAACTGGATACTCATTATCAAATCTGTTGACTTGGTGTGGTTGTCTTTTGTTGTCTTGCAAAGGGGGGATATAGGGAGAGGAGGTCCTTACAAACAGGGAAGAATGGAGGAGGTTCTGCTGTGAAATAGGTTTGTTCATTTTGGGGTCTCATGAAAGAGTACCCTCATAGAAGAGAATATGTTCTTATTAAGAGTATGCAAAAGCTATTAGGAATGTTTTGTCTTGTATGTTCTAATATAATGCTGAGTCAACTACAGGTATGGGAGGGGTCACCTGTAAAAAATTGCCACAAATTGTCTTGTGCCACCATAATTACCTAAAGTGCAGTAAGGATAGTGGGGGTTTACAGTTACAGAAGTATTTTAATTTTAAAGCTGCTGACGTGTGCATCTTCACAAAGCACTAAATGAGTATTGGGTGAATATAAATAGAAAGCATTCTGTTTATCTGTGTCTCTTTCTGTAGGAACAGTAGGAGGGCTGAGTGCTGTGATTTGAATGAAAGACATTACTTGTACTATTTTGTGTGCAGTCTGGATTATAAATGGTAGCAGAAGATTCTTGTGTACTGAGTAACCACAAAGTGTAGTGTGTGTGTGTGAGAGAGAGAGAGAGAAAGAAACCAAAACCAAAACCCAAAACACCCAGGAAATTAAGTACATATGTCTACAGGCTAAAAATTCTGTTAGACTTTTTATGCAATGTATTGATCAGCAGGCTCTTTCTCCTGGGGTACAGGAGAGACAGAAAGGGAACCTTTCAGCATGTGCTGCTTGAGTCTCTTCAGTGGCTTGATAGGGAGAATGAGCAGCTTCGGTTGTTTCAAGTTCAGTTCAGATAAGAGAAGAAAAGGAAATAAACAGTTACAAAAATTTCAGAAGCAACGACTTTTGCATTGATGCCCTGAACAGAGTAATTAGCTCATTTGGAAATTCTGCTATGGGAATTTCCAGCCACTGATACATAGTGTTTTTTCTGAAGGTTTCTGACCTGACTGTTCCTACTTCAGCTACAAAGATGTCAGTGGGCTGTAAACAAAGTAGGTACTATTCATAAGTACTTGTGCAAGTAAACCCAAGAAAGGACTGTCTGCTCAAATGCCTACAGGCATGCTGAGACGAAGCACAATCCTATTTACCAGATAAAAATCAAAATTGTCCAGAGTCCTTGAAAAGAACAAATAAGAATTAACTTTATTCTAGTCCAAAACTGACCTGACAAATAATCTATTAAAACTGATTAAAGTGTGGGCAACTATGTATCCCTTTTTAACAACCTTTCTGGTAAAAGTACTAATATTTTGCCATGAACTGTAGAAATTAAACAATATCTGTTCAATGTTATCCATATTTTGATAGAAGTTATTATGAAAAATATGGAACAAAATCTAAGCAGGCCTTAACAAGAGCTATGAAGTTTTATATTATTAGGTTACATCACAAAAGCAGGTACATGCTTATAGATTCGGGCATTTTATCTGCTGTTAAGCAGATGTGAAATATACTAATTACTAGTAAAATTGATAGATTTTTTTTTTTTTTTTTTTTAAGTGCTAGCCTAAAAGATATTTATCTAAAATCTGCTGATGGTAATAAAATGCTTAGGTGGTTCAGGACAAAGGAAGAAAGTCCATGATGAAGCTGCATGGCTGGAATTTTTGACTGTTTTCTGTTAAGGCCCTGGTAACATCATCCAGTCTGATAAACATCAAGATTTAATAAAATTGAAAGGAAAATTGTGAGTCTGTTGCATTGGCTGTTTGGAAGAGATCTTTTTTATTTAGTGACCCCCAGGAGTTAAGTGTTCACACAGATGGTACACCTTAAAATTTTCCATCGTTCCCAGATGGGATTTTTTATTCCTGCAATACCTGTCCTTTCTGATGATGGCAATGACTGTTCTTTTTAAAGGTGTGATATTGTCATGACACTTTATTTTTGAGCTGAAACATCTGGAATATTAGTGAGTAGGTTAGCTGCTGAGTGTGTCATCACCTCCTCTTCTGATGCCTAGTTAAAGCAAAACAGAAAATATCTTCACTCTTTTATTATTTTAAAGGAAATTATGACTCTCTGGATGAGCTTTTCTTCTTCCACCCATTTTAACAGTTCAACAGTAGAAATAAATTACTGGGATTTTTTAATTTTTTTATTTTTTTTTAGATGTATGGAGTGAAGAACAGAATGATTAAAACAAAGAAAATGGTCAAAAAATCTATGTGATCAATAAAGAAATAATGATACAGGTTTCTAAACCATCAATCTCTTTTAGGTTGTAGAATGTGCCAAAACAAAAGTTGACCCACAAGCAAATCAATCAACACCTCTGTATGTAATCTGAAAGGCAAAACCAGCCTATGTCATATACACTGCCCTTGTGTACTAAAGACATATGCAAAAATTTCACACTTTTGAGAGTGGATCCACAAAGTGGCACAATTTGGCCTTACATGTTGTTTTATTCTGCTGTGAAATTCTGTATGTCACTTTGTGAACACTTTACAACATGCTGGTAAATTAACATCTAGTTCTGCCTGGAAAAACTTCTCCAGACTGCCTCTAATATTGCAAGAACATTGCATTTTTTCATTAATAATTTCCATTATTTGTTTTATACTGTAATTCTGTTGATGGTGAGATGTGCTTTTTTTGCATTGCTAATATTCATAAATCTTGAATGAAGAAGGATTTTTCCCCTACTTCCTCTGAAATTCATGGTATTTTGCAATATCACACATTTTAATTACTTTTCCTTTAAGTGGTTCTACCATTAGCAAATAATTATTATCCAAATTGCCTTTTAAAAAAAAATCTAGGAATAATAGTAAACCTACTAAATTCTTAGATACATATCCTCCAGTCAATATCAGTGTTGGGTTTGCTTAAATGAGAACTATAGAAACTAACTTCCTGAAGCTTGACAGTTTTTTAGGACTCTTGAAATATAAACTGCATGGACAGACCCTCGTGCCGACACAGCAAGGTACTGGATCAAAAGGATTGTTAAACAACCAAGGACATAATAACTAACCTTTTCTTCAATAACTTTTTGATGGAATCACATTTTTCTACTTGTCTTATTGTCCCAAGGCTCAGTGCACTTGCATCTTTCAAACAGCTAGACCATTTTCTGAAAATAGCCCTTCCCCACAGAATTTTCTACACATAGAGTCCATAAGCCTAAGAAAAATAGAGACTGATAATATTTTCACACATACAGCTCAGAGTAGCTTTATGGCAGATACAGATGATTTGAAATGTAAATGAAAATGTTATGGATGCTAAAAATATTTAAGAGAAACAGTACTAGGTAATAAAGCAATAAAGCCTATTCATCTTCTATGCTGATGTCTTGTCTACTCACACTAGGAACACTTTCATGTGAGTATTCAGTCTAATGTTTTGGGGTTTTCTTACTCTTGTACTTAAATTCATGAGTGTCCTCTGATAGCACTGAAAGGCACAGAGAGTCTGTCTAGTATTTAATGAGAATTCTTTCACTCACATCACCAATTCAGGATGTTTGTGACATCAGCTTGCTTACTTTTCAGTGTCAGTTTCAGGAGAATCCATAGGGGTAATTAGTAGAAGTTCTTTGAGATGTAGCATTCTGTTCCACAGTGATGAATCTATATAAATTTTAAGGTAAATTGTTTGAATAAAACAAATAAAATGGAAAGAAAAATAGAACCAATGCAAATTCTCTTTACAAAGATCCTGTACTAGTTTTAAAGATTATATGTCCATTTAAAGCAACATTATATTATATATAATATATATATATATCAAACTTTATAAATGGTAGCTGAAGAGAAGATTGTGATGCATCTGATATAAAGTCACGTTTTCATGTCTTTCTTCAGAAGAGAAGAAAAAACATTGGAACATATGATGAGGTGAAACATTTTTCTCTAAAGTGATTGTTCAAAATGTGTTTGGAAAACAACATCTTTAAGCTATCAGAATCAAGGATGATATACTAAATATTAGTATTATCTCTGTGATGTAACTTGGATACTGTGCTGGTTATCTGAATATCCTTGTAAAATTCATAAGTAGTTAGGTAGCAGAATCTTCATTGAAATAAATGCTAGACTATAAATAATCATATTTTTTACTTCAATTTTTATGTAAACTTTTCTTAAATATAATTATATCTGATTTCTGTGAAAAGCAGGCATTGGCAATATTTCTTCCATTTGTAGGCAGCTGTAAGGTATGTGCTAACTCTGCTCCAGAATTTATTTCAATTTTCACTGTATTCTTCAGAGCTTATAACATAAAGCAGTGGCCTTACACATTATTATTGTGAATCTTCAAATTTATACAGCAGTTTTGCTTTTTTTTGTTTGATTTTTTGTTTTGTTTCATGCTTTTCTCCTCAAGATTTTAACAGATGCTGTTGATTTTGATCATTTTATTGAGTGGCAAATGACCATAACATGACAAGATTGGGGTTTTATACAGATAATCACTACTGATATTAAAAATAATAAAATAAGTGAAGTGTGGTTATCATGGTATGACTTTGCAAGTTGCAGGCAACTGGAAAATACTTCAGGGTATATATAATGGTCTTATATGGGAACAATGGATGATTTTGTAATAGTGAAGTAGATGAAAGTGAAATAGTATAACTGATATATGAGAGTAAAGATCACCATACTTAACATTTCACTAACTTAACGTTTAGAGAAGGATTATGCAGTTTGTGATGTAGAAGTAACACGGTGTCCCTTGATATAGGGAAAGAAAATTGCTGTCACTGACAGTGCAGAAAAGTGGTTAAAATTTCTTATTGTAACAGAAGAACTGACTTACATGTTTTCAAGAAAAAAAAGGAATGCAATGGAAAAAAATTGATTAAGACATCCACACTAATATTTTGAAACTATGGCTGTAATACAATAATATGAAATTAGCATTGCACCCCAGCAGCAAAGTACAACAGTGTCCTGGGCTTTATGAAAAGGGGCAGAGCCAGAATACCAAGGGGAGGGATTATCCTCTTCCACTCCACATTTATTACACCGCATCTGAACATTGCATTCAGTTTTGACCCTCAAATATGTGAAGGATGTGGACAACTGGAGCAGGTTCAGGGGATGACACTGGGATGTTGGTGTCCAGAGCCATTGCCCTGCAAGGCGAGGTTATGGGACCAGGGCTGGTTCAGCTGGGAGAAAGGATGGCTTCAAGGGCACCCAACAGCATATCCAGCATTGTTGGGAGAAGATTGATGAGATGCAGCCAGGCTCTTCACAGTGGTGCATAGCAGGAGGTTGAAAGGCAGCAGCATAAGCTGAAACATGAGATGCTCAGGCTGGAGATAAGGAGAAGCCTTTTCTCCAGGACAGTCCAGGAGTGGAACAGGATGCCCACAGGTTTTGTGCCATTTCCATCCTTGGAGGTTTTCAGGTCCCAACTGGAAAAAGCCCTGAGCAACCCGGTCTGAATTAAGGATCAATCCTGCTATGAATAGGAGGTTGGGATAGAGACCTCCCAAAGTCCCTTCCAACCAAAATTATTTTATCATTCTGTGATTGTTAATTAGGAAAATAAATTATCATGGCTGTTTGTGTTCTTCCATTACTCCCTTCATGAAGCAAAGGATTTTATATTAAGCATTCTTTGGCCATTGTGTATGTACTGAGTATTGACAAAGTAATCTTTGTAGATTTGTTACCAAGTGTTACTTATTCTGGGCACATCACACATATTAGTAAGAAAGGGTAAGCATTCTTCACTACATCCTGTTTAAAAGAAGGAAAGCAGTTAAAACAATAGCTTAAGAATAAATGGATAAAAGGGAATCAAGAAGGGGAAAGGGAAATAAAATTGCAGGAGATTTAGAAGTCGTTAACCACCAGACTCCAATTCTGCTAATGTCACCGTGCCTTCAGCATTCAATGCTGTAGCAGGTCTACACTGCACACACAGCTATAATAGAAAAGAGCACTAATGATAAAGGAAGAATTTAATCTTCATCTATGCTCTAGGGACCCAATCCACAGCAGAGTTTAATTGCCAGAAGTGCAAGGTCAGTTGCTATCTGCTGAGGATCTTTCTTAGTCCAAATTTTATTTAACCTGTGCAGAAAAATGAGAGCAATGTTTCTCTGATATTAAAAAAAAAAAAAGGCAAAAAGCATAGAACATTGTAACATTGACATAATTTATTATGCTGCATAGAGCTGAAATAACAAACAAGATGTAGGCATTATATTACTGCCAACTATGCAACTGCTGCTTTGCACCTGTTCTGGGGGCTGGACAGGGAGCTGTTTCCCTCTACAGGCACAGCCACATTTGGAAGGATACATTTTCTGAATTTACCCAAGATAAACTCTTTAAAAAAACAAAACAAAACAAAACAAACACAAAATAAAACAAAACAACAACAAAAAAACCCAACAAACCATGCTGAACAATTGCAATGATATAAATGTCTCCTAGCTCTAGGACTTCAATCCTAAAACTGGGTCTGTCCATTCTAGCTCCTGACACCAGAGTTACACCAATCCTCCTGTGTCTCAGTGCATTGGGGAAACCCTCCTAACAGCGGCTTCCAGAAGGCAAAAGTTGAGTCTTGGTCTCATCAAAGCATATAGTTGTTTTGCCTTCGGTCGCTGAGGGCAGTATTTTATCTTCATTTCTGCCTTTCACAAATTTGACTTTTTTCATCAATTTCCTGTGGTTGTGGTTGTCCCTATAGTTTTTGTTTTCTTTTTTTCTGGATTATATTGTGATTGCTATTTAAAACAAATATTGCACCTATGGTATATAAAGTTTGTTTGAGAAACCTTGTAAAATCTGTTACTTTGCAGAAACACTTTTAATGCCTCTCTCACATCTGAGTAATAACTAAAAATCTACTTTCTCATCTTAATTTTTCTAACAAAGCAAGGAGATAAAAGACAGATTAATGGAGTGGAAGGTTCAGTGGAGATGGAAGATTTCTTTTCACTAATGAGACTCGAGGATGGAGTACCATAATAAACTGCACATGTTCATTCTCAAGGCCGGATTTTTTTTTTTTATTATTATTTTTTTAATTTTTATTCCCTGTTCTTGGAGCATTGTGAAAAACTGAAAAAAAAAATTGCTAAATATTAGCAATTAGCCATCAAGAGCTGAGGACTAGCAGTGGGATACACAGAGGCATGTGTGTGTGCAGTGTTACCTATGATGGATTTGATCCAAAAAGAGCAGTTTAGCAATGACAAAATATGATACCTAGAGAAATGAACAGGTTAGTGTTGGAGTGAAAAAAGCAATGCACAAAGGCAGCAGCTTACACAGCATGGTACCTGACGATAGAAAAATCTAGGTAGTGTGAGGTCACCTTATTATGCCACTGCATTACGGATTTCATTACTTCTCATTGCTAGTCATGAGCCTTGAAGGTCAAAAGTCAGTAGTAAAGAATTTGTTAAAAGTGATATTATGGTCTCTTCCAATAAAATACAACGTAAAATTCTTAAGACCCTGTCTCTTTCGGTGCAGTAGGAGAGAGACCTTGGACAGGTAGAGAAATGACTTGAGTCAGCTGGGAGAAATTCAACTGATGCAGGGTCTTACTGGCGCTCTGAATATGCCCTTTGGTTTCTAAACATTTTGATGGCTACAAAGTGCAATTGAAATGTAACATTGCTAATCTTCATTCAAGGAATATTAGCAAATGCCTGTCAGTGTCACTTTTACAGGTACAGAATGCAGGAAACTAATTTGTTACACTGCTGAGAAAATTCATGAAAATTAATGCATTATATACATATATTCATATTCTCTCTCCTTCATTATAATTCATATGATTACTACCATGGGCAATGTTCTGGGCTGTCTCTACATGAATTTTGACCTTCTTCACAGACATATATCTTAAATTTAAGACTATTGTCTTGAATGAATGAATTTTACTACCTCAAATAGCTGACATGTATGTAACTGTCACATGACTAGCATATAGCAAACTTGTAACTGTTAAAATCTGCTTGGGTAAAATGTGCCTGAGTTTTTGGCATATTTTTCATATACTACTTTATTATCATACCGTAGATAACTTAGAAGCACACCTCTATAATTTAGTTTCATTTAGGATTACACAGATTGTCAAGGTAAACAAAACCAGTGTTTTTATAACCAGTTCTTACTTTGCTCCACTACAACACCGTAGGTCCTTACCTCATACAGAATTGAAAGACTTACACTCTCATTTACTTCAGAGAAAACTGAGGGGGTCTAAGACCTCAGTGTGCTGAGTTCTTAGAAATCCAGTAACTTCACACCTTATGAGTTTCCCGGTCAATTACAGTTGTTAAAACCCTACTGTTTAAGCCTTTGAAAAAAGCTATTAACCAAACACCTAAGCCCTTTAAAAAGGGTGGATGTGTGTGGTGTATAGTGTGTTAGGTTGACCTTGGCTGCATGTCAGGTGCCCACCAAGTTGCTTTATCACTCCCGTCCTCGTCTGGACAGGGGAGAGAAAATATAGCAAAAGGCTTATGGGTCGAGATAAGGACTCATGGGAGATCACTCAGCAATTACTGTCATGGGCAAAACAGACTGAACTTGGGGAAATTAATTCAGTATATTGTCAATCAAATCAGAGCAGGCTAGTGAGAAGTAAACCCAAATCTTAAAATATCTTCCGTCAGCCCTCCGTTCTTCAGGGGGTCAACTTCACTCCAGATTTCTCTCCCTCCTCCTGCTGAACAGAGCAGGGGGACGGGGAATGGGGGTTGCAATCAGTTCATCACACATTGTCTCTCCTGCTCCTCCTTCCTAACACTCTTCCCCTGCTCCAGCGTGGGTTCCCTCCCATATGAGACAGTCCTCCACCAACTTCTCTAACATGAGTCCTTCCCATGGGCT
>VXBL01007666.1:197-20619 GCA_013400195.1 Aramus guarauna | reverse complement strand
ATCCCCCCCCCCCCGCCCCCATTATGTAGTATTTTTCCAAATACTAGAAATACCTGAACAAAAAAACCTAAGGTAAACTATTTACTGCAAAGGCAAGACCACGACCAAACTTTTAACACCTCAGAAAATTCAACTTTTCTCAAAAGGATATAGCAACTAAAATTTTTGTCAAGAAGGAAATACCTGTTCCACCTTAACAAAGAATGAACACTTTTAAATTTGATTTGTTCTATTTTGGAGCAGGTACTGGGGCCTGCCTGGGCAGGAGCAGGGGCCTGTGAGAAAGTCACAGAGGCAGGGCAAGGAGAAGGAGCTAAGGTAAAGCACAGGGGCAAGAGGAGGCCCCAGAGGTGGCAGGGGTGGAGGCAGAAGGGTCAGCTCAGAGATTCCTGGTGACAGGGACCAGGGGGGAAAGACGAGATGACCATCAGCTCAGCTGTAGCGGTGGGCACAACCTCTGGCGCTCGGCCAGGCCCCACTGCACCTGGCTTTAGGGGAGTCACAGGGGAAAACATTGGCACTGCTGTGGGGCAAGGGTCCATGGTGTCTGACTGCGGCCTCTGGCACTGCTGTGAGTCCCAGCCCCACAGCACCCATCTGGGAGGGCAGTGGGGCAGCCTCTGGCACGGCCATGGGGCCTAGCCACCATGGCTTGGCCTCAGGGCCTGGCCTCCACCCTCAGCTTGGGCCTCAAGGAGTGCTGCAGGAGTGGGGCCAGCCCTGGGTGGGCAAGCTGGGACCTGGGGGCACACCAGGTTGGGCAGAGCCCTCCCTGTGGGTGCAGCCCCACGGAGAGGAAAGAGCCATGGGGCTGGGGTGGCCAGGCCCATCCTGCAGCAGTGCAGTGAGGGGCCGGGCAGGATGGGTGTGCTGTGGCCCGTCAGGGGCAGTAGGAGGTGGGGAGGGCCCTGGCCAGATGTCAGTGGCCCCGGGCAAGGGCAGGGGCCTGCAGCTGGCCAGGCTTTAAGGGCTGCCACAGGCCTTGACATCCTGGGTCGGCCCTGGCTGCTGCTTTCGCCTCAGCCCGTGATAAGCCTGCCTCAAGCAGAACAAATACTAACATTTATATTAATATTACTAGCACTGTTATTAATAGAGGAGGGAAGTACTATCTGCCCTACATCTTTCCCCCTCCCTGTGATTTAAGAGCTCTTTTTACAGCTTGGGTTTGCAACAACATTGGAATAGAAATTGGCAAACTTTGTCAAATGCAAGGTAAAACAACTCCGATGCCATTCTAATAGGTGAAAAAGGGTTAAACACATTCTCACTTTATCTCTCCGCAGGGGCCTGTTTACTGGAGCTTAAATCTTTACCAAACAGCAGCCTGAAACCCCTCTATTTTGCTTCCTGTGCTACTACATTCCCACTGGGGCAATGCCTTGTTTCTTGCTATTACTCTTCGTTGTGCTGCCTCTAAATAGCAATACTACTGAGAATGACTTTACAGGAGAAGAAACACTGATTTACTTGGCTGTAAAGTCATTCCTGGAAGGCTGCCTGCTTGTGCCATACCCTAAGAGAGAGACCATGTTTCAGTCTGTTGGTGAAAATGAGATTAGGCAACTGAGAGGTCTTAATAGGCTGTCCCCACATCTCCAAATGCAAATGCAACTCCTGAGCTTCATGATCTGCTGGCAGCTTTCTCAACTAATACACAGGTGACCTTAAATGGCCTTGATTGACTATGAGGGTGGGATCAAGAAAATATTCAGAGAAACATGTTTAAGGGCAAAATATCATATCTTTTATTTTTATAAAACACATTAGAAACAAAACCCTAAATCAACCTATTTCAGTATCCTTCTTGAACATCTACATTATGATCTCCTTTCCCACTGTCTCTAGAAATGGACATACTCTGGCCACTTTAGACTAAATTTCTTTCTCTTGGCTTATCTAGCATTTTTGCAGAAATTTTCATTCTTATTCTCTAAGGAAACAGATTGAGCTAAATTAGGCCTCAGATTTGCTGTATGCTAAAATTCCTGATTTTGATATAATTATTCGCATTTACATGTTTTAATGTGAGGGATGGATATTTTTTCTCCTCTCGGATGTTACTCTTTGGAGCCAAAACGACATCTCCTGGTGTTCTTTCTTGAATAAAAGCAAATGGTTAGATAAGGAATATTGCACTATAAACTTCATTTGAGCAATACATATTTTTCACACTCTTTATGCAGCATCTTACTTTGAAGTTCATCATATTTCTAAAGATGCCAGTAAACACTCTCTGTGTACTGACACATCTTAAAAATGTTTATCAGCTATTGTTGATGGCCTGCATTGTATCAGCAAGGAAAATCCACTCTTATTAAGCAAGCAACTTTTTACAGTACAATATCTTTGTCAAATAAATTTTCTAAATAAAAATAAAAATCACATTGTCCAATTCTACAGGGAAAGAAAAAAATCACTATGAAGGGAGAATTCTAGGCATATAACAATGTTTTATATAGTCTTTCTTACCTTTAAACATTTTTTCTAATGAAATGATAGAAGTGTTCGGCCTTTTCTCTGACACCTATTCTGATTCAGGCTAAGTACCTCCAGTATGGAGAAGATTCAACTTATAGTTCCCTTACCCTTCTTATAATGAAACTAAATTTCTCATGTTTTCAGTGCTTCCATCTTTAAAGTTTTTCTACATACTTTTTATAGTTTAAATCTGAAGATGGCTAGTGTTACAGACAGCGTTACGTTGATGCAATTCAACAGTTTCCAGCATCTAAATGAAGTTACTCAGATCTAGGATATCTCAACGTGAGGGTTGTTTGTACCGCACCGAGTATAAGTCAGTTACTTGATTCATTCTCTTCTCACTGCTTTTTGTTCTGGGTGTGGATGTGTCTTCTCTAGAACATGCAAATGGTTTCTTTGTCATGAGTCCTAAGTCCATCTAGGACCTCATCTGATGCCCAGTGCCATATCCATGTGCACAACACACTGTTTAAAGAGATTCCCATGGGAAAAAATTGCCTTGGCTACAATCTCATTTGTCCTGATAGGTTGTTCCATTGTTAAAGACCTCTCTTGTCTGTCCATGGCTGTGAATTCCAAATATCCAAGAATGCTTTTCTGGCATTATGGAAAAAACAATCTATAGTCTAGTTAGTAGGATAGTCCCAAATCAAAGCCCCTTTGCTTGTGCTGGTGTGACATTCATCAGACTGTCATTAAAGAGGTAAACTTGCAGAAAGTGAGACCCTTGTTTTTAAGTATCAGTGCTGAGCTGTCTAGACTCATTGACTGTGTATCAGGAGAGTGACAGTGGAGAGGGCAGAGTAACATGACAGGAGTACATATTCTCTTTTCTCCAGTAACTGTTAGCTTTGCATACCTGAGGCATGAAATATAATAAATGTCAATTTCCATCATTTCAATACAAGACTAAAGGACAACCACAAGAGAATTAGCCCTAATGAGGTCAAATTGAAAGGATTAACATCCATTCACATAGATTCACATGCTTTCACAATATTCTTCAATGAATTTATTTGCATGGCATGTCAGTGACATAACAGAAGACTGTCATCCCCATTTACCAGTGACAAACCCGAGAGAGGCCTGGCCATAGTCACACACAGAGTCTCACACAAGAGTCTGTCTCTGCAACCCACTGGCAGCCACTCCGCACTATCCATGTCTTTTCTCTCCAGAGCTTAGAGTAACAGTGTGATGTGGACTTACAAGCAAGGTTTTAGGGCTGTGACATTCGCTTTCATACATTTTGTACTTAGAAGAAGGAAATGAATGTTCTGAAGATGTAAGAGGTTTTTTTGGGGGAGGGACTATTTTTGTAAAATGTATCACAGGCATTTGATAAGTCATTTTCTTCTGAAGCAGGGACCAGCGTAGTGATCCTTTGGGGGTGTGTTGTAATATCATCCTTTTGATATTTATAGCTCTGTAATCCACCATTCTCTTCCTGGGAAGGATTTTTTAATTTTTTTTTTTGCCTAAAATGTAAGGAAATATGTATTCAAGGTAGTAATTTGAACAGTGTCATTCGGCCTGCAGCTCTGACAATGTATATCCCACACTATTTGCATATTTCCATTCATTCTGTGTGACTGTGGAAAATATAGCTGATATTGAAACGCTCCCGACTTCAGAATGATTGACTCAGTCCATTGTTGCATACAACCTTTTTTCACTGCATTTGAAGGCATTGCAAGATCATATTAAAGAAATGCTCCGAACACACTCATACACTTCCTTTGCAGTTTATTCTACTTTACATTTCTTTACTTTTAACAAGGAAAAAATTTCTGCAAACTCAGATGCCAGTTCAGAATAATGGGTTCTGCCTCTAGGTGAGAAGCAGCAGCACAGAAATATTTTGCATTTCAGAAATATTTGGCACCTTTCAGAGCTGAAGTTGAGATCTTTCCAGTTTACTTTTTTGGTCTCCAATAGTAATTAAGATTCTGAAATATTTTGGTTGTTTCTTAAAACGTTAAAACAAGAAAGTAGGAGATAGGAAAGTTTCAAAAATGCAAACTCTGTAGTTTTCAAGACAGGCTTACAGGGTTGGTTTCAGTTCAGATTGCAATGCAGTGTACTCTAGTCACCTACGATCAGAAAGGTATCTTTCCTGTTGCCATACAGACTTATTAGACACTGGGCACCTCTATGAAATTGTGAGGTAAATTTAGTATCACAGAATAAGGCTAGAGTCAGCTTTGGAATATGTAATAATTTTTTTCATTCGTCAAGATGTTTCATATTCTTAAATGTAATCAAGCTGCAAAAAATACACTGAAAGTTGCCAAGTATATCTCTTAACCTTTAGGCTGTCTAGTAAAAAAAAAAAAANGTAAACTTGCAGAAAGTGAGACCCTTGTTTTTAAGTATCAGTGCTGAGCTGTCTAGACTCATTGACTGTGTATCAGGAGAGTGACAGTGGAGAGGGCAGAGTAACATGACAGGAGTACATATTCTCTTTTCTCCAGTAACTGTTAGCTTTGCATACCTGAGGCATGAAATATAATAAATGTCAATTTCCATCATTTCAATACAAGACTAAAGGACAACCACAAGAGAATTAGCCCTAATGAGGTCAAATTGAAAGGATTAACATCCATTCACATAGATTCACATGCTTTCACAATATTCTTCAATGAATTTATTTGCATGGCATGTCAGTGACATAACAGAAGACTGTCATCCCCATTTACCAGTGACAAACCCGAGAGAGGCCTGGCCATAGTCACACACAGAGTCTCACACAAGAGTCTGTCTCTGCAACCCACTGGCAGCCACTCCGCACTATCCATGTCTTTTCTCTCCAGAGCTTAGAGTAACAGTGTGATGTGGACTTACAAGCAAGGTTTTAGGGCTGTGACATTCGCTTTCATACATTTTGTACTTAGAAGAAGGAAATGAATGTTCTGAAGATGTAAGAGGTTTTTTTGGGGGAGGGACTATTTTTGTAAAATGTATCACAGGCATTTGATAAGTCATTTTCTTCTGAAGCAGGGACCAGCGTAGTGATCCTTTGGGGGTGTGTTGTAATATCATCCTTTTGATATTTATAGCTCTGTAATCCACCATTCTCTTCCTGGGAAGGATTTTTTAATTTTTTTTTTTGCCTAAAATGTAAGGAAATATGTATTCAAGGTAGTAATTTGAACAGTGTCATTCAGCCTGCAGCTCTGACAATGTATATCCCACACTATTTGCATATTTCCATTCATTCTGTGTGACTGTGGAAAATATAGCTGATATTGAAACGCTCCCGACTTCAGAATGATTGACTCAGTCCATTGTTGCATACAACCTTTTTTCACTGCATTTGAAGGCATTGCAAGATCATATTAAAGAAATGCTCCGAACACACTCATACACTTCCTTTGCAGT
Source organism: Aramus guarauna (assembly GCA_013400195.1). Classification (NCBI taxonomy): domain Eukaryota; kingdom Metazoa; phylum Chordata; class Aves; order Gruiformes; family Aramidae; genus Aramus; species Aramus guarauna. Next base: position 14,754 of record VXBL01007666.1, on the reverse strand, counting down.
TTATTCTACTTTACATTTCTTTACTTTTAACAAGGAAAAAATTTCTGCAAACTCAGATGCCAGTTCAGAATAATGGGTTCTGCCTCTAGGTGAGAAGCAGCAGCACAGAAATATTTTGCATTTCAGAAATATTTGGCACCTTTCAGAGCTGAAGTTGAGATCTTTCCAGTTTACTTTTTTGGTCTCCAATAGTAATTAAGATTCTGAAATATTTTGGTTGTTTCTTAAAACGTTAAAACAAGAAAGTAGGAGATAGGAAAGTTTCAAAAATGCAAACTCTGTAGTTTTCAAGACAGGCTTACAGGGTTGGTTTCAGTTCAGATTGCAATGCAGTGTACTCTAGTCACCTACGATCAGAAAGGTATCTTTCCTGTTGCCATACAGACTTATTAGACACTGGGCACCTCTATGAAATTGTGAGGTAAATTTAGTATCACAGAATAAGGCTAGAGTCAGCTTTGGAATATGTAATAATTTTTTTCATTCGTCAAGATGTTTCATATTCTTAAATGTAATCAAGCTGCAAAAAATACACTGAAAGTTGCCAAGTATATCTCTTAACCTTTAGGCTGTCTAGTAAAAAAAAAAAAAAAAAAAAGGAAAAAGCTATTTGAAAAGTAGCTGCCTTTAACCCCACACCTCCTATCTTCCTATCCCGGAGAATGTTCAGAACTTCATTCTAATCGGAAGTACTTGGCTTCTTCTTTGTAATCCATAACTAACTAATTTCTGATGACTGCAAATTTTTTAAAGTCAGAATTACTGAGAAATCTGACCTGTGCTGTTAGAGTGATTCAAGACAAAAAATTGTTTCTTCAAATAGAAAATGCAGAAAATCTGTCTTCTATAGAAAATTATCATATGGAAAGCAAAATGGAAATTTTCAATTTTAAACTTAAATTTTACGTAGTGGTATCTTTTAAAATATAAAACAAAAAATATATATTTGTTCAGAAAGAAAATAATTTGATTTATTAAAAAAAAAAAAAATTTGAAATGAACCACCAAATGGATATTTGCAGTATTTCACTTCATTACAACATAAGGAGAAAGAGGGCATATGTCTGTTATTCCTGTGCAAAATAAAACTGGATAATTTTTTTAACCAGGAAGTTATATATATGAATAGGTGCATGTTATCAAGTTCAAATGTTTTGCATAAACATAAATGTTTTATAATTTCAGGAAAGGAGTAATTGTATTCATCTAACATACAGAAACACTGCAGTATTAGTTTTTCCTACATTAAGGGAAAGTTAGCATAACTAAGCATGTGTCTTAGAATTATAATTTTTTTTTTCCAAATTATAGTTCACTGAAAAACCAACTTGTAAGAAAAAATAATAATAAATGTGATTATTCAATACTTATGCACAATACTGTTTCCTGTAAGAATGGGAAATAAATTATATACATTTTAACTGATAATTCAGAAGGAATTTACAGTTATTCGAGTCCATGAGTACATTATATTTTTATCCTGCCTGCAGTTTGACATTCAGATGATTGGGTCACATTTTGAAGTAATTGTATCTCTTGAGTAATAGTTAAATGCCTATAAAAGGTTGCAAAGTTCATGAAGAGACAACTGTTTATCTGCTCATATACAATTGAAGAATCAATGAATTAAGTAAGTTTGGTTTAAGATTGAGAGGAAAGGGGGATCTCAGATGTCAGCACAGAAGTGAGGCAAATGGGCATTGGCATACCATTTACCCTTGACATATGCAAGCTGCCACCTTTAATAAATCCCGGCTTTTGTTACATAAGGAAAGGCCCAAAAGGTTTCCCCAAAAACCCCACACAAACCACAAGAACTAGCCAATGGTTTAATAAATCAGAAACTTAATTTCAAGGTTAGTTTCAGAGAGAGAAGGCGGGTATCACAGAGCTTACCTTGTCCATGGCTGTGTGTAGCTTCCAGCTGCCTGCGAGACGGTGGTGGGGAGCAGACTGGGGTTGTGTGTACTTGTCCTTAAGTAAATGGCTTTGTAGAAAGCTGCAGAAGTCTCTGGCTGAGTGGCTGACAAAGGAGGAGATGGGAGTGCACCGTATTCTGGTTGTGTCCCTATCTGGGCCTGAGGCTGTGAAAAACAGCTGGGAGCTGACCCCTTGGCCGCCATAGGCAACCCTTCACTAGGGCTCTCCAGCCTCATGCCAAGGCTGTCAGTCCCAGGTCTCCCCGGCAGACACTGATACTGGGCTGGCCAGCCATGTCACCAACTGCACAGTGGCATGGCCCACCACCAGCCTGCTGCTGACTGTGACATGGCAAGCTACATTGCTGGGGTTGCTGCCAGGAGCTGATAGCTTGAAAATAGCCCCAGCCAGGTGTTATTCTGAGTCCTTATCTTCATGTTGATGTCCTTGCAGAAAGCTGACAATGTCTCAGGCAGAGTGGCTGAGCACAGGAATGTGCCACGATCTGGTTGTGTTCTGTTGGGGCCACTATCCCTAAAAACAAAGGAGGAGCAGCCACTATCTGTTGCAACGTAAGCAGCCCCTGCCTCCTTGCCTGTGGCCCTGCTGTCCACTTCCCCGCCCCTTTCCCTCTTCTCTCACCTCAGCCTTTGCACACTCACCGGCTGGCCTTCAGCCTAGGCTGACACACTGCATGGCCCTTTTTATAACCTCTCTGTCCTGGCAGTGTCACCAGCTCCCTGTGACGTGGCCACTGCTCATGTTCTGCCTGCTGTGGCAGAGCCCCTATAGAACTGGGTGGGGTGTCAGGAGCTAATGGAAGGCCCAGAACTTGGCTGCAGAGGTAAAATGGGATGTTGCTTTTCAGCTTTATTCAAATACAGATGATAATTCAGGCCTATGAAGAAAACTGTCAACACAGAGAAGCTGCTGTTGGTCCTGCAGAATAGAGTAGTTCCAACTGGAAGAGACCTTAAATGATCTTCTAACACAACTGTCTAACCACTCCAGGGCTGACCAAAAGCTAAAGTGTGTTATTAAGGGCATTGTCCAAATACCTCTTAAACACTGACAGATTTGGGGCGTTGACCACCTCCCTAGGAAATCTGTTCCTCTGTTTAACCACCCTCTCAGTACAGAAATGTTTCCTAATGTCCAGTCTAAACCTCCTCTGTCACAGCTTTGAACCATTCCCATGCATCCTATCACTGAACACCAGGGAGAAGAGATCAGCACCTCCCTCTCCACTTCTCCAATTCTCAGGAAGCTGCAGAGAGCCATGAGGTCACCCTTCAGCATCCTTTTCTCCAAACTAGACAAGCCCAAAGTCCTTAGCTAGTCCTCACAGGACATGCCTTCCAGCCCTCTCACCAGCTTTGTTGCCTTCCTCCAGACACATTCAAGGACCTTCACATCCATCTTAAATGGTGGGGCCCAGCACTGCAGACAGTACTCCAGGTGAGGCCGCACCAATGCTGAATACAGTGGGATATTCCCCTCTTTTGACCGGCTGGTTATGCTGTGCTTGATGCCCCCCAGGATGGGGTTTGTCCTCTTGGCTGCCAGGCCACACTGCTGGCTCATGGTGAGCCTCCTGTCAACCAGCATCTCCAGATCCCTTTTTGCAGGGCTGCTCTCCAGCCACTCCTCTCCCAGATTAGCCTTGTGCCTGGCATTACTCTGCCCCAGGTGCAGAATCCAGCATTTGGTCTTGTTAAATTTCATCCCATTAATTGTAACCCAGTGTTCCAGTCTATCTAGATTCCCCTGCAAGGCATCTTGTTCCTCAAGAAAGTCAACAGCACCTCCCTGTTTGGTGTCATCAGCAAACTTGCTAATGGTGCATTTAACTCCTGCATCCAGACCATTAATTAATATATTGACCAGAACTGGCTCTAGAATTGAGCCCTGAGGAACACCACTGGTGACCAGTCACCAGCCAGATGTAGCCCCATTCACTACAACCCTTTGAGCCCTGAGCTTCAGCCAGTTCTTTACCCAGCGCATCATGAAGCCGCTCATCCCACAGTTGGACAACTTGTCCAGAAGGATGCTGCAAAGGACAGTATCAAAAGCCTGACTAATAGCAAGAAAAACTACATCCACCATCTTCCCTACATTTGCTAGGAGGGTGACATTCTCATAGAAGGATATCAAATTAGTTAATCAGGACTTTCCCTCTGTGAACCCATGTTGACTGTTCCTGATGACAGCGTTATTCTTTAAATGCCTTTCAGTAGTACCCAGTGTGATCTTCTCCATAATTTTTCCAGGAACTGAGTTTAGACAAACAGGTCTGTAGTTCCCTGGGTCTTCTTGGAAATTGGAATAACATTGGCTAGCTTCTAGTGAGCAGGGACCTCCCCAGACTCCCAAGAGCTTTGGTAGATGATTGAGAGGTATAATTAATAACTATTAATAATTATTTAATAATTTTATTTCTGTTTTCAAACCATCTTGTACTTTGTTCTCCACAGAAAACAGGTAATGTAAATGTGGAGTGGGATAAATGTTTGTCAGTTCAGGATGACTCCTCCTCTGTTTGGTCCCAGACATGGAAAAGGGAAGGAATTTGGAATTCCTAGGCTGTCAAAATGAAAATACAGCCTGTTAAACAGTACTTAAAGAAAAATATATGTATAAACATGATTTACCATGTATAGAAATATAGCAGATTTCTTACCGAAGACTTCTTTGTTAGCCTTAGTGCTCATCACTCAAAGTCTGATGCACATTCCACACACACAGTTATGGGATCAAACACAGAACACTCTATTTGGCGTTCTTTGGGGTCAGTATTAGCACTGGTGCTGTTTAACATCTTTGTCAGTGACATGGACAGTGCACCCTCAGCCAGTTTGCCGATGACACCAATCCGTGTGGTGTGGTCAGCACACTGGAGGGAAGAGATGCCATCCAGAGGGACCTTAACAGGCTTGAGAGGTAGGCCAGTGCAAACTGCATGAACATCAAGAGGGCCAAGTCCAAGGTCCTGCACATTGGTCAGGGTAATCTCAAGCACAAATACAGACTGCGCAGAGAATGGATTGAGAACAGCCCTGAGGNATGATTCTATGATTCTATGATTCTATTTGTAATGACTAGTTATTTTGTAATTATTACCTTGTTGTAGTTCCATACACCCATCTAAAATCACAAAGCTTAAAGAAGACATAGAAAGTTATCAGGCTGGTCACCATAGAAGGTTATCAGGTTGGTCAGACATGACTCCCACTTGGTGAATCCATGCTGACTGCTCCTGGAGTTTTTCTTTTGGTCAACTGCTTGGAAATGGTTTCTAGGATTAGCTGCTATTCCTAGGAATGGAGGTAAAGTCTGATGGGCCTGTAGCACCAGATGTTGCTGCTGGTCACTGGGATTCCTGAAGGGCAGTCTTACTAGTTAAGACCAAGGCCAAGAGGGCATTCAGTATCTTAGTCTTTTCCATGTTGTTTTTAACTGGGGTCCCCTTCCACATTCAGCAATGCATCCACATTTTCCCTAGTCTTCCTTTACCTGTTGATATAGAGGCCTTTCTCACTGCCTTTGACATCCTTCTCCAGATCCTATTCCTGGGCTTTGGTTTTCCTACTTGCATCTCTCCATGCTTAGACAGTGTGTCTGTATTCCTCCAAGGTTACCTATCCCTGTTTCCACCTTACATGTACTGACTTTTTGTGTCTGAGTTTTGCCAAGACTGCCTTTTTCAGCTGTGCAGGCCCCATGGCATTTTTTCCTGACTTCTTGCTTGTTGGGATGGACTGTTCTTGAGTGTGCAGGATATGATCCTTGAATATGAAAAGCATTGCAGAGAACAATCATATTCAGTAGAATGACAGAAGGTGCTTCTACTGAGTGTACAAAATACTTGGCAGTGGCCATTACGCTTATCATATTTTAGGGTAACAGAAACTGTTTCTTTTTTATTATTGCTTATCTTAGTTTAAGGTTAAATTTTCAATAATGAGTAATTAACTTCTTTATGGACACTATGCACATTTAGTAAGTGTGCTGAATGTTCACTGTACGTGAAAGGGGATCAAAAGACTAAAAAGCTGACAGTCTGTGCATCTGCATTATTGCCTCGTTCTTACTGTCACAATATATGTTTCAGTTATATTATTGGGAGGGGGTTTTTTAGAACAAAGAGGGGGGTCTGGCAGGATAAAGTCTACAAGACCTGCAGAATAGCAGCATAAAGACCAAAATCTGCTGGGTTTTTTTGGTTGGTTTGTTGGTTGGTTGGTTTTATTTTTTTCGTCGTTGCTGTTGTTCATGATTGTATTTTAAGTGGAGCATGGATTCCAGAGACAAAAGGGAAAACGAAGTACTGAAAGTGAAGATATTAAGGCCCATGGAGGATAGTACAAGAAGGAAAGTAGAGTATCTCTGGTCAGGCTAAGCCAGCTATTATTCACAGAAAGACAGAACAGTGAAAAAATGGAACAGTTGGGTATTTATGGAAGACAATGGGAATTTGGAAGCATAAGAAGTATTAAGGTATATTAAATCCAAGAAGGAAAATATGGATAGTTGAAAAGACAAGTAGGCAAGTTAGAGCTAGAAAACAAAAAGGGAGAGAGGCAACCATCATGTTATAGAGAAGAGATTCTTTGATCGCATGCATGGAGAAATAAAGAAATTAATATAGCGTGAAAGTAGCAAACAGCCCCACCAAAAAGCAGAATTTTCCTGTGTAATACAATAATGAAAAAATATTTGGGGTTTGTTGGTTTTTTTTGTTTTGTTTTGTTTGTTTTGTTTTGTTTTGTTTTGTTTTTTGGGGTTTTTTTGTGGTTTTTTTTTTTTATTTACTCCCCCACCCCACAAGCAGGAAGAAAAGGTACATCATCATTTGCCTAGACTTGTGATGAAATAATTTCAGAGTATTTGGCAGCCAAAATAAGGTGTTTGCCTGAAGGGTCAACAGGCCAATGCATTCCACAAAAGCAGAAAGGGAAGAAGATGTGAATAAGATGAAGAAGAAACAAAAGAAGAAGTCAGTTTAGAAGGGAATATCTTAGTATGATAGAAATGCTATTGTCACAAAAGCAATTATCTTTTCCTCCCAAGCTACAAATAATATTAAATCAGACCAGTGTGGAGCTAGGGGATAATTACACCTATTCAAAAGCAATTTTTAAAGATCTGCACAACTGAAAGGAAAGGTGCTTTTTAATTGTGTCTTCCTACAGTGACATTCAAATATATACTGTAAAGATGATTTCTGCATTCATTGTGTACTTGACACTCATCAGTTTTGGCTGGGGTAGTTTACAGAATCTATATAAACCTGACTTCTAATGAGTTAGAATGGACATCCACATGGTAGAGATTGACACTGGTGTGTGATATGCGAAGAGATAGCTTTACTATTGGCAAGGCTACTGTTCTGTTTCCGCAAACTCTACTGATGAACATACTACCTGTGCAAGTCTTGCAAGTTTTGGTAATACCTCTGATGTACTTAATGAGCTAATAGCGTAAGTTCAGTTATGAAGCTATTTTTTTTTCTCTAAAAATAGCACATTGAAAAAGAGTTAGTCTAGCACAGTGCAATAGCAAGAAAGTGTTTATAAGCAAGACAATGTAGTTGAAAACGCAATTATTGTTTCACGAACACTTGGAAACACATTAGAAAATGTCTAATTCAAATAATTTAATAGACGACCATTTATGATCTGGACTGTTTTACATCAGAGTTACTCTAGAAATTCCACTTTGTTTTGCTGCCTTTCAATAGTAGCAGTTTGCAGAAGTTATTTACCATCAGTGTACTACCTTTTTCTGTTTCTTGAATCCTTCAGAATTTATTGATGTTACTACAGAAATGCAAATAAAACATGTTTTATTTTCTCTTTCAGGGAAATCTTGAAGAGTCTTACACTTTTAATCCTCCAGTGATTGATTGCGCTGTGAGGACATTGTGGTGAGGTGGTAAGTTGGTGCAGATCTATTGCTTTGATCAGCTAAATTGTCATATCAGATTTAACTGCTAAAACAATATCCTTTGGTGTTGTGTTTGTGTGATGAAAGTTGAGAAATGTCTTCCTGGCTTTCTTGGCAAATTCCCCAAATTGTAAGTCTATAATTGATTTCATACATAGGAAGTCTGAATCACAGAGGCATCAGATTTGTCCTGTATTTACAGATCAACTTTATATCATATGAACAGAGCAGTTGATTCATACTTGCTCAGTGCCTATTTTGCAGAAACCCTAAGTTCCTGTACATCTGCAAATGTGGGTGATTATTGTAGTTTGGTAGGGCATGAGTCACTCAGCAATGTTTGATATTGTCAGCTTTTCAAATTTCAGTCTCTATTTGTCAAGTATTTGTCAGTCTTTTTCTAGAATTTTCCCTGCCCCCTCCCACCTCAATATGAAAAATCTGTAAAGGCTTTTCTCCCCTACAGGGATGGCTGATAGATTTAAGAAATCACTGTGTCCTGTCAATGTTCCTTGGATAAGCAACTTTTGTGAAGCTCTAATAAATTACATCATGACTTCTGTAGATCTTAGGAACACTGCGGTAACTTATATAACAGTCCCTGGCTAGGAATTTGTAGCTGAAATAGGATAATTTAATTTTTACTTTCAGACCCACAGTGGAGACAACAGGAGTGATGGTTACATATTTCTAGGTGGTAGCACACTTATGAATAATGAAGGGTCAAGTGACTGTAAATCACAGTTCAGAGAATCATAACTGATGGCTCTCAGTATTTCTGACCGCCAGCTGCTTGGCCTTAATAAACCACACACACACACAAAAAACCAAACCAAATCAACCAACCAAACAAAAACCCCACAATTTTTTTTAGTAATCTGAAATTTTATGTTACTGCTGGAGCCTGAGTGCTAAGTAGTACAAATCTTCATCTTTCAATGAGAAATCGTATGGCATTTGTTAAGCTAGATACCATTTTGTGGTATTTTTCTATATTTCCATCCATCCATTAATAAAACTAGAAGAATAGTTTTACAACTCCCATTATACATCCTTATTATATGAAAAGATTAATATTCCAGAATTTAATGAGTACAAGAAAACCTTTCGATGTACTAGATACTGAGAAGAATAAAGTTGTATGCTATTTCATTTTCTATGGACATAGAAAATGGTCATTATATGATGTACCTCAACCACAGAGTTATAGAGATCACCCAGTATAGAGTCTGTTACTTTTTAAACTAAGCAACTATTTGTTCTGATGAGTCTTCTGAGTGACTTTTTTTGGTGATATCATTGAAGTATACTGTCACCTACTACATCTTGGTCTAAAAATAGAAGTGATTTCACAGAAGCAGTGTCTCTTTCTTTGAGTGGCAACAAAATTCCATTTTGATACAGTTTTCATTTAAAACTTTTTTTCTTGCCTTTGAAAATCAGTAACAGATTAAAGAGTGATCTATATCATGTCATTTGGTCACCCTTTTATTTAATTTAGTTTGCTAAAATATAAATTACTTTTATTGGAAGTAATAAAATTATCCCCTTGACTTGTTTGTTCTTACTGTAAAAGTACAAGTAGTTTCCATGCAGTAATGTCTTTTACCCAAATTAATAAACATGTGCTAAGAACAAATTCACATTCATAAACTCTAATAAATACAAATCTAATTTATTTCTGCCTTCTCTTGCAGAAGTTTATTTTTTAATGAAATCTGAAGTTAGTATTAATATTTATATTTCACAGTTAAAGAAGCCTTGAGTCACTGCAGTTAGATTGCTGCCAATTTTTTAAGATTGCAAATCTTGAATAAAGGTATTTTCTTATCATTTTCTAGGCTGAAATCCTGTCATCAAATGTAAGAAATTTCCTTGAAGGAATCAATAGCAATGAAAAGCCAATGGGGAATAAAAAATGAGGGGGACAAAAAGCCCAATTTATACCAAAGTTTGAGTTGTTTAAGATTTATATCAGTTTTATAATTCTGGACTTATGTTAGATATACAATGATATGAATTTTCAACTTCCATACATTTTCTATTTCAGATTTTATGGAAAAAAGAAATACAAATTGTGCAAATATTATCTCTTACAGAAATTAATTCAGCAAAATTTCATAATAATAAAAAACCTACTCAAAGTTGAATAGAAGTTGCTTCTGTTATGTATCAATTTATTTTAAATAGAAATTAACTGCTTTGTTTTTCTTTGCTTGGCGAGCATTTTCAGCCCTGAAAATGTCAACATGCAATTCTTCTTGAGGGTGAAATTTTAGTAGTACAGAAAGATAAAGCATATCTCTCAGACTTCACTGTGTATCAGATTCTGTGTGTAAACTTAGATGAGCAGGGATATGTCTGCAGCACTTTCAATGATAATTAGATACATCCAAGAGGAGACAATGGGTCCCTCCTAATTATTTGAATTAACTTGTGGTGTATGGAAAAAGATGGAAAATGTAGATATAGGCAAATAAGATGCAATATTTTACTTTTTTTGATCATAGAGATAAAGGAGACAATTATTAAAGCTTTTTTGATGAACTTCATATAATTAATAAGAATGCATGAGTATTAAATTAATGTATTAAAATTCTTAGCACTAACTGTCAGTTCAATAGCTTGGCAAACTGAAACTAGAATATTAGAGCTTTAACCTCTAGGCCATATTTTTGAAGCTGGTTTAGATTGGTTGAGTTTCTTTTAGCTTGACAGTTATTTGGCTCCCTGAAATGGGATTGTAGAGTGAGTTCAAATGCTGAAATGAAGAACCACATTACAAAACAATTGCATGTTGTGACAATAGTTCACATCTTGCTATCACCAAGGATCAAAGCCCAGATGTCTATGCAGCATCAACTGCTCCTCAAGTCAAAAAGCAGGTCTTGTTACGCAAAATTGATGAGGCGCCCTGAGAAAAAAACTTTCACCCCCAGGCAGTATTGCAGTTGTGGTTAAAGAATTCCAGTTCATTTAGCCATTTACCATCAGAACAAAATTCACTTTACCACTTAATCAAGTTGAAGCTAGGGTGAAAAAGAACCTCCTTCTTTTAATAAAATCTGTATTGCTCCTGAAAACGTCTTTACTGAAAGTAAGAATAGCCTAAGTTAAGCGGTCATTTCTACTGAAGGAATAGTAATTAGGCAAGCAGCCCTAATAGAACTGCAGAAAATCTTGGTACAGCACAGAAACATTAAGAGTGAAAAGATTTTTGTCCCCAAAATTAGAGGTGCTTCAAGTGACTTAGTTCTTCTGGAGTGCTGTCATTGTGTAGATAGAAACCTGAATCAAGCAAATCTTCATAGAATTAGAGTTAGACATTTTGAAAATGCATCTGTTGAGTGTATTGGAGTTTTTTCTTCTTAATAATTTTCAGTAAAATGGAAATCATTCATCTCTCTTTTTTTCTGAATAAATATCGGTATTGGTCGCAAATATACAACACATAGCAAACAGAAGTGGAAGGAAATATGGAATACAATTAATTATTTCTCAGTAGCCGTGTGCTAACCATACAAGATGAATCATGAAAGGTAATCAGTGGAGCTACAAAACAGAGACTGTTATAATATAATCTGAAAGAAAGAAAATGTTGCTTTTCTACAACTATGCTTTTATATTTCTCAACTAGCTAAGTCTGAACTCATGCAACACAGGTTCTGTGGGCTAGTTGTGGCATATTAATAGCATTTTCTCTCTTGTTTTAAATGAATGTATTGAGAACCAGAACTATTTAAAGAACAGTTTTAGTGGGACCTGTTGTTATACATATATGTCAATCTTCTTTTATAAATATCTTATGTATATGTTTCAAAATTAAGTAAATGTATTCACCAATTTTCCTAAATGTTAAGAACATTTACAGAAAAACTTTGTTGATTTGACAAAGGCCACTTTAAGAAGTTGTACAATTTTAAAAGATCTTATTTCCAGTGAGGGGTGTGTATGCCTAAAAAGTAATTCATTATTCACAGAGAAAACATTTTTATGTGGGTCATGATGTGTTGTGCCAAACTGACCAAAACTTTGTAGCAACAAAGCTCATTCTCCCTCAGTGTGTTCATGGTAGATAACAACATACTTTAGAAACATTTAAAAATGAAGTGATAACTTGCCAAAATCCTTTGGGTTTTGTTCTGGTTTTAATCTTTTCATAACTATATTATAATTATTATCTCAACAATATTTATTGTATTGTCTGAAAGTAGCAGTGATTACATGTAACTAGGTGTAAAATTAACATCCTTCTAAATCAAAACAATTATCATGTGTGCATATATATATGTATACAATTTTAATGACTGATAATGTATTTCCTTTTTACAGAATAGTACAGTGGACCTTGGTAGGCTTTATGTATAAAACTAAAACTAATTAATTACCATGTGATCTAGGATGGTGATAGTCTCTCCAGAATAGAGAGGGGGTGAAGATCTGTTGTACTTTATGCAAATTAAGAGATAGGATATCAGACTTCTGAAGACGAGTCATCCAAAGTGGTTTTTTTTTTCATTTATCTTTTCCATTTTGAGTTCAAATGCACTTTCACTACTGCTCAAATACTCAATATTGTTCTTTTGATTCTTCAAAGCATTACAACTGTTGAGGTACCTACTCTTAGCTAGTGAATAAGGTCATGCAGTTACTTTCATTTATGTTCTTTTTTTATTATTTCCTGGTCAGATCCTGGAAGACAATTGGTTTCCTTTTGAAAAACAAATCTTACTAAATAATCATTTAGACTGATTGTGTTATACATGCATATTTGGACATTAGAGACAGCTGTTCCATAATAGAAAAGTATGAAAACTATGTTCAGTGTTACTGCAGTTGTTAAATTTAGACTTTGTTGAATATACTGTAGCATATACAATTCTAAAATGTTATGATGCAGAATACTGTGTATTATTTCTTCTCTCTTTATGTTAGGGAGTCTTTGATAAATTTAATCAACTTTTCTGTTTTATAAACCACTCAAAACACATCTAAGACTATCACAAATTTTATTTATTCTTTCATTAAACATGTGCACTAATGTTTAGTGACCCAGTAGCTGACAGCAAGTACAGGATAAAAGGATACCTCAGGTTTGACTTTTTTTTGAAGTCCCATATGAAAAAGCCGTACTTAATATTTTAACAATTGACTTAACATTCAAGATTCCAAAAAGGCAAAAATCCTCTACTTTTATTTGTCTGCTTCCTTTGTGCTTTCAACATCCTTTGATGTTATAAATAACTATATTTAGCTTCTCTGGTTTGGCTGATTCATGATTGCATTTCTTATCTCCTACAGTAATATGAATGACAGGCTTCAAGTATGAAAATGCCTTTTTCCCTGCTTAAAACTAGGCAGGCAACTGTTACAGGTCTGCTGAAGTACATCTGAATCTCCTGAGGTTACCATACTGACATTCTACTAGATATTATAAAAGGTGAACAGTGAATTTGTCTGGTTTTACCTGTTTTCAGGAAAAGAGTAATATCAAGTACTTGGCAAAAGTAATTTACTAAAAGTGTTCATCTTCACAGACTTTGAGTTTTATTGTATCTTTTTAGGGTGAATGGAAATACATTTCTGATAAGCAATGTGCTATCATATAGAAAGAAGGGATTTGTATGAAATGTGTCATTGTGATGTACGAGATGGCTTGTGTCATGAATTCCACAGCCATACTGTAAAATGAACCCCTAATAGGTTGTCGTTATACCATCACGACACTTGTTGTCCTACACAGGCTTTAAAAATCTGTAGTTTCCTAATTTTTATCATACATCCATTATTGGTAGCGATTTTTGAAAATATCTGTAGAGTAGATACTGTTTTATTATAGAGACTGTAATGCAAGATGTACCATGGAAATATATTGGATAAATTTTCTTTTTAATTTCTTAAAAACCTTTTAAATTTCCCATTCATCTAAAATGCTTGCTTAAGAATTGCAGCAAAGAATACAATGATCTCAACTTTTTACTTGGATTATGAGGAGAAGGACTGAGGAGAAAGACTCAGGCCCTGGGGAGAAGGACTTGGGGGTATTGACTGATGAGAAGCTCAACATGAGCCGGCAGTGTGCTCTTGCAGCCCAGAAAGCCAACCGTGTCCTGGGCTGCATCAAATGCAGTGTGACCAGCAGGGAGATGATTCTGCCCCTCTACTCTGCTCTGGTGAGACCCCGCCTGGAGTACTGCATCCAGTTCTGGGGTCCCCAGTACAAGAAAGACGTCAAACTGTTGGAGCAAGTCCAGAGGAGGGCCATGAAGCTGATCAGAGGGCTGCAGCACCTCTCCTATGAAGAGAGACTGAGAGCTGGGATTGTTCAGGCTGGAGAAAAGAAGGCTCCAGGAAGATCTAATTGCAGCCTTCCAGTACCTGAAGGGGCCTACAAGAAAGCCGGTGAGNACAAAGGCAAAGTCTTGTGGGTTGTAGTAAGGAGAGTTTACTGGGCCAGCAAGGGAGAGGGAAGCAATCATCAACAGTACTGATAACAGATATTCACAATGGGGGATAACAGAAAGCAATTTACTGATCCCATGACTCACCAGACACTCAGCCCATTCCCTGCGGAACCCACCCCTCCCTGACTAGCCCCCTTTTATGGTGAGCATGGCGTCACATGGTATGGAATAGCCCCCAGGCAGCCTGGCTCACCTGTCCTGGTTCCTTGTGAAATTAACTCTAT